>QRFJ01002167.1:0-126845 GCA_006176705.1 Cocos nucifera | reverse complement strand
CACATATCTAACAAACTCCACTTGACCTAAAGTCAATTGGCTACAAATCTAAGTCCCATCTTCTCAAGATGGGCTTCGATCTTCTATTGACCCAATGGTTTTATAAGCGGATCAACCACATTGTCCGTGCAGTCGACTCTCTTGACCTCGATGTAATCCTTCTCGAGGTAATCGTAGATGAGGTGGTATCACTGCTCGATATGCTTGGATTTTTGGTGAGACCTCAACTCCTTAGCAAGGGCTATGGCCCATATTATCGCAGTATAGAGAATGCATTGATGGCATTACTCTGATCTCCATGGCAAACTTCTTATACCAAATACCTCCTTCGTAGCTTTGATGCAGCGATGTATTCTGCTTCCATGGTGGAATCTGCTATACTATCTGTTGAAACTTTTCAACTGATAGCTCCACCATTGCATACAAACAGACTCCCAGATGTTGACTTTCGATCATCTACATTGGATATAAAATCGAGTCTGTATACCCTGGACTTGGAGTTCTCCATTACAAAGACCAACAACATATCCTTAGTTCTTCTCAAGTACTTAAGGATACATTTCACAAAGTCTAATGTTCTTCACCTGGATTCGACTGATATCTGCTCGTGACACTACGCATGGGCTATATCAGGTCATGTACATAACATGGCATACATAGGCTCCCTATTGCTGAAGCATAAGGGATCTTGCTCATGCATTCTAATCTCCTCTGGTGTGTTGGGACATATCTTTCTTGGAGAAGATGAATGCCATGTCTGAAGGTACCAATCCCCTCTTAGGAGTTTTCCATGCTAAACCTCTTTAGCACTTTCCTCTTATGTACATCTTCTGTGAAAGACCTAGCATCCTATTCGGTCTATCTCTATAGACCTTTGATTCCTAGAATGAAGGATGCTTCTCCTAGGTCTTTCATGGAGAATTCTTTAGATAACCATATTTTAACTATGGTCAACATGGGAAATATCATTCCCAATAAGGAGGATATCATCCACGTACAGTATGAGGAAGACAATAGCGCTCCCACTGATCTTTTTGAAAATACATGATTCCTCCTCATTCTTGATGAAACCAAATAATTTGATCACATCATTAAAATGAGTATTCCAGCTCCGAGATGCTTGCTTAAGTCCATATATGGACCTTTGCAGCTTGCATACCTTTGTGATCAACATCACTGGATGTGAAATCTAGTGGCTGTTCCATATAGATATCTTCCTCAAGGTATCCATTTAAGAATGCCATTTTTACATCCATTTGCCATATTTCATAATCGAAAATAGGCTACAACAGCAAGCAATGTGCGGATGGATTTTAGCATAGCTACTGGCGAAAAGGTATCCTGATAGTCAATGCCTTCTCATTGACTATACCCTTTTGCCACTAATCTAGCTTTGAATGTCTCCACATTCCCATCTGCACCAATCTTTCTCTTGTAGATCCATTTACAACCAATAGGTACTATACCTTCTAATGGATCTACCAAGATCCAGACTTGGTTTGAGTGCATCGAATCAATTTCTGACTTCATTGCCTCTAACCATTTCTCGGAGTCGATATCTGATATCGCCTCGTTATAGGTTTTGGGATCATCACCATGAACCCATTATCTATGAGGAACATTTCTCTACATCTCTAAATAGTACCTAAGTACCTTCAGGGGACGAAAAACCCTTTTCGATCTACGAGGTGGAGGAGGTAGTGTTGGATTGGCTTAACCTGATTTGATTTCATTTGGTCTTAGCTCATTGCTTTGTGAGACTTTCTCATCGAGCTTGATCTGCTTTCCAATGCCGCTATCTTGAATAAACTATTTTTAAAAAGATGGCATGTCGACTCACAATCATATTGTGATCTTCTAAATGTAGAAATAATATCCTAATACTCTTTAGGATATCCTATGAATCGAGCTCTAAAGGACCTAAAGTCTAACTTGTCCGCTTTTATCTTTTGACATGAGCCGAACAACCCCAAATTCTGAGATGACTCAGACTTGGTTTCATACCATGCCATATTCATATGGTGTGGTAGGACTATTTAGAAGACCTATCAATAATATATTGTAGTTAACAACTGTGTCCCAAGAAAATCAGAAGGTCTATGAACCCTCAGGATGGACCAACTATAGATCGTTCTTGTTAAATTTTGTTGAGTTGAGTATTTCAGATGGATCATGAAGGAAAATCCTGATTTCCCGGTCCAGGTTCGTTCCAGATCTGATCAGATCAAGAGATATATTTCAAAAATTTTTCTCTTGATCCTAATCAGATCTTGATATGTTTCAGATCTGATTCTTATTATTTTAATAAATAAAATAAAATAAGATAAATTAAATCAAATTTAATTTACCTGATTTGGGGGTAATCCTATTACCCTGTTGATGATCCTGATTGCAGCGGAAGGTTCTGGATCTAGCCACGCAAGCGCCTGGCCTCTACCGGTATCCACTCGGGTTGGATCTGGAGATCCTCTTCTTCTCTATCACACCTCCAAAAATCAGATCTGGATCTGATCTGGAGGATCTTCAAAACTCTTTTGAAGATCAGCAGTCGTCCTTTGCAGCAGTGCAGCCTTCTAGCTTTTGATCGCCTTTCTTTTGATCTGGAATCGCACCAACCAAAAGTCCAAAACTCCTTTTGGACGTGGAGAGGAGAGGGGAGAAGGTGGTTTGGCATGGAGGAAGAGGGGAGAGGCAGCCTTGGGGCGTGGGAAATTGTGATTCTTTCAATCACTTCCAATCACAATCTGAGGTTGGGCGCAGGGTCTTATTTATAGACTAAGTCTGTGATCCAACTCCTCTTCTTCCCAACCAATCACAACCCTTTGTGAAATCAGATCTAAATCTGATTGGTGGGAATAGAGTCCCCTGGATTCCTCCTTAGAGGGTGCCTAAGACCAGTCAAAGTTGGTTCTTAGGAGAACTCTAATTGGAATCCAAAAAGGAGATGGAGTCCTTGTCCAACAAGGACTCCTAGGCGCCTCCAACTTGGGCACACGCCTAGGGTGGCGTGCGCCCTCCTCCTTGCCAGGTTCTGGCAGGGGGACAGGCCCCCACCAGCTCTCCAATAGGTGCATGACATGTGGTCAAAAGTCAAAGTGTCAATGGTCAACATTTGACCAGTCAAAGGGTCACGGACAACCTCCAAGGCCTCTGATTGACCTTAGGTTCAATCGAGTGCTAGCACAGATCAAAATGCAGACATGAAACATTCACTCTTCAATTTCTGCAGCAAACTTCTTGTACCAGAATGCTTCCTTCGCAGCCTCTGATGCAGCGATATATTCTGCTTCCATGGTGGAATCTGCTATCACAGTTTGCTTGGAAACTCTTCCAGCTGACAGCACCACCATTGCACACAAACAGACTCCAGATGTCGACTTTCGATCATCTATATCGGACATGAAATCCGAGTCTGTGTATCCCTGAACTTGGAGTTCTCCATTACCAAAGACCAACATCATATCCTTAGTTCTTCTCAAGTACTTAAGGATACATTTCACAGAAGTCCAGTGTTCTTCACCTGGATTTGACTGATATCTGCTTGTGACACTCACAGCATGGGCTATATCAGGTCGTGTACATAGCATGGCATACATGAGGCTCCCTATTGCAGAAGCATAAGGGATCTTGCTCATGCGTTCTATTTCCTCAGGTGTGCTGGGGCACATCTTCTTGGAAAGATGAATACCATGTCTGAAGGGTATTAATCCCCTCTTAGAGTTTTCCATACTAAACCTCTTTAGTACTTTCTCTATGTACATCTTCTGTGAAAGTCCTAGCATCCTATTCGGTCTATCCCTATAGACCTTAATTCCTAGAATAAAGGATGCTTCACCTAGGTCTTTCATGGAGAATTCCTTGGACAACCATAATCTTGACTGATTGTCAACATGGGAATATCATTCCCAATAAGGAGGATGTCATCCACGTACAATACGAGGAAGACAACAGCGCTCCCACTGACCCTTTTTGAAAACACATGGTTCCTCTTCATTTTTGATGAAACCAAACTTTTTGATCACATCATTGAAACGAGTGTTCCAGCTCCGAGATGCTTGCTTAAGTCCATATATGGACCTTTGCAGCTTGCAAACCTTGTGATCAGTATCACTGGATGTGAAACCTAGCGGCTGTTCCATATAGATATCTTCCTCAAGATATCCATTTAAGGAATGCCGTTTTCACGTCCATTTGCCATATTTCATAATCGAAATAGGCTGCAACGGCAAGCAATGTGCGGATGGATTTTAGCATAGCTACTGGGGAAAAGGTATCCTGATAGTCAATGCCTTCGCGTTGACTATAACCTTTTGCCACTAGTCTAGCCTTGAATGTCTCCACATTCCCATCTGCACCAATCTTTCTCTTGAAGATCCATTTACACCCAATAGGTACTATACCTTCTGGTGGATCTACCAAGGTCCAGACTTGGTTTGAGTGCATCGAGTCAATTTCTGACTGCATTGCCTCTAGCCATTTCTCGGAGTCGATATCTGATATCGCCTCGTTGTAGGTTTTGGGATCATCACCATGAGCACCATTACCTACGAGGAACATTTCCTCTACGTCCTCTGAAACAATACCTAAGTATCTTTCAGGGGGACGGGAAAAACTCTTTCCGATCTACGAGGTGGAGGAGGTAGTGTTCTTATTGGCTCAACCTGATTTGGTTCCAATTGGTCCTTAGCTCGTTGTACTTGTGAGACTTTCTCATCAAGCTTGAATCTGCTTTCCAATGCCGCTATCTTGAATAAACTATTTTTCAAGAAAGATGGCATGTCGACTCACAATCACATTGTGGTCTTCTGGAATGTAGAAATAGTATCCTAATGACTCTTTAGGATATCCTATGAATCGAGCTCTAAAGGACCTAAACTCTAACTTGTCCGCTTGTTGTCTTTTGACATGAGCCGGACAACCCCAAATTCTGAGATGACTCAGACTTGGTTTCTTACCGTGCCATATCTCATACGGTGTGGTAGGAACGGTTTTAGAGGGAACCCTATTCAGTAGATAAATTGAAGTTAACAATGAGTGTCCCCAAAGAAAATCAGGGAGGTCTGTGAAGCTCATCATGGATCGAACCATATCCAATAGAGTCCGATTTCTCCATTCTGAAACCCCGTTGAGTTGAGGTGTTCCTGGTGGAGTCCATTGAGAGACTATGCCATTTTCCTTAAGATAGTCTAGGAATTCCCGGCTAAGGTATTCACCTCCTCGATCTGATCGAAGAACCTTAATGGGTTTTTCCAGTTTGTTTTTCTACTTCATGTCTGAATTCTTTGAACTTTTCAAAAGCTTCAGACTTGTGTCTCATAAGATACACATACCCATACCTAGACAGATCATCGGTAAAGGTAATGAAGTAGACAAAATTGCCTCTAGCCGGCACATCAAATGGGCCGCACACATCAGTATGTACTAGGGCAAGGAGATCTGTGGCCCTCTCCCCATGTCCAACAAAAGGGAGTTTAGTCATTTTGCCTTGAAGACAAGATTCACAAGTTGGATATGACTCGGAAAGTCAATGGACTCAATAGCCCATTTTTCTCCAATTTGTTGAATCCTATCTTCTGCTATATGACCTAATCTCAGGTGCCATAGATATCTGTCGTTTGGACTATCCCTAGGTCGTTTGGCATTCACGTTTTGCTCGATAGTTAGAAATAGGTACATCAATATGTAGCTGATAAAGACCATTAATAAGGAAACCATTTGCAATTTTATTTCTTTCATAAAGAATGTTACAATGGTCCTTAAAGAAGGTGAATCACATAGCCTTCTTGTGCTAAGCATGAAACAGAAATCAAATTCCTGCTAGCTGCAGGCACATAATAACAGTCTTTTAAAACTAAGTCTAAACCAGATGGTAATCGAAGAGGGTATGTTCCCACGGCTACTGCAGCAACTCTTGCTCCATTACCGATGCGTAGGATCATGTCTCCATCCCTCAGCCTCCTGCTATCCTCAAGACCCTGCATGGAAGTGCACAGATGAGCACTAGAACCAGAGTCAAGCACCCAACTGGATGCAGAAGAAACCGTAAGGTTAGACTCAATAACGAGCATACCTCCAGAAGGACCTTCCTTCTTGTTCTTCAGGGTGGCCAGGTAAGTAGGGCAGTTCCGCTTCCAATGGCCGTCGCTGTTGCAATGGAAACACTTTCCTTTGACCATCGGCCTTTTTCTTCGGTTCTGCCTTCTTCTTCTTTGATCCTTCCACCTTTTGCTTTTTCACAGACTTCTTTTTCTTTCCATAAGACTTTCTTTTGGAAGAAGTCCGTTCCATAGCAAGAACTGAGCCTTTAGAACCTTTCATAGAAAGCTCAGCGGTAACCAGCATATTCATTAATTCGGCCAAGGAATTTTGAAGTTTATGCATGTGGTAATTCATGATGAATTGCCCATATGCATCAGTCAAGGATTGCAGAATAATATCGTTCTGCAGATCCAAGTCCAACTTCACACCGAGCTTCTCAAGCTCTTCCATGTCCTTGATCATTGTCAGACAGTGATCTTGGACTGACTGCCCATCACGCATCTTAGCCTTAAAAAGTCATTTCGTGACTTGATATTTGGCTGCGCGACTCTGTTCACCAAACATCTCCTGTAGGTGAGCCAACATTTGGCGAGCAGTCCCGATATCTTCATGTTGGCGCTGGAGCTCATCAGACATCGAGCCCAACATGTAATATCTGGCCTTATTATCTTCGTCTAATCCATTTTTCCAGAGACGCTCTCTGTTCAATGGATGGACGGGCTGGTAAGGTGGGAGGGTCCTGGTCCAAAACATGGGTTAACTTCTCGAACCCAAAACTAATTTTGTAGTTCCTGAGCCAATCTTTATAATTGGGTCCAGTCAGTCTATGTGTGTCCAGGATACGTGCCAATGGGTTGGACGCAGACATTTTTCTGTAGAGAGTCAAAGATTCTAGTTAGATATTGTAATTTTGACTTGACCAATTTGTTTAGGGATTTTATTTTTAAACAAATTAGCTCCCACTATTTTCTCGGATCCCTACACTCCCTCTGTAGAGATGCAAAAATCTCCACGATTAATGATTTCTAGTGGGTGGTGCGGTCTCACCAACTGACTCATCACCTCACCTAACAGTTATTGGTGATGGGTTAGCCAATGAGTGAACAACTCTTGTTCAATGATTCTCTAATCATGGTGCACCCAAACTTGGTCTCTAATTCATGAATCTCACCGTATCCAGAATATTGATCCACTCCTTAGTTAAGTCAGACCCACCATTTGCATAGACTGGGTTCCTAATTGAGTCTCTCACCGTATCCAGAATATTGAGCCCAACTCATCCTCCAGCCCATAGCATCCAATGCCTAATAGACATGGTTGCATCTTCCCGGTGCAACTGAGCCACTGTATCCAGCCGAGAACAATCAACCCCGGGAAGGGCCCGCACATCTACAATGGTGGAAGACCTCAGACTTAATCTTTTCTTAGGGAGAATTGATTCAGGTCTCATTAAACTAGACTTGTCATTAGTCATAACAATTATGACTAACCTAGTGGCATGGGTTAGCTCGGATTATTGACCACCTCAGATCAGAACTGTGTCAACAGATATGGCCAGGTAAGTGAGACCGGTGGAAGGAATATGCCATTAACTCGTACAAGAACGCATTCAGGTCGAGTAGCTTCCAATTAAAAACCAGTCGGTCGTATGTGCCAAACTTACCTTAGACACCAAATTGTTGAGTCAGAACCAATTGGGTTAGCCTACAATCCAGACTCTAACCTCTGAGCCTAATTAGGTCTTGCTTGATCGTGACTCGATCTTGACCCAGACTTAATCCTATTAGGCTGGTCAATTTAAGCATTGTTGATCCCATCTAACCAACTCTTGATTCGGTTTGATCAACCGCTTAGACCTAATTGAGCTACCCAAGCCCGAACCCAGTATTATGAATATGTCTTAGATCTGAAAATTCTCAATTTTAGACCTAATTGATATTCCATAATCTTAATTTTTAATTAAGTAGGGTTCATAAACAAAATATGCACAATAAATCCTAGGGTTTCAGGATCTAGGGTTTTGCAGAAAGTAAGTTTTGGGTTTCTGATTAAGGACGAACACGCAGCACCCCTACACATCATAAGAACACCCCATCGAATGGGAAGAGAGGGCCTTTAAACCCTTCTTCGTTCTTATGACCGGACGGCCAAGAGGAACGCCTTAATCAGGAACATGCAATACTACAAAACAGTTTTAGATCTATATCATATATCTCATATATAAATTAGATCTAATCATGGCATATTTTGCATACATCTCATGTATCGAATCATGCATATTTTCAGATCTAAATTATCTCATAATAATCTAAAAAATTAGATTTAAATTGATCTAATCAAAATAAATTCTAATCTAGACAATTATGTAGAACTATTCTACAACTAGTCTAGACATGCATCAATCATATCTCATATGATATTTAAAATTAAATAATTTTTATTTGCTATTTTTTAGATGTTATTATAACCATTATAATATCAAAAAATAGTAAATAAATAGATCTAAAATATGATTTAATCAGATTAAATCAAAAACATGCAAGACTATTCTATAGAACTATTCTATTTTAGAACTAGTCATGCATATTTTCTAATCTTAGATCCAAATCATTTAATTTTAATTTTTTTTGATTTTAGATCTGATCACATCTCATGTGACATCTAAAATCATTTATTTTCTAATTAAAATAAATTTAAAATTAGATCTAAACACTTTTAGAACCTTGGCTCTGATACCAGTTGAAGGGAAAATCCTGATTTCCCGGACCAGGTTCGTTCAGATCTGATCAGATCAAGAGATATATTTCAAAAAAAAATTTCTTTGATCTAATCAGATCTTGATATATTTCAGATCTGATTCTTATTATTTTAATAAATTAAAATAAAATTAAGATAAATTAAATCAAATTTAATTTACCTTGATTTGGGTAATCCTATTATCCCTGTTGATGATCCTGTATTGCAGCGGAAGGTTCTGGATCTAGCCACGCAAGCGCCTGGCCTCTATCGGTATCCACTCAGGCTGGATCTAGGAGATCCTCTTCTTCTCTATCATGTCCTCCAAAAATTAGATCTGGATCTGATCTGAAGGATCTTCAAAACTCCTTTTGAAGATCAGCAGTCATCCTATGCAGCAGTGCAGCCTTCTAGCTTTCAGTCGCCTTTCTTTGATCTGGATTGCACCAACCAAAAATCCAAAACTCCTTTTAGACGTGGAGAGGAAAGGGAGAAGGGGGTTTGGCATGGAGGAAGAGGGGAGAGGCAGCCTTGGGGCATGGGGTTTGATTTTCTCAAACTTAATTTGAGTTGGGCGCAGGGTCTTATTTATAGACTAAGCATGATCCAACTCCTCTTCTTTCCAACCAATCACAATCCTTTGTGAAATTAGATCTAAATCTGATTGGTGAGAATAGAGTCCCCTGGATTCCTCCTTAGAGGGTGCCTAAGACCAGTCAAAGTTGGTTCTTAGGAGAACTCTAATTGGAATCCAAAAAGGAGATGGAGTCCTTGTCCAACAAGGACTCCTAGGCGCCTCCAACTTGGGCACACACCTAGGGTGGCGTGCGCCCTCCTCCTTGCCAGGTTCTGGCAGGGGGACAAGCCCCCACCAGCTCTCCAATAGGTGCATGACATGTGGTCAAAAGTCAAAGTGTCAATGGTCAACATTTGACCAGTCAAAGGTAGACTTTTGACCAAAGTCAAAGAACAAGAAATGGCAGGTGACCAAAAATGGCAGGTAATGTCTTACAAAATAAGACAACCTTTTCTGACTTGGACAACCTCCAGTCAGACCATATGAAGGCCTCTGATTGAGCACAAACTCCTTTGGCTCAGACAGGACAACTTATTTATGATAGTAAAAGAAGAACGTTAGGTTCAATCGAGTGCTAGCACGATTTTCCTTGAACCTAATTGAATCTCATTCAGATCAATTGAACTAGGATCAGTTCAATTGATGATCACCAGATTCAAACCCTTGTTTGTGTGACCCAGTTAGGTTCAGTTCTGTATGGTAATGGGATATGTCATGATCTCTATCATCGACATCATCGAAACTCCTTTCGATGGATCAGAACTCTTCTGATTCGAACAGCTAGAATGATCGATCATCTAAATCATTCTAATTGCTCCCAAAATCCACCAGTGACACCTAGCAGTATATGGTGGCAACCCATCAGAGCTGAATGCGAACCTCTTGGTGCAGCTACCTGTGTGATTAAGTTCTTCTATCTTGAGCCCCGATCAGATTAGGGTTAAGGTAAACTCGTCAAACCCTAGTCTCTGTCATATGATGTAATCATTCGATTCGAGTCCAATGTGAAAATCTAAATAGAAACTCTTTCTATTATTTCACTCTGCCATGGCCATGGACTTCTTGGACTTGATTCTCATGATCATCATAGGGCTGCTCCTCTACCACCGAGGTAGATAGATTCCATCTTGATGCAATCCAGTTCCTACAATGAACATGCTATAGCCAACATACACCTCAGGGTTCCATATGGCTAGGAGATCGAGTAATGGTGTAGTCAAACTATAACACCCTCAAGGTGAACTGCCGATGCACCTCAGGTCAAAGAACCAGACACACTACTGCAGCATCGAGTCAGTCATTGACGAGAAGGTAGACTCCCTAATGACTACTCGAGGTGGTCACGCTCAGTGCCCTCATTCTCTAACGAGTACCTGTACTCTCGCTCTGGTGTCTCCACACCATAGACTCAAGACTCATCTACTAAAGAGAAGCGATTGTACACCAACCTTCCGGATCAATCACCATCCTCGTGATGATCCTATGGTCGGGAGCATTTTATGAGTTAATAATGATTATTCATATCTTAAATTTTCAACTCTTGAAAATATGAATTATTATTACCATTAACTCAAAGGATGTATCATAGACACTAAATACACATATATGATAGAAAATAATCCATTTTATTTATTATAGTCATAATTACAATTTTGCCCCTAGAAGTGTATAACAAGTGTCAGCCAATTCTGGCTTCTAGGGCACATATATCTAACAGTCCATTGAGAGATTACGCCATTTTTCTTGAGATTGTCTAAAAATTTTTGACTAAGATATTCATCTCCTTAATCTGATCAAAGAATCTTAGTGGATTTTTTAGTTTGCTTTTCTACTTCATGTCTGAATTCTTTGAACTTTTCAAAAGCTTCAGACTTGTGTCTCATAAGATACACATACCCATACCTAGATAAATCATCAATAAAGATTATGAAGTAGACAAAATTGTCTCTAGCTGATACATCAAATAGGCCACACACATTAGTATGTACTAGGACAAGAAGATCCATAGCCCTTTCCCCATGTCCTATAAAAAGGAGCTTAGTCATTTTGCCATGAAGACAAGATTCACAAATTGGATATGACTTGAAAGTCAACGAACTCAATAGCCCGATTTTCTCTAATTTGTTAACCCTATCTTCTGCTATATAACCTAGTCTTAGGTGCCATAGATACCTATCATTTGGACTATCCCTAGGTCGTTTCATGGCATTCACATTTTGCTCGATATTAAAAATAGATACATCAATATATAACTGATAAAGACCATTAATAAGAAAACCACTTGTAATTTTATTTTTTTCATAAAGAATGTTACAATGGTCCTTAAGAAAATTATTTACATAGCCTTCTAGTGCTAGGCATAAAACAGAAATCAAATTCCTACTTGCTACTGGCACATAATAACAATCTTTTAAAACTAAGTCTAAATCAAATGGTAGTCGAAGTGGGTATGTTTCCACGATCATGGCAGCAACTCTTGCTCCATTTTTGATACATAGGATCATGTCATTATCCCTTAGTCTTCTACTATCCTCAAGACCCTACATAGAAGAGCATAAATGAGCACTAGAATCAGAGTCAAGCACCCAACTGGATATAGAAGAAATCATAAGATTAGACGCAATAACGAGTATACCTCCAAAAGGATCAGCCTCCTTATTCTTCAGGGTGGCCAGGTAAGTAGGACAGTTTCACTTTCAGTGGCCATCATTATTATAATGAAAATATTTTTCTTTATCAGCGGTATTCTTCTTCAGCTCTATCTTTTTCTTATTTCCTCCTTCCACCTTCTACTTTTTCATAGACTTCTTCTTCTTTTCAAAAGATTTTCTCTTGAAAGAAGTCTGTTCCATAGCAAGCACTGAGCCTTTAGAACCTTTTATGGAAAGCTCAGCAGTGACCAGCATGTTCATAAGTTCGGCCAGAAAATTTTTAAGTTTATGCATATGGTAGTTCATGATGAACTGCCCATATGCATCAGTCAAGGATTGCAGAATTATATCATTTTGCAGATCCTGGTCCAACTTCACTCCAAGCTTCTCAAGCTCTTCCAAATTCTTGATCATCATCAGACAATGATCTTGGACTGACCGCCCATCATGCATTTTAGCCTTGAATAGTTGTTTAGTGACTTGATACTTGGCTACGCGACTCTATTCACCAAACATTTCTTATAGGTGAGCCAATATTTGGCGCTAAAGCTCATCAGATATCGAGCCCAATATGTAGTATCTAGCCTTATTATCTTCGTCCGACCACTTATCAAGAGATGCTCTCTATTCAGCAGATGGATGAGCTGGTAAGATAAAAGGGTTCTGATTCAATACATGAGTTAACTTCTCGGCATCCAAAATAATTTTAAAGTTTCAGAGCCAATCCTTGTAATTGGATCCGATCAGTCTATGGGTGTTCAGGATACGTGCTAGTGGATTGGACGCAGACATTTTTCTGTAGAGAGTCAAATTTTTTAGTTAGATATTATAATCAAGACTTGACCAATTTGTTTAGGAATTTTATTTTTAAACAAATTAGCTCCCACTATTTTCTCGAATTCCTATACTTTCTCTGTAGAGATGCAAAAATCTCCATGATTAATGATTTCTAGTGGGTGGTGCAATCCCACCAACTGACTCATCACCTCACCTAACAGTTATTGGTGATGGGTTAGCCAATGAGTGAACAACTCTTGTTCAATGATTCTCTAATCATGGTGCATCCAAACTTGATCTCTAATTCATGAATCTCACCATATCTGGAATATTAATCCACTCCTTAGTTAAGTCAGATCCATCATTTGCACAGATTGGATTCTTAATTAAGTCTCTCACCGTATCCAAAATATTGAGCCTAATCCATTCTCCAACCTGTAGCATCCAATGCCTAATAGATATGGTTGCATCTTTTTGATGCAACTAAACCACTGTAACCAGTCGAGAATAATCAATCCCAAAAAGGGTCCACACATCTACAATGGTGGAAGACCTTAGACTTAATCTTTTCTTAGAAAGATTTGATTTACGTCTCATTAAACTAGACTTGACATAGTCATAATCATTATGACTAATCTAGTGGCATGGGTTAGCTCGGATTATTGGCCACCTCAGATTAGGACTGAGCCAACAAATATAGTCAGGTAAGTGAGATCGGTGGAAGGGATATGCCATTTACTCGATAAGAATGCATTCCAATCGAGTAGCTTCCAATTAAAAATCAATCGATCGTATCTACCAAACTTATCTTAGACACTGAATTGTTGAGCCAAAATCAATCGGATTAGCCTACAATCCAGACTCTAACCACTGAGCCTAATTAGGTCTTAGCTTGATCGATCACTCGCGTGACTTGATTATGACCCAAACTTAATCCTATTAGGCTAGTCAATTTTAAGCACTGTTGATCCCATCTAACCAACTTTTGATTCGATTTGATCAACCGCTTAGACCTAATTGAGCTATCCAAGCTCGAACCCAATTTTATGAATATGTCTTAGATCTAAAATTCTCAATTTTAGATCTAACATATATTTTATAATTCTAATTCTTAATTAAGTTTAGGGTTCACAAACAAAATATGTAAATAAAATCTTAGGATTTCAGGATCTAGGGTTTTGCAGAAAATAAATTTTTGATTTTTGATTAAGGATGAACGCGCAGCACCCCTACACATCATAAGAACATCCCATCGAATGGAAGGAGAGAACATTTAAATTCTACTTTATTCTTATGACCGGACGGCCAAGAGAAATGTCTTAATCAAAAATATAAGACTACAAAACTAGTTAGATCTACATCATATATCTTATATAAAAATTGATCTAACTTTAAACATATTTTGCATACATATCATATATCATATCATGCATATTTTCAAATCTAAATTATTTCATAATTATCTAAAAAATTAGATTTAAATTGATTACATCAAAATAAATTCTAATCTAGATAATTATATAGAACTATTCTACAACTAGTCTAAACATGCATTCATCATATCTTATATGATCCAAAAATTAAATAATTTTATTTACTATTTTTTAGATCTTATTATAATATTTATAATATTAAAATATAGTAAATAAATAGATCTAAAATTATAAGTTAATCAAATTAAATTATGAACATGCAAGACTATGTATAGAATAATTCTATTTTACAGCTAGTCATGCATCTTATAAAACTTAAAATTAAATTATTTAATTTTATTTTTTTGATTTTAGATCTAATCACATCTCATGTGACATTTAAAATCACCTAATTATTATATTAAAAATAAATTTAAATTAAATCTAAATAATTTATTAGAACCTGGCTTTGATACCAGTTGAAGAAAAAATTCAGATTTTTTGGGTCAGGTTCGTTCAGATCTAATTGGATCAAAAGAGATATTTAAAAAAAATTTCTTTTAAATCTATATCAAATCTGAGATATTTTAGATGTAATTTTATAGATCTAATAAAATAAAATAAAAAAAAATTAAATCTAATTTAATTTGTACCTTTTGTTGGATAATTAAATTATCTTGTGATGATCCTGCTGATTGCCTGAGGTTCTGGATCTAGCCACGTAAGTGCTTGGCCTTTATTGGTATCCACTCAAGCTAGATCTGGAGATCTTCTTCTTTATTATCATCTCTCCAAATATCAAATCTGAATCTAATTTGGAGGATCTTCAAAACTTCTTCTAAAGATCTGAAATTGTATCTTGCAGCAGTCCTGCCTTCTTCCTTTCTCGTCACCTTTCTCTTACCTGGATCGCACCAAACTGAAGCCCAAACCTCCTTGGGCATGAAGAGGAGAGAGAGGACTAGAAGATGGCATAGAGGAGGGAGAGGGGCAGACTTGTGGCATGGGCTATATATTGATTCTCTTGAAAGCTAGGCGTAGATAGGATTTATATAGATTCTGCTGCGCCATGCAGTGCCACATCATCCGACCTATCATGTTTGCTTCATGCAATCAAATCTAAATTTGATTGGTGGGATGATATCACCTAATCCAATCAGATAAGAGCCCCCTCAAATCATCCTTAGGTGGTGCTAAGATTGATCAAAGCTGAGTCTTAGGCACCTTCCTAAGTTGATTCCAAGAAGAAATCTGAAGTCCCATCTATATGGGACTCTAGGTGTCCCTATCATTGGGCGCACGCCTCCCTAGGCATGCAGCCCCTTCTTTCCATTTTTTAGCAAGGGGACAAGTCCCTATCTGCTCTTCTATGAATGCATGACACATGGGCAGATGTCTAAGTGTCAAAGGTCAACGTTTGACCAAAGTCAAAAGACAAGAATTGGCAGGTGATGAAAAATGGCAGGTGTTATCTCCAATTTATCTCATAAATTAAGATAATTCTTTTTTGACCTGGACAAGCTCCAGTCATGCTAGATAAAGGTACTTGAGTGAGTACAAATATATTTAGCTCAGTCGAGATAACTTTTAATGATAGTAGAAGGAGAATATTAGGCTCAATCGTATGCTGGTATAATTTTTTTGAACCTAATTGAATCTAATTCAAATAAATTGAATTGAGTTAGTCCAATTGATGATATCTAGATCCTAACCCTTATTTATGTAACCTAATTAGGTTTAGTTCTATATGGTAATGAGATATGTCGTGATCTCTACCATCGACATCATCGAAATACCTTCTGATGGATCAGAACTCTTCTTATTTCGACAACTAGAATGATCGATCATCTAAATCATTCTAATTGCTTCCAAAATCCATCGGTGATATCTAGCAGTATATGGTGGCAACCCATCAAAACTAAAAATGAACCTCTCGATGCAGCTACCTATGTGATTAAGTTCTTCAATCTTGAGCTCCAGATTAGATTAGGGTTAAGGTGAACTCGTCAAACCCTAATTTCTGTCATATGATTTAATCATTTGATTCAAGTCCAATGTAAAAATTTTAATAAAAACTCTTTCTATTATTTCACTCTGCCATGGCCATAAGCTTATGGACTTGATTCTCGTGATCATCATAGGGCTGCTCCTCATCTACCGAGGTAGATTGATTCCCTCTTAGTGCAATCCAATTCCTACAATGAACATGCTATAGCCAATACATACCTCAAGTTTCAAATGGCTAAGAAATTGAGTCATGGTGTAGTCAAACTATAACACCCTCAAGGTGAACTATCGATGTACCTCAGACCAAAGAATCAGACACACCACTGCAGCTTCGAGCCAGTCATCGACAAAAAGGTAGACTTCCTTATGACTGCTCGAGGTGGTCACGCTCAGTGCCCTCGTTCTCTAACGAGTATCTGTACTCTCACTCTGATGTCTCTACACCGTAGACTCAAGACTCATCTACTATAAAGAAGCGATTGTACACCAACCTTTCAGATCAATCACCATCCTTATGATGATCCTACGGTTGGGAGCATTTTATGAGTTAATAACAAAAATTCATGTCTTAAATTTTTAACTCTTAAAAATATGAATTATTATTATCATTAACTCAAGGAATGTATAACATACACTAAATACACATTTATGATATAAAATAATCTATTTTATTATTTATAATCAAAATTATAATTTTACCCCTAGAAGTGTATTACAAGTGTCTGTCAATTCTGACTTCTATGACATATATATCTAACAATAACATCTAACTTCAGCGGTATCGATGTGCCAATCCTGCACTTGTTACTATCCTGGTTCTGCACCTCTTCCTACTGATCTATGGATAACCCCTCAACACAACTCATAGTAAGCATATGTATCTCTTCAAAGATAAATCATTAGAATTATCAGCATTTATCTCATCTTTATAAACTATGAGGTAAAAGTTTGTTTTTTTTCCTTTAATTCTTCTTCATTTTTAGAGCCAAAGTCTTCATCATTGCTCTAAGTAGTGGTCATAGCCTTTTTCTTGAACTTTCAAGAGCTCTTTTTGAGTAGGGGCAGTTGGCTTTAAAGTGTCCAGATTTCATATATTCATAGCATACCGCTGGTTGCTCTTTTCTTTTATTTTATCTTTTTCTTTGCTTTCATCTTCTCTATTAAAATTTTTCTTCTTAAGGCCATCCCTTTTTGTTCTAATGAATCTTTTAAATATTCTTGTAATCATCGCCATTTCATCATCATTTTTGGATTCCTCCGATGTATCACTTTCATCATCTTCATTGGTCATAGACTTCAAGGCAATTATTCTATTTTTTTTTGCCTTTTCTTCCACATTCTAATTCATGCTCAACTCATGAGTCATGAGTGAGCTAATAAGCTTTTCTAAAGGTAATTTGTTGAGATCTTTAGCTTTTTGAATTGCAGTCACCTTGACTTCTCATTTCTTTGGCAATGATCTAAGGATTTTATAAACAAGCTCACCATGAGTGTAGTTCTTGCCAAGACATTTCAAACCATTTACAATATTAGTAAATCTAGTGAATATATCGATAATACTTTCACTAGATTCTATTTTAAATAATTTATATTTATGTACAAGCATGATAATTTTTTATTTTTTAACCTAATTTATATCCTCATGGATAACTTCTAATATATTCCAAATTTTCTTTACAGTCATACATGTAAAAATTCTATCAAATTTGTTAGCATCTAAAGTATAATATAAAGCATTCATTGCTTTTGTATTTAATTGAGCTAATCTTTTATTTAAATTGCTCCAATCTTTTTCAGGTTTGGGAGAAGACAAACCATCAATCATAATAGTGGATGTGTGAGAGCCATTAACTATAACATTCCACATGTCATAATCTTGTGCTTAAATAAAGATTTTCATTCATGCCTTTCAGTATATGTAATTTATGCCATTAAAAAATAGAAGTCTATTGGTTGGTTGACCTTTAATCAAGAATGTACCAGTTGGGGTTGCTATTGATCTTTAACTCTTGATAGTTAGATCAAATAGACTGAGTACCCACTCTGATATCACTCATCTCTAAGAGATGGCATCCTAAAAGGGAATTAGATTTCCTAAAAATTATTTGAAGAACTTATGTCTAACAACAATTTTAAATTTATTTGTGCTTTAGCAAAAAATAAATATGCAAAAAAAGATAAATATAAACATAAATAAAATCACAAACATAAGAGATTTATAGTGATTTGATGCTCAACTCAGCACCTATATTCACTCTTTAAGTCAACCCACTTAGAAATTATAAATATAATCCCATAAGATTATAGTTTGATTATTTTCACAAATTCACAATCTAACTCAATTGGTTTTTTCTATCTCACCCATCAAAATCTTATAATTGATTATTTTTTCAAGCTCACAATCAACCTAGTTGATTTTCACTGGCTCACCAACTAAAATCTTATAATCGATTATTTTTTTATGCTCATAATCAATCTAATTGATTTTCATTGGCTCATCAACTAAAACCTTACAATATCCAATTTATGGCTTAGACCGATCCTTAAAAATCCAAGTTTCTTCTCTAAAAAACTTGTCACAACAATTTAAAGAAAGATATATAAGAATTTAAAGCTCAAGTAATAAACTTTTTAAACTCTTGAAGGAGTCGAAATAGTTGATGCTAGAATTGCTTTGACTTCTTCTTTGAATGTTTAAGAGAGGATTAATGAAGATTTGAATACTCTTGCTTGGTGGTTACAATTCAAAGCACTTTTTCTCTCTTTTTTGTTGTGTAGATATGTGAAGGTTAGAATTGAAAGCCCTTTTAATTTCTTCCTCTCTCTTTTAGTTCCACTCAAAAAACTTGAGTATTTTTTTAAATAAAATCAATCGCTTCAAAATCTTGGTTCCCCTTTTGAATTCTTCACTTTTATGGTCTCAAAAATATCTATAATTAATGCTCTAGCCATTGGAAGCTCGAAATAGCCATTACAAATAAAATATGATCATTTGAAACAATCTAGAAAACTAACCAATATTCTATCAGAAATCTGTGAGTCGACTCATCTAAATTCTTAGTCGACTAATCTTAAGTGCTGAGTCAGCTAAGTGAAACTTTGAGATGGCTCAACAATAAATATAAATCCTCCTACTTTCTATCTATTCTGTCTGATTGAGTCTGGATCGGCTCAAATATCTTCTTAGTCGGCTAACTTTTTGATTTGATCGACTAACTGATTTTTTGGATCAGCTTAGAGAACTTATGAATTTTTACTATTTTCTGTCTTTCTCTACCTCTGAGACTGAGTCGACTTTTCCATATGTATGAGTTGGCTAAGCTTCTATCTTGGTCAGATATGTTGTTTTCATGATCGACTCAGAAGAATCTCTAAAATCTTAATCTTCTATCTTCACCTTGAGTCTGAGGCTGAGTTGGCTATCTATATAAGTGAATCTGCTCAAATGAAAACTTATCTTCTATCTTCACCATCTTGGTTGGCTTAGATGAAAACTTGGTCAGCTAAGAAAAAAATTAAATTTCATATCTTTATATATTTTTCTTGAATTAAGATTGGATCAGCTAAGCTTCTTTATTGGTCGACCAAAAGGCGTGCCATGCATGCCAAAAATAATTTTTTCTATCATTGAATAGCTTTTTTTGTTCAAATATATTCTAAACTAGACTTGCCTTCTCAAACTTGATTTTTGAATAGATATGACTTATTGGAAAGTCTTTCTAGGCTAGACTTTTTTTTTATCAAATTTTTTTTATGCCGAACTCAGTTTCTTTGCTTCCAAAATTTGAAACTTTGACTTGGGAACACAAAATCACTTTAAATTTAAGAGGACTTCTTCTTAAATGAAATCAATCTTGGAGCATTATAAAAAATTTCATCATTACTCTCAAAGCATCATTAGTAATCATGATTTGTACTAAAATATTTTTGATATCATCAAAATCAATTTTAGGATAACTAACAATTACTCATAGAGTTTTATTTTGGAGAGAACTTGGACTCAGGTTGACGTGATCATTGGATTACATACTATTGGAGAGCCTTCACTAGCTTGCTTCGATAGCAATGTTCTAGCATGGTGGAGCAGCCTTTGTCATTGGAGGCCCTAACTCCAGATTTATTGTAATCATGAGAGATCAATGTTTGCTGAAAGCAACATGAGAGGGAATCAGGTGGAGTACATTCTGGTGCAGGGGGACTTAGCAATCATGATTGGTCGGATTCAGAGTCATGTTAAGAGAGCTCCCTTTCTCCTCTACTGTAGGGGATGTATGGAAGCTGGTTAGAAAAGTGCTACCTTCATCAAGCATGTCTACCATGAAACAAACAGGGTGACGAATTAGGTTGCCTCATTTATCGCTGAGCATACCATTATGATCTTGAGGACTAATTAAAATATCGACCTCGGGATATTGAGGGACATTTTGTTTTCTGATGTTCATACTAGAATTATGCAAATAACCATCTTAAGAAATTATATACACAAACATTAATATTAATAATAATAATAATAATAATAATAATAATAATAATAATAAGATGGATGTGGAGGCTGAGATGGGATGGGGTAGTGCAAGGATGAAGATGTGGTATAGAATTGCAAACGAGTCGAGTTGCTCGTGAGCTACTCGAGCTCGATTTGATTATTATCGAGTTCGAGTTGAGCTCAAGTAGCTTTTTGAATCGAACTTGAATAATAAGATATTCAGCTCAAAAGCTCGCAAATTTGCTCAAATATATATATATTTTTTTAATAATATTATTTTTATTTATAATATATATTAATATATATATATATTATTAATAAGATAATATTTAATTTTGAACTCAAATTCAAGCGAGTATGGCTCTATTTATATTTGAATCAAGTCAATTCAATCTCCAGCAACCAAATTCAAGCTTGAAATATTAAGATTAAAGCACAAACTGAGTTTGGAGTCTAAGTATTTTGAGTCAAATCGAGTTTAAACTTCTAATTACTCGACTCGACTCAATTCGATTACACCCCTAATATGACATGTGGTGGTTGGAAGGTATGGAACGGTTATGCCAATTTTACATGCAAAGTAGTCGTCAGAGCTATCAGTTGATCCGCAAGCAACCTCTGGCCACGTTGCAGGCCCAAGCAACTTCGTGAATTATTTTACAGCCACCAAGATGTAACGAAAGCAAATCAGAAGTTACACTTGCATTTTTATTAGGCAAACCTAAGATAACAGCAAATACAACAGAACCTCACAACACAACATTCCTCCATATTTCCATTTCAAGAACGGTAATGAGATCTCATTTGACAACATAATCGCTCCTAAAGAATAATAAGACTACAAAATATAAAGCAAGCACGCAGCAAACTTGTATGACATCAGGAACCTGATGTCTTATTTATGGCTTCTAAAGAGAAAACTGCACCAGGTCCAGCACTATCTGACACTTGGGAATGCGAGGTTAGTATATACATGACCCACAGGTGGAGGCACAAAAGATAAAGTAACGACCAGATCTGGGCCTTTGGATTTCTCCTCAGACAGACGACACCAGCAGAGAAGATAGCATCCAACTGCCGAAGAACAGATCCTAGTTGCTGCTGCCCAGTTCTCATTTTATCATGGAGTGCTAGATTTAGTGTCGAACTTGATGATTGCCATGTCCCAGCCTCAATATCAACTCTTGCTGATAAATTGGCTAAACCAGTTTCTAAATAGTCTGCAAAATCATTTGCTTGCAGTGACAACCCACTTTCATCCAGCAACTTGGAAACCATCTGCAAAGGATGGTTCATATTGGATTAGTTGAAAAGACAGTAGACAGTTCATATTGAAATTAGTTGGAAAGACAACAGAAAATAATTAGTTTGGTTTCTTGATGTCCACGCACCTCCATTCTTAGCATCAGTGTTGCTTTCTCAGATGATAGAGACTCGACCTAGTGAGAATAAAAGTGAGCAGTCAATCATCTATGTTTAAAAGAGTTGTTGAAAACAAATAAATATGGATGAATCAGTTCAGCATGGAAAGAGCTATGTTTAAAACTCACATGATTGTTTCAGGTTCAGATGGACTTAAACTAATTGTTTATCCATGATATATCAGTCTCCCTAATATCAATTGTAAACAAAAAGATGCTTGTCAATTTCACTTTAAAATATCCAATTAGCAGATGTTTTGTCGTACCTAGGTTTAAGTGGGTAATAACAATCTTTATTGGGACTCTTTGAATTTACTGCTATACTACAAACGAGACTTATCAAGAGTATAAATATGCAAGTACACTTATTTCTACTAGATTGGTAGAGATACATAGATTCTAAGATAGAAGAAGAAACGTACATTTTTTAATTGTCATTAACAAAGTGTACAATACAAATTCTATTTTCATCCTTAATAATAGTGAATTGTACCATATATTGAAAGAATTTCAACAAGGAAAAAATGGTAAAATTTCACCAAGTAGAGAAACCTATATTTCTTAAGCGAGAGCTACCAGATTAAGAGCAATGAAACTGCAACAGAATATACAGCATGTTTGTTATTGAACTTTCACTTTTAGTAATACAGTTACAAGTTTACAGCCATGCTGAAGTTAAATAATTTGTGAAATAGTGCCTCAAAAACCAGTAAAATTTGTAAAATAGATGAGAATTTAAAACTCCAATCTAAATAGGAAGAAGTTTCTATAGGGAAAAGACCTGTGTTTGTTTCTGAATTAAGCGATCAGTGAGTTGATCAAGCCTTTTTTTAAGTTCAACCTCAACTTCAGTTGGATGCAGCATCTCTCTTCTTGTAATTTCAATGTTGTCTTCTAACTTCTTTGCCTTCACAATGTAAATCGAGAGACCGATGAGCGTCAAGCATACCATGTCGATGCAAAATTATGATTAAACAATTTACAACCAAGAGAAAAATATTTAAGATCAAGGGACATGTATAATGTTTTGCCACAATAATCTACATGCATGAGGGTGAAACAGTTATTCCAAATACATCTGCATCAAAAACCATTTTCATTGCAAGAGGGTATGCATTTTTCATATACAAAACAAACTTCGTAGCCGAAGATGATCTTAAGATTGCTAATGCAACTTATAAATTTCATCTTGTTTCATGTACCAAAACAAAGGAAAAAAAAAGAGGGAAAAAGAAAAAAATCCACCTTGAATTCATCCAAGTTTGCATACATAAATTAGATAATTGTTTGAGCATCCTATTTTTGTTCATTAGGACAGAGAACAATAAATCTCAAAATAAACAGTTTACTCTGAATGAATTTTCTAGTGTGAAAGAATAGCAATGAAAATTCTTTGTAAGTGCTTCAAAGCTTGCAATGATTGTGAATGTCACAGATGATGAATAACTTTCACAGAGCTAATCTTGGATTGGGGCATCAAAGTTAAAATATTCTAAAGGTTATTTCTGTTAGCCCAGGTCTGAAATATTTATGATGCATCCAAAATCAAGCCCCAAAGCTACCCAAAATCAGTCCAACATACAGCAACCAATCTCACCACATCTTACCCAATTTTGGATTTTCAGATAACAGATTCCAGATCTGCTACTAATATCAGCAGCTTTGGCCAAAACATTAAGGTTCATTTCAGTTTCAGTTAAAATCATTGTGCTTCAGGATATACAAAAATAGTGTGAATCCATAAAAAGATAAAGGCTTCTTTTTCATCCAGCTATACTTCAAGTCATTGAAATATAAATCACTTAATTAAGATATTTCATTAGGAATGAAATTGCAAACCAAGTCATGGCATATGATGAAAGCGCACATTTACATGCCAAGGCTGCAATTCTCTGGACATTGTTATCTAGACATGAATAGAATTGTAAATATAGTCATCCTAGTTGCCTTGAACAAATAGTAAGGCATCACCTCACAATCAGCCATTAATACCAAAACCACTGTTAGAGCCTTGATTTAATGAACCTTTTTTATTTTTTGGCGGCTAAGCTAAATATGACTTAATGATTTGAAATTTATGCTTGCAAACCATCGAAGGCCCAACAGCCTTATATCACTTGGAGTCAGCTTCTTGGTTCCTACTAAAAATTACACCTATACCTGAGAAAGGTTAAGGTAACAAAAGAACAAGAAAATTAGTCCTAAATGGGCAGATAGAGAGTGAAGAGAGAGAGAGAGAGAGAGAGCAAGAGAAAATCTTCTTCAGTAATTACGTAACCCTTTCATATCTGCATCTTTTACAGCTCAATGGTCACACAGGTTGAGGTTTATTTAAAAAATCAACAGCCACAATCAGAGATCTCCTAAATGTGTACTTATTTATGAGTAAATGCATGGACATATGTAATGAGCATGTTTTATGTATAGCCTGATTACTATCTTGAGTAAATGCATGGATATATGTAATAAGCATGTTTGTATGTATAGACTGATTACTATCACTTGTATAATCCTCACATCGTATGCACATTTGAAAATAAGAAGGATACACAGGGAAATTGGCCCCAACAGTGGATAATTGAAGTATCATGCAAGACATTAAAGTTTCAAGCACATCAAAAGCACATCTACATGGTCAAATAATGATTTTGCAATTAAAATTTTGAGAGATACTCCCAGACAAAATTTAGTGGTTGTATATAATGTCACCACATGTCATACATACAGAATTTTGAATGTGTTAGATTGCTTTAGAAAAATATTAATTAGAGAAATATGTATAACATACCTTGGCCTTCAACTTCACAATTTTATCACATATGAAGGAGAACTCTGCATCAAGCATTTCTTGTTCGAGTTGAGACCTTCTCAATGAATCTGTCTAGATAAAATTTGACAAAACAATTAGAAATATAACTAATCAGAGCATTTTCTATGGCCAACCTGGAAAAGTTAAAATCTAATTGGTATTTTTGAGATCAATGCTACATTAAATGCAATATTTCCTTTTATAAAGAGTCCAAACTCCAAAATATTAGAGAGTGAGCAATAGCGCAACAGAAATGTTGCGCTGTGACCTGGAGGTCATCGGTTTGAAACATAGAAACAGCCTCTCCACATGTTTGGGTAAGGCTGCTTACATCTGATGCTCCCCAAATCCACAATAGTGGGAGCCTTGTGTATTAGGCTGCCCTTTTCCAGAGTCCAGAATATTACATATCAAAAGCAGCTGATGGCTTACTTCATCTAGAGAGGAGGCAACCTGATGGGTCTTAGACATCTTTCTTTTGTATTCTGCACAAAGCGAAAAGAAGCAGTAAGTTATTTACATCACTTTTTGTGGTGTGCTGAATGGATAAGTTTTTACTTCTTGTAAATATTAGATGTCAGCCCATCTGGGCACATGGGCACTACTGCTTAATATTCCATATATCTGATATCCAATAAATGAATGGTCAGCACATATACGGGCAAGCAGTAACTTAAATAATTGCCTCTGCAAGAAAACCATCTATAAATTTCCAAAAAAAATGTCATTTTCTGGTATAGTTTTCATTATAATACCTCTTGAAAATTCAATAATTGGTGAAAACTGCTTTTCCAGCAAACTCTATAAGACACACCAAACAAAATGCTGTGCACAATAAATCTTTACTCATATACTGTTCATGTACTAGTATAGGGCAAAGATATACTTCAGCATTGACAGCTTTTTAAGATTGAATATAGTAGGCAACAGCCTCATGATCTAACAGAACTCAACTTCTTGCAACCAAAGGGTATACGTAAAATGAGATCAAGTTTACAATATCGTAATTGGAAAAGAAATCATTGCCACAAAAACATTCACTAATAGTCAAAATTGAAAAGCACTTTCTAACATTTTTAGCAGCATAAGGTGGAAGAGGTCATATTTATGGTAGAATGTATCAGTAGATAGATGATGGCAAAGCATATGTTAATCTCTAACCTTAAAGTGATATCACATGTAAATAGGCAATGCTAACTTGTACTTTTAAATTTGAGTGAGTCCCCCTAGTTTGTGCCTCTAACTGTAACAAATTGGTTGCATGCATCTAATGTTGCTAAGGTGCACCAAAGGAAACAGAAATAATTAACAAAAAAGCAAGCTAAGAAGGTGAATATACAAAGAATGAAGGAAAAACAGAACTGTCCAGCAATATAGGTAATACAGAGAGTCAAACCCAGAAAGGAAAAATGTAAGGGCAAAAAAAATTTCCTGTTTGGGTTTTCAGAAATGATATCAGATATTTGATTAATAACTTGTCTTAGTTCAAACTGGAAAACTAGTACTAATTATTTACAATCAAATATTATTACAAGATTTATGTCATGAAATAAACTGAATCCGACCCATTACACAGATAGGCACTAAAGCATTTTAAAAAAAAAAAAAGGTTTCAAAGTGGTTGTGTTTCTACGAGCAAATGTAACACAATGCTTTTAAATGCTAATATCTTGGCCATCTTAGTGTATGACTGATGCTGAATACAAAGATAAACAGAGATATCAGTTTATCTTAGCTGAGATTGAAAGTTGGAGATAATCAAAGGGGAGCTGGAGATCCTGAGATCTCACATGATATATAACAACTGAAACACCAAAATATCACTTGGTATCATAAAGATAAAGAAATCTCAGCCAATATCTCAGCATATATTGGTTTATATCAACCAAGACAACAGGGGCTAACAATTTTTTAAATATCATATCACACAAGTGCCTTATACATGATTCAAACCATTTCTCTTCAGATCCTGGTTGAAATAAGAACTTCAATGTGATAGTTATATTTTTATTGCCCAAGGGTTGAGGTACCAGCCAACACGTGTCGTGCTGACTGGGAACTGGAACCTGGCACCCAGCACCCAAAACCAGGTCTCACACCTCAGTGTTGAGTGGTATTGACCAATGCTGAACCAGCAGTTGTCACCGTTTGATACTGAGATTAGCAGCTTGGCAGGCACCATTTTTTCTTGTGGGTCTATAGAGGGTGAAGTGTGTTGGAGGGATTCCAACAATTTTGGAGGTCTTCTTCAATACACAATGCTGGAAACAAATGGAAGTTGACAAATCGAAGCCAGCTGCATTAGCTAGCAAGGTATTGGGTCACCCACCATTTTCTATGTATTTCATAGGCAAAAAAGTTAGCATGGAAGTGATGATAACTAAAAATTAGTGACTAGGTACATCTTGTTTGTTATTTTTTAAGCTGGAAAAACACCAGTTCATGTGCTAGCACATTAACCCAAGATCCAATTGAGTTATTTTGAGAGGTCCTGGTTCCACCAATAATCCTTTTCTGAAAACATCTTAAATCTGAATATAGCAAGATAATTTGGTAGAGCCAAATCTACAACCCTGCAAGCTTTTTACTCAAACTAGATAATTTTAAAATTATTTTCATGAGATTTAATACTTAAATCATTAAAAAGTAACGAAAACAATTATGGCAACATGATTGCACCATGCATGTCCCTGCCAAGAAAGTGCCATTCAATGTGCCAACACAGCACGCCAGATAGTAATTAACATGATTATAGACACCAACTCCTCAATCCATAATGCAGCTATCTGGTAGGCACATAACCCATCATTTCATTTAATACATGAAAATGATTGAAAATAAGCTACATGGATATAGTTGATGCTTACTTTCATTTTCTTGCTGCATAGAGTTATGGCTCAATTGTACTGTATTTAATTGAGAATGGACTAAATCAACAACCTTGCAGAACTTATGCCACTTGTGCAGAAAAAAAGTAGCACAATAAGAGAATATTATGACTAAGAAAAACGAAAAGACTATGAAACAAGCACTAAATGAATATAAATACGAGTATAACACTGTTATCAATGCAAATATTTGAGATGTAGGAAAACATCCACCATCTTGAGTCAGTTCCTTCAATTCAATTTGCTGCCAAAGTTCAGCGACCCGATTCACCTTTCTCCCACAAAAAAGCAGAAAACATGTAAGAATAACATAATGATTAGCTTGCACATTTCTCAAATAGAATAATCAACACCCTTTTATCAGAGAATAGGAATTAAGCTACATAGAACCCAAGGCCATCCGAGGAAAAAATGAGGCAGAAAGTTGTTTGACAAATGAAACTCAACATTTACCCAAACAACCAAAAGGAACCAGCTTCATGATCATCACATAAAAGATGATGAGATACAAGTTATTGTAACTTGATGCCTAGAAGTCAACAACTTGTGTCAGTTATAATACCATGCTGTAATTTACAAAAATATGCATGTATCATCACATTTATGTGCATATGAAGAGAGAGATAGAGAGAGTTATAATCCTATAAGTACAACTAAGAGTCTAAGACCAGATCATATTAATGCAGAATAAGCAATAAGCCATTCCACACCACTACATATGATTTACAAAAATTTTAAAATTTTAAATCAATAAACATGTTCAGGAGATTTCAAAGCTCTGCATTCAATGATCACACATAAACATCTTTTATAGGATGATGAAAAATTTTGCTTCAGTAAATTATTTAAAATCATACAAATCACTGGATTTTGGTTTACATAAGCTCTAAAATGTGCAAATCATGTTCAATGATGTGGATTCATTATTACATAGCCACCAAACATTATAGCATATCAACTTTACTTAAATTGTCCATAGTGTGTCCTTGCAAAATGTATGGTTTCTTAATTCTACAAATCTTAATTGGTCTGGATAATGAGTAAGAATTGGTGCTTAAAGTAGACAGCAAATCATTGGTTTTGCCTAATTAGACACACATGAGAGGGTGAGTGAGAGAGCAGAATTGTTACTCTCAGTAAAACTAAGACTTCAATGGTGCAAAACGAATGATGGAACATCTAAATTAATAATTTGCACCACTAAATATAATTTATGACAGCTACAATGCCTCAGTGCCAAAACCAAACATTCTAGAGATTTCCTACTTATGTATTACCATGTTCTATAATGAAGAATTTGATGGCATGATACGGCATTTTGATTTGATTTATGGCCGTTGATGATAAAAAAATAATAAATGTAAACACATAAATAGTTGCTTATACTATTCTAAGAGTCACAGAAGAGCTTTGTGGGTTTTCTGATGGTTTGTCCGGTCTAGAGCTTTTTCATTATTTTGGTATTCAATTCTGGTCAGGTCATATTTGGGATAGATTATGGGTCTTTTTAGTCTCTTGGTCCTATCTGTGATGGTAGTTATATAACTTGCATGTCTGAAAATAGACATGAGGTGTTAGGTAAGATTAGGTGAGTGTTTGACTTTTGAGATAGGGCTTCTCCAAGAAGACTCTAGCTTTACAAGGGGTCTTGAGAGGCCTGTGAAGGGCTTTTGGAAGTTGTTTTCTCCAAAGTTTCTGCTCTCCCCACAAGGGTTTCAAAGGTTTCAAGTATTGGAAGGGTTTTGATGATCAAGCCAACAACCCATTCCAATCCCTCCATCATTGTGTTGCACGAAAGAGTCCTATATCTTCCTGTTATTTTTGCTTCCTTTCTGAGCTGTGAAGCTCCAGATTTCAGATATTTTCTTTGATCTAACCGATCTTTGTACTCTAAGGCTGTGTTTCAATGCCCATTAATCGGTGGGTATGAGAACTTTGTTTAACCAATAAAACACCACCCAGAAAATGGTGGATAGACTTATTCGGTCGTACTTACACTGCTAAGTTTATTTTAGGGCAAAATGTGATATAACTTTAACCAGGCCAGTAGACCCTTCATCCCCTATTTTCCCTTCCATCTTCACCCCTGAGAGCCATTATTTACCATTACTTTTTACCTCTCCTTCCACATCTCACTGCAGCCTCTCTCTCCTATCTGTTGCTTTAGAATTGGTAGAGCTCCCCTGCCATCTGCTTTGTAGCCCCTACCAGCAGCTAGAGGAGCCTATGGCGTACTCCCAGGCCTTGTTGCCAGCCAAACAGCCAATATCATTTTTATTCTTTTCTGCCTCCAGATAAGTTGTGGACCTAAGACCCTGTCCAATAGGGTGGTGTGGCCTTTAGGCTCCATTGCCACCCTCTTGAGACTCATGACCAACCATTTTCACCGGTGTAGCCTTCAATCAGCCAGGGCTTATTGTGAGGCTCCACGGGCTCGGTCATATCTATGGCGAGCCTGGAGTCAAAGCTTGCTCCTTGCCATGCCCCCAGCTCCATCTTTGCCTTCGTACCTAAGAAAGTTGTTGTTAGGTTCCACTTTGTATCCTCCCTCTTTTACTTCTTTTCCTAATGCTTCGGGATGCTTTCAATAAGAGAGTGATGTGATCAATAGGGATAAATTTCCATGTTGCTTGACAAAAAACAATATCACATGTTACTTGATCCAAGTTGCTTGACCAAAAAACAAGATCATATGTTACTTTATCCATGTTAATTCAATGTAGATTAAAAATATGCTGCTCATATTGTTAAAAGAAAAAAATTTGCCCCAATGGTTGCAAGAATGTGCGGATATTGTTAAACACCAAAGGAGGTTCCATGGCTGACGAAAATTTGGTCCCTGCAGCCAAATCATCCGCCTCTTCATCGTTATACAAAAAGAAAAGATCTCACTCTAGATGATGTTCGATGACCCTCTGCTGGCACAGCTCCTGACCAGCCACAAAAGCCTCCTCCCAATGAACTCAACCTTTATCTTGGTGAATTCAGGAGAAGTTTTGAAAGCTTCAACAGTAAGCCGCCCGGCCTCGGCAATCCGATCCTCGACTCTTTTTTCTATCTCCGTGACTTTGGCCTCCATTGCTTCCTTCTTTTTTTTCTCTGCCGCCTTATCAACCTCAGCCTTCACCTTCTCGGCCTCCGCCTTCACGAGTGCCTCCTTCAAATGCTCTATTTTAGCATCAGCTTTCTCGCGAACTTTGGCCAATTCTGACCTAATGGCTCTGACGTGTTTGTGAAAACAATCGTGCAATGGCTCAACTGTGAACGAAATAGAGAAGAAGATAAGGATCAAAAAAAAAGAAAAGAAGAAGAGGGAAGAGTTCCTCCGAACTTACCTTGAGGACTGGGATGAAGGCTTCCTTTTGTTAATTGAAGAGATTTAACCCCTCAATCTTCTCAAGCAAGGCTAGGAGAAAGCCTTATTCGATTACGTGATGGACGACCTTCCAGTCGCTCAGTGAAGCCTTCTCCTCGGCCGAACTTGAACCCAGTCTCCCAAGAGTGGCCTAAATCCGAACTAAATTGTCTGCTTGATCACTTCTAGTTTGCGGGGCGGATGTCACCGATGCTGATGGACGAGAGTGTGCCAGAGAGTCCAGAACAACCTCAATCCTGGCAAAAGCTGAAATTGATACCACTTCGGCAGCCACCTTAATCTTCTTCTAATTGGCCGTCGAGCTTGAGGCCTTCCTCTTCCTCATGTCTTTTTCCAGCAACTCCAGCTCCTCGGGCTTCATCTCTACAACAAATCGAAGCAAGGTCAGAAAAGGAAAAGAAGTTAAAATCCAACTATGAACTAGATCCTCACCTCTAGGGTCGGCCGGGCTGAGATCGAAACTATAGAGAGACTGTTTTGACAGTAGTTGCCTTAAAGAAGGAATTTTGTACCCCTGAAAGCTCTAGCATGTTTGGAGTCCTCTTTTCCTAACCTTAGGACCTAAAACATTGAGCCCCTCGGCCAACCCCAATAAAAAAGCCCCCAATCTTCGACTGACGAGCTCGACACAAACAAAAATCGCTCCTTCCATCCATGAACTGAGGAAGAAGCTCCTTTTATTAGACCCAAGGTCCTTCTTTAAGAAGAGATATACCATCAGTTCTTGACAGTGGGATGCCTCTTGATAGTATAAAAAGACCAAAAAAGAGAGATGGAGGGCCGAACTTCAGCCAAGAAACAAACTAGAAAATCTATGATGAAACAAAAGGAGTTCGGAACCACCGAACATAACGAGATATGCATAAATCGGAAGAGCTCAAGAACAAAAGAAATAGGCAATTTGAGCCCAACCTAAAATGCTTCTTCGTAAAGCCTGAGCCACCGAGAGGTGTGCAAACACGAGCACTCGGTCTCGGCAGTCGAGCTTATACTCGGAAGAGATCCCAAACTGAGCCCGAATAAAACTCAAATCGTCTAAATCCAAGACAAAAGCAAAGGTACTCGGTATAAAGATTAGCCCAGCACCATGCTTGGAACTGAACCTCTCAGAGTCCCCTTTCGAAGGAGAAGATTCCAAAGTCCAGTCCCCGACTAAATAACTAGAACTAGCCATGGAGCCAACAAAAAAAGGGGAGGAAAATGCTAGATTACAAGAACAAAAAGAAAAAGAAAAAAAAAGGGAAGGAAAAGCTCCAGAAGATGATACGGACAGCCCTAAAAGAAGAAAACCTTAGAAACAGAGTAGAAAACTGAAAAAAGAACCAAAAACAGAGGATGAAAGAGACCAATCTATAGATGCGCGATGACGAGAGAAAGCAAAGGGGTGACCGAAAGAGATGATCGGAGAGTGCCAGTGGTAGACGAAAAAATCAAAAGAGAAGACCTGAGAATTCAAAGAAAACTTAAGAGAGAACTGATGGCGTAAAAGGGAAAAAAATCGCCAAAGCGTCTTTTATAGGGCTCAGGAAAGTTGGTAGGGCAGGGATACCAAATCCCCCTCCTAACCAACAAGAGGTTGACAGCTAGCAGGATTTGATATGCCTGAAGGGATGTCAGGCAACTCAATTAATTCGAGGCACGCCAAAAGAGAAGATTTATTTTCATAATGATTGTAGCGATGCGCCCACCCGTTTCTCAAAATGGTGCACCACTTCAACTGATTAAGTGGTACAACATGCCCCCGACATGTCCGAACTCGAATGCTCCCTTCGTCCGAACCCTATTTGGTCCGAACTCGAAAGTAGAGGGCATGTGTTGGGGGTACAATCGTTCCTACTGAAGATAGCAATTTTAAATCAAATCTCTGCTTCCACTGCTTGCCAATTGCCGAACCCTGCTGGTGAATTCGGCAAAATTCGATCCCAGTTCTTTCAGATAACTGCCGATTCTACTGCTGAGATCAGCGGCCACCGAGCCCCGTGCAACCCTTATTCTGAGTTCATACCCGTCCGGCCTCATTATGGTCGGCTCCTGCCGAGTTCAACTACTGCCGATCCCAACTTGGTAAAAGCGCAGCCCGCCAAACCCCACTCCAGTTCCATCCAAGTTCAACTCCCTCCAAGTTCAGCACCCCTCGGGCTCGACGGTAACCAACCTCACCACCCATGGTCTTCCTCCTTTTGGATTCATATCCATCTGATCTCTCGCTCTCGATCTCCAGCGATCGCCTCCAACGCACTCCAAGTTCAGAAAAACCCTATCTCACTTGATGGCTTCCAAGCCCACCTAAATTCGGCAACTATCGATCCCCTCCAAATGCTGACCTTGCAGATAACCGAACTCAATTCCCCATCATCCTAAACTCGGTTTAAACCGATCTACTCTGGGTTCCTGCATCTCATTTTCAAATTTGTACAATTGCTTTGCGACAGCTGGCCGCGATTCAGATAAGGCAACTCTAACCACCCAATCCCATAAATTTCGGCCACAAACGTCACACGTCGCACTCGATCCGATCGGGACCATCCACGAATAGCGCCTTACGAACGGCTCCGACTCCTATTCATAAATAGGCGTCTCAATAGGACCCTTAGGTATGAGAATTCTTTCCTCTCACGTGATTAATTTTTGTTGAGCAGAATTCTGACATGAGTATTAGAGAATCCCCAACAAAGCCACCTCCAGTTAGAACTTTTTTGTAGGTCTTGCCACGGGGACGTCTAACACCACCTACTCCAGCCACTCTGGCGAGGGTTGAAATTCTGCAACAACAATAGGTATTCATTCAAAAGCACCAACTCTACATCCCTTATAGTTCTCCAAGGAAATTTTTGATTGATGAACTGCATGGGGGAGAACTAGGAGGGCATTTTGGCAGGGACAAAATATTAAAAATGGTGGCAGCAAGGTAATTTTGGTCTACATTAAAGTGAGATATCTATAGGCATGCTGATTGATATCATATTTGCTAGAAATCTAAGGGACAGCAACAAAACACAGGTCTTTACAGTCCTCTTTTGGCTCCTACAGATCCTTGGACTGAAGTTAGCATGGATTTTGTGTAGGATTTACCATAAATAGCAAGAGGTTTGGACTCCATGTTTGTTGTTGTTAATTGGTTAGCTGTAATGGCACATTTCATTCCATGAAAAAAGACTTTAGACCCAACCCATATGACAAATCTATTTTTCAGGGAGGTAGTTAGACTTCATGGTATACCAAAAACTATCACATGTATCAAGGCACAAGTTTTCTTACCTTTACTGAACGACTTTGTGGACGTTATCGGCTATTAAATTACAACAGAACAATGCATATCATCCTCAAACAAATGGCCAAATTGAAATAGTAAATCAGAGTTTGGAAAATCTAGTGAGATATCCTGCAGAGGGCAATATCAAACGGTGGGATTCAGCTTTGGCACAAATTGAATTTGCTTATAACAGTTCTGGAAACAGGTCTACAAGGAAAAGTCTTTTTGAGATTGTAGATGGTCAGCTTCCAAATTATGTTGTTGATCTTATGCACATACCAAAGAAGCAGCACACTTGCCTAGGCAGAAATTTGAAGGAGATTCAAGAGGTCTGTCGAAAGCTAATGGAGATGAATCAAAAGAACAAGCATATGATTCTCATAGGAGGTTCAAAGAGCACCAAGTTGGGGACCACTGTGGTCTTTCTTCGAAAGGAAAGGCTTCCCATTAGCACTTACCATAAATTGAAGAGCAAAAAGATTGGTCCATGAAAAATTCTACCCAAATTTTGAGAAAATGCCTAACTTCCCCATGCTTTAGACAAATCTCCTACAATATTTTAGGTCTTTATGCCTATATGGTGATTTAGGGAATGAATTGAGCAGCACAAGCAATGAAAAAACGGATCAAATATGCAGCAAGAGGAAGAAGGTTGAAGGCACGTTACAAGTCCAAGAGCTCAAGACTAGAGCTGGTACATGCTACCACTTCCTTGTTGTCAAGTGGACAGGTAAACTAATCATGAGGACTCATGGATAGATGAAGAGGAATTCATGAACAATGATGTTAACAGGTGCCACGGCAACTAGCACAAAGGTGAGTTCTGTCTAGCCCAGGGAGAACGATGTACATAATAATTGTAAATGCATAAATAGTTAATAATAAGCGATCACTGAACTGACCCAAACTGAGTGGTTCGGCCTATACCCAACTATACCGATGCCTTGCCGAGATGATTCAGCTACTCGAGTTCGTTCATTTGTAAAATCCCTCCCCCCTAATGGTTTAAGAGTCTTCAAGGCTCTATTGTTCGCTTCACCGCTAGATGCCACTCACTCCCTCCTCTTCGATGTCAGCCATCACCAACTAGCCTCCCCCTCTCTCTCTCTTGCTCCATTAGGGTTATACGATTTAGCCCTCAACCCTCCGCTTCTTCATATAGTGTTCCTCTTCTTGATCTCTCTTCTTTATTTTCAGGCATCAAGTGCCACATCATTAAGATCAAGCAAGTGGGTGTAGGCTACCAGAACGGGTACAAGGTGTCGGTGACATCGAAGAAGGATGGTGACAGCTGGAGGACAACATAGGATCTGGTTCACTATATCTCAAAACAGCATGGTATAAATACATACCGTACCAAATCAGTCGCCAGCCAACACAAACTCCAATATTGGTTCAATAGATTTTAACTAATATTATCGTAATTAAAGTTCGTCATCTTCATGCCAAATCCTATACCGATACCATCATGGTACAATATGTTGTGATACCACTTGCTCTGGTACCACTTATTGGGAGGATCCCTCATGCAGAATATGGATCCTCCGGACTCAAGCGCGCAACTCTGATGACAATGTCAATACTGCAACAAAAAGGAAGAAAAGATATAAAAAATAATACAATCAAATACGTGGATCAAGCCTAGACTTACCTCCATGGGGCATGCAAGCTTCACTATGAGAAAAGAAAAAATTATAAGAGGAGATCACACCCTCTCAACTCTCATACATCAACTCCTCTCTCTTAACAAAAAGCACAATCCCTAACAAAGCTCTCTCTCTAGGAAACCTCAAGACCACTCCCCCCAAGACTCCGACTGCTATCTAGCTGCTGCCTACGCGCTCTACGATACAAATTTCGAGGATGAAATTTATTTAAAGAGGAAATGTAACACCGCGAACCAGCAATGTGGTAATCTAAGAGATTTGCATTTGTATTTAGTATTTGTGTATGTGTGGCATAGCATTTCATCCATGGTATATTTAGCATTTAAATGTTAATTAAGCAATAGTAATGAAGCATAATCTAGTTGTTAATTAAGAAGGCAAAATGATCGAGGAATGGGATTAATAATAATGGCATTTGAGTCAAATTTTGGTGGTTATTGAGTATAGAATGGATGATATTTTAAAGGATATTTAAAATTATATTTGTGTGTGAGGCAATTTTGAAGTATAAAATTTTGATCAAAAGCAATTTCTAAAACCCAAGGGAAGGGGTCGACTCGGGTTCAAAAGGGGTCGACTCCATCACAGAAAACATAAAAGAAGTTTTAGAAAATTTGTGCAGCATGTATTGGAGTCGACTCGGTTGTTGGAGTCGACTCGGCTTGAGGGGTCAACTCAATCTCAGGATGGAATCAACTCGAGTCATAGGAAAAGCTGAGTAGCGGGATTCAGCAGAGGTGCTTTAACTTGGGAATTTTCAAAGAATTTTTAAGGGCTGACTTAGCAGCTTCCTTTCATAAATTAAGAGATGGAAAATCCTTGTAATAACACCTCAGCAAGTCAAAAATTTGTGGATATTTCTTGGTTTGACACCTAGCAAGTTTCTCCTCTAAATTATTCTTTTCCAAAGGGGTGTTCACCGGTTCTTTTGGCCGTTGTCTGGGTTCTTTAGTTAAGCAGAGAGGATAAAGGAGGGAAGAGAGCTGGAGAAGGCAGCTTTCTTAGTCATAAATAAAGGAAATTCCACTGGAAAAAGAGGATTTGGTTGTGTTGGGTGTAAACCCTTTTTCTGTCGAAGTCCAATAGGATGCCGAGCCTTCAGGTGACTTCATCCAGCGAAGGCAGTCGCGCCTGATTCCGGCCGATAAAGAATTTACGCTCAGGCGTCGAAACTACAGACCTCCAATTTGAATTTATCGATCGATCTTCTTCACTCAGATTTCTAGCTCCTTCGGATATCCCCAGAATCTACAAGGCATTGTAGATTTCACTCGGACGAACTTGAACAGTGAGGACAGCCCCCAGACAGCTGAGTAACATGTCTAATTACGGCTTGGTTTGGCCGACCTTAGCGCTCTTTGAATCTCTCCCCAGCAAAAAGCCATCCAAGCTGTTCAATATTGGACCAACATCGGATCAACAAAACTCCCCTCCAAACGAACTCCCACAATATACTAAGAGTAGCAGACCTCGGGATTCCTGCATTAAGAACTCTGAACACGCAGACAAAAGGACCTCGTCTCTTTTATATCAGCCTCCAGACGGCCTCGAAGGCGGCCGAGCTTCGAAGGAATAAATAAACAGACCCTCTCCAAGCAGATCCCCTTCCGCTCCTTCCAGGCAAATTCCCCCCAGCCGACGTCCTCCCCGTTGATCTCCTCCCTGACACCAACTGATTTCTTTCCCATCAACCCCCATCCATCCGAACTTCTGACATCAACTAGGAGGGGACCCGTTGATATGTATTTGCTTCTTCAACAGACCTCTTTCCAGGATTCTCCAATAGAATTATTTTCGGAGTTCTTCTCCTTCAGCCGGGCTTCTCCTTCCAGCGGAACTACTTCCGGATTCTTCTCCAGCAGACTTCCTTCAAAGATTTCTCTAGTCGCAGAGCTTCCGAATCCCTTCTAGCCAAACTTCCTACAGTCGCCCAGAAGGGTCTCCTTCCCTACGTGAATTCGGTTCTATACACAGCATGGACCAACTCGCACAGATTATCTTAGGAGAGTCCGAACTCCTCTGAAACTGATATAACTCAAAGTTCTTCACCGACCTACGTCTATTCCTCCGAACTTCAACTATTGAATCCCAACGAACTGGCACGTCACGATAACAGACATTACTCTCCATAACAAACTCCACGTGACCCCGAACGGCCCACTATCAGACAGTTACAACTGTCGCTCTCAGTTTGTTACAGGCTCCGCCTATAAAAGGGACCCTTCAGATACATTTCTCTCTAGAGCTCTCTTCTCCTTTCCCAAACTCCGCTACTTTCTTTCCTGAACACTCCATTTCTGTTGGCCAGAAGAGCTAATTTGATCGTCGGAGAATCCTATCGGAGCCACCACCCCCAACTTCGGTCAGGACTTGCCTTACAGATTTCCGACGACGACCTCATCTTCTCCAGCTTTAGCTCCAGTTCGGTTCCGGCATCAATCAAATTCTGCACCAACAGGCTTGGCACTAAAGGAAGGGCCTTTGAGTCCTTATTCTAAGAGTGCCCAGTCGATCTTGATCCATTTCTTCTTTTAACTCTTCAAGATCCATCTTTGTTCAATTTTTCAGCCTAGAAATGCCTCCAAAGAAGACAACCATCCGGCGATCCGCTGCTTCCACCGCCAGATCTGAGCCGAATCCGCCCATCCCTACTCCATCACCAGCACCTCGCCCCCCTCCGCCGACAATCATGGTGGATCCGGAGCAGTTCAACCTACTAATGCAGTAGGTTCGAGGCCTCACCGAAATGGTGCAGGCCATGCAGCAACCCCAGGCGGCGACTCCATCGAAAAACCCTCTGTCGGAGTGTCAAGAACCAGTCCCAAGGAGGCATACTTGGGCCAGCAGATCCGTCACTCCTGAAAAGGGGAAACAGAGTACTGAAGACCCCTGTTCAGACCATGATTCCTCTCCAGAAGAAACCTTCCTCATCTACAGTCGAAAGCCTTCTAGGATCTGCAATCGAGATGATGTTCTCGATTAAAAATTGCAAGAAATAGACCGGCGGATTGAGAAACTCCGCCATGTCGTCCTGGCTCACCATGACGACATCTACACTGATCCCTCTTTCTCTGCTCGAATTATGCAAGAGCATGTCCCGCCGAACTTCAAGCTTCCCCAATTCAAAAGCTACGACAGGACCTCTGATCCAATTGACCACCTGGAGGCCTTCCGAACCATGATGCTGCTCCATGGCGCACCAAACGCCATCTTATGCCGAGCTTTCCCATCTACTCTAAAGGGAGCAGCAAGAAATTAGTACTCGGCACTGAAACCGAGTATGATCTTCTCTTTCGATCAGATGAGCCATCAGTTTGTGGCTCATTTCGTCAGTAGTTGGCATCCCAAGCGGAGTTCGAACTCCCTCATCAACATCAAACAAAATGAAGGGGAATCAATCCAGGCTTATGTCAATCTCTTCAACGCTGCTGCCCTCGAGGTCCGAAATCTAGACCAATCTGTTGCCATAGCCGCGCTGAAGGGCGGTCTCCAGAAGAATGATTTATTATTTTTCCTAGAGAAGAAGTACCTCAAGAATTTTGCCGATCTGCTAGCTCGAGCTGAAGGATATGCCCGAGTTGAGAAAGCCTTCAAGTTAAAGGATGAAGAAGCCGCAGGAGAGCGACAGGCGGGTGAATATAGCAAGCCCGTAGTTGAAGAAAATCCGAACGAAGTTCGGCCGCGCTCCCGGACTCCCCTCGAGCACAAGCGAGCTCAAACTCCTCCTCGAGCTCGTCGCCAAAGAAAACCTGATAGAAGGGCGCGAAGAAGTTCTCCCCCTAGAAGATTCCACAACCGTCCCCCTCAATGCTCCGAAAATATAAGTACTGATAGAGATCAAGGAGCAATTGCCAAGACCGGAGAAGATACGCACTCACCCTAGCAAGCGCAATCCTAACAAGTATTGCCTCTACCATCGTGACCACGATCACGATACTGAGGAATGCATTCAGCTCCAAGACGAGATCGAGGAGCTCATCAAACGAAGCCGGCTCAACTGATTTCTGCAACATCAGTCCAAAGGAAGAGATGATTGGCCAAGGGCACTGCCGCAGCCAAAATCACTGAGGGAGAAGCAACAAAAAGATCGGCCACCTCTTAGCATCATCAACACTATCTCTGGGGAACTTCGACAAGAGGAGGCCAGCGGATCTGAAGGATCGGTAAAGAGATAAAGGACTGAAAAACCCATAGCCTTCACTAAAGTAGACGCACAGGAAGTTTAGTTCCCACATAACGATGCGATTATAATTGCTTTAAATATTGCAGACTATGATATACGTCGTGTCCTTGTTGATAATGGAAGTTCGGCCGATGTCTTATTTTATGATGCTTTCTTCAAGATGTCTATACCTAATAGTCGGCTTGGACCCATGAACTCCCCATTAGTAGGCTTCACTGGCGATGCAGTACCAGTTGAAGGTATAATAACTTTAGCTATGGCTGCAGGCAATATCCAAGACAGTCCAGGGCACAGGTGGACTTCCTAATAATAAGAGCTCCATCGGCTTACAACGCAATCCTCGACCGACCTGGCCTAAACGCACTTCGGACAGTAGTGTCGACATATTACTTGAAAATGAAATTCCCCACAAGTTATGGGATCGGAGAAATCAGAGGAGATCAAGTCCTAGCAAGGCATTGCTATTCAATTGCCTTACAGAAGTGGGAGCGATCAGATCCTTGTTCGGTTGACGGGCTGGATGTCCGCGACGATCTAACGGAAGAACGGGGTGAGCCTATAAAAGACCTTGCTTCCATCCCACTAAATAACGGAAACGCGGAGCACACGTTGCAGATCGCCTCCAACCTAGCAGGAGAAATACGAGAGCGGCTTATCGAATTTCTATGGAGGAACGCGGATGTTTTTGCTTGGATCCCCGACGACATGCTCGAGATAGATGCCGAGGTCATGGAACATCGCCTGGCTGTCGACCCTAAACATCGGCCAGTGAAAGAGAAGATGCGCAGCCATGCTACAAAGAGGCAGAAAACAATTGCAGAGAAAGTTGACAAGCTCCTCAAGGCCGGATTCATCTGAAAAGTCAACCATCCGAACTGGATCTCCAACATCATGCTCGTCAAAAAGGCGAACGACAAATGAAGAATGTGCATAGATTTCAAAAAATTGAACAAAGCCTACCTAAAAGACAGCTACCACCTATCCAAAATTGATCAACTGGTGGATGCGACCTCGGGCCACGAGCTCCTTACCTTCATAGATGCCTTTTTTGGCTATAACCAAATCCGGATGGCACCAGAGGATGAAGAGAAAACTGCTTTTGTTACTGACCTTGGTCTTTACTGTTACAGGATTATGCCTTTTGGACTCAAAAATACAGAGGCAATATACCAGCACCTGATCAACAAGATTTTCAAGGAGCAGATCGACCGCAACATGGAAGTATATGTAGACGACATGCTTGTCAAGAGCCGAGCTTCAATAAATCACACTGCCGACCTTGAAGAGACTTTCAATGCCCTCAGAAAATACAAGATGAAGCTAAACCCAACCAAGTGCGCCTTCGGTGTAACCTCGGAAAAGTTCTTGAGATTCATGGTATCGAAGCGCGGAATCAAAGCAAATTCGAAGAAGATTCAGGTCATTCAAGAGATGACTACTTCAAAATCAATCAAAGAAGTTCAGCGCCTGATCAGAAAGATGGCAGCCCTAAACCGTTTCATCTCGAGGTCGACCGAGCGATGCATACCCTTCTTTCAGGTCATAAAACAGCTGAAGAACTTCTGCTAGACCACCGAATGTCAACAAGCCTTTAAAGAGCTCAAGGACTACCTCTGTTCACCTCCCCTATTAGCAAAGCCCGAGCCTGAAGAGGAATTATTTTTGTACCTGGCGGTCTCCCCAGCAGCCCTTACGGCAATCCTAGTCAAAGAGGCGAAAGTACAGCGGCCAATCTACTACATGAGCCGAGTCTTGAGAGGCTCCGAGACCAGGTATGCTAAGTTAGAAAAACTAACTTATGCTTTGCTGATTGCAGTCCGAAGACTCCGACCTTATTTTCAAGAGCACACCATAACTCTCCTCACTGATCAACCAATTAAGGCGGTCCTTCATTGAACGGATGCCTCCGAAAAAATCGCAAAATGGGCAATTGAGCTTACAAATTTGATATCAACGACCGACCTCGGACATCAATCAAAGCCCAAGTACTGGCAGATTTTATAGTTGAATGCACCATTCCGAATGAGGCTGAGCTTGAACAGAACGAAATCATCATTCCGTGGTTGCAGCCAAGCTCCTCTGAAGAAAGAGCTGACCTTCCTAAAGGTTTTTGGGCCAAATATATAGACGGCTCATCCAATGCTTCTGGTGCAAGCACAGGATTGATCTTGGTTAACCCAGAGGGAATCATCGCCGAATATGCGCTGCGCTTTGAATTCCCTGCAACCAATAATGAGGCCGAATATGAAGCTCTAATTGCTGGGTTAAAAATAGCTAAAGGGTTAGAAGTAGATCAACTCCAAGTTTATAATGATTCCCAACTGGTAGTCGGACAGATTGGTGGTAGTTACGAAGCTCGAGAGGAAATCATGATAAAACATCTTGATAAGATGAAGAACTTGACTCCGGCCATCGATAGTTTTAGCATCCAACAGATTCTGCGGGTAGAAAATATCAGAACCGACCTTCTCTCTAAGTTGGCCACTTTAGCCCCGGCTGAACTGCCCAAGTTAAGTGTTTTTTGAAGTTCTGAAATGCCCAAGTTCGTAGGAGCCGCAGTCCGTTATGCAAGTCGAGCATTAGTCGAGCTGAATCGACCTGCTAGTAGCTTACCTCAAGGATGGAGCTCTTCCTTATGATCCGAAAGAAGCACGAAAACTCAGAAATCAAGCCTCCCGGTATATTCTGTATGAACGCAAGCTGTATAAAAGGTCATATTTCCTACCGCTCTTGAGATGTCTCCGACCTTCAGAAGCCAACTTTGCATTATGGAAAGTGCATGAAGGAATCTACGGAAGTCATATAGGAGTCAGATCCTTATCACATAGGCTACTTCAGCAAGGTTACTATTGGCCAACGTTATATCATGATTCTGTAGAGTATGTCAAAAAATATGACCGCTGTCAGAGAAATGCAAACATTCAAAAACAGTCGACTTTCGAACTTACACCCCTGAGCGCCCCGTGGACATTCGCTCAATGGGGAATGGACATACTCGGACCTTTTCCCATGGCATCCGAACAGTGTAAGTTTCTCTTGGTGGCAATAGATTATTTTACAAAGTGGGTCGAGGCTGAACCTCTAGCGAAAATCACTAAAGCAAAAGTGCAGGACTTCATCTGGAAGTCGATTGTTTGCAAATTTGGTCCACCTCGAACCTTCATAACAGATAATGAACAACAGTTTGCTGGAGCCAAATTTACCGAATTTTATGAAGATTTAAACATCTCCCACCATTTTACATCAGTAGCCCATCCACAGGCAAACGGCAAAGCTGAAGTGACCAACAGAACCCTATTGCAAGGCATCAAAGCAAGACTCAAAAGAGTAAAGGAGACTTGGGTGAACAAACTCTACCACGTGCTCTAGGCATACCGAACTATCCAAAGACAGCCAACTGGGGAGACCCCATTTGCCTTAACTTTTGGAACAAAAGCGGTCATCCCAATAGAACTTAAACTTCCGTCAGCACGAGTCGTGGCATTCAATGAGCAGCACAACTTACAGGACCTCAGGGCTAACCTCGACTTGTTGGAGGAAAAACGGAAAAGAGCTCAAGTTCGGATGGCAGCCTATAAGCAAAAAGTAGCTCGCTACTACAACTCTAAAGTCAAAGGCAAAATATTCAAAGTGGGGGACTTGGTACTTCGGCGAGCAACTGTTTTACAATCTTAGGACTAAGAAAAGCTCATTTCGAATTGGGAAGGCCCATATAGAGTAGAGGAGTTCGTCCGATCTGGAATCTATCACTTGAAGGAGCTTGGAGGAGCAACATTCTCGCGACCTTAGAATTCTAAAAATCTAAGAATGTACGACCAGTAATTTGCCCTCAATAAAGCTCCTCTATTTCAGTATTATTGTTTCTCATTGCGAAAATCCATGTGATGACAAGAAATAATTCTCCGAAATAATCAAAAGTGGCTATGTTAAGAACAGGAGGACCTCGTCCTAACATGAGCAAAGTCGAAGGCCTCGTTAATTTAAGACGAGATGAGGGAAAAGATCCTAACAACGGCTCTAATATGCCCCTACAGTCATGTTAGAAACAGGAGGAGGACCTCGTCCTAACATGAGCAAAGTCGAAGGCCTCGTTAATTTAAGACGAGATGAGGGGAGAGGCCCTGATAACGGCTCTAATGTGCCCCTACAGCCACATGAGCAAAGTCAAAAGCCTCGTTAATTTAAGACGAGATGAGGGGAGAGACCCTGACAACAGCCCTAAGGTGCCCTCACAACCATGTTAGGAACAGAAGGACCTCGTCCTAACATGAGCAAAGTCAAAGGCCTCGTCAATTTAAGACGAGATGAAGGAAGAGGCTCTGACAATGGTCCTAGCAAACCACGTTGGGAACAGAAGAAAAACCTCATCCTAACGTGAGCATAAGCCAGGACCTTGTTGACCAAAAACGAGAGAAAAGGAGAAACCCTGCCGACAACCCTTACACGTGTCCTTTCTACGACGACCTGACTACGTTAAATACGAAAAGTGAAACCGTCTTGGTTCGTAGAAGAGACCCCAGCCCGGCATCCACAACAAGCATCTCATTAGAAGAAGACAACGCAAAAAAAAAAAATGAAGTAAAGCCACGAGCAAGCTTTGAATTCGTGAGAAACGAGAGTAACCAGAAAAGTACCATCTTATTACAAAAATAAGTTCATTACACGCAAAACACGGGTCGGCAAGACCGATTACACCAAAAAAAAGAAGAAAAGAGAGAGGCCGCCGAAATCATAAGAATGGCCGGACTCCTCAAACTTTGGACTGGTGGCCATCACCAAAGATTCTTTTAAACGGTCGACCTCCTCGAGCTTCCTCCGCCTCATCATATTATCACGGAACATCCTGTCAGCTCGGCGGTAGTTCTCCTCTGACTCTCGCAACCTCCTTAGGACCTCAGACTCGACCTCCGCATCCTTGGTAGCCTGACGCTCACAAGTCAACTCGAGCTTCAGCCACTGCACCTCAGCCTTTTCCATGCCGACCGACTCCCAAAGTTTACCAATGGTCCTCAAGGAGGCAACCTCTTCGGCCTCCCTGCTTGTACCAGCTCGAAAGCCGTCATCAAGCTACTACTGGAGCCGGACTACTTCATTGTTGGAGGCACGAAGTTTTTGTTCTAGCTTGGACATCCTATCACTCCAACCCAGTCCGTAAGTCTCATATATGAGCTTGGCATCATGCAGCTGCTTTTGAAGAGCGGAGAACCTCGTCGACCAGTCCCACTCAAATCATGCCTTATCGGAGGACCACGGTGATCTCCCCTCCAGAAGTTGGATATTCTCTCTCGCCGCTTTGAGATCGGCTTCGAGAGAGCTAATCTTCGCCGTTAGCACCCAGGATTTATTACTGGCATTCCTCTTGAGCTTGGCGATCTCCTTCTCAATATTGCCTTTTCGGATGCTGAAGCTCGCAACGTCCTTCATGTGTAAACTTCGAAGGCGGATGACCTCTTTGGTCGCCTTCGAAGCATTCTTTCGACAAGCTCGAAGGTCGTCCTCCATGTTCTTCAACTTCCTCTTCAAGTGATGAACCTCCTTTAAACCCTTGATTAGGGGTTCTAGAGGAATGCCTTGAGGCAGTGGCTCGACATCATTTGGAGATGATTGGCTTTGACTGCGATCGTCAAAAGGGTTCTGAACAACATTCACCATGGCACAAGTGTAAAAGAAAAAAGTTCATTTTCATTTCTTAAAATGTTTAAATACCCAAAAAAAAAAGAAAGGTACAAGTAATCAGAGATTTTCAACCTCGATCGGTACAGGGGCAGGCGAGGTCGGTACATCCTTTGCAGCTTCAGGCTCGAGAATGGACTTGGGAGCTTCAGTTGTAAGTTCGAGAACACCTAGGGCAGGTTCGATGGCAGGAGATGCGGCACCGATGTTGGAGGGACCGCCTTCGCCGTCGGGTTCGTCTGTCAGAAAGTCAAGGTCCACTCCAGGGAAGTTCTTCGCGACTCTCCTTATACAAATCTCGAACCCCTCCAAGAAGGCTTCCTGGGCGAAAGAAATCTTAATGTCCACCATTGCTTTGGCGGACTTGAAGGCTTCAACAGCCCTCTCCCTCTCGACGTCGACCTCCTCTTCGGCCTTCTTCCTTTTGTCTTCGAAGAGGATCAAGACCGCCCTCAACCCCGTAGAAACTTCTTCCTCTTTCGCGATGTCTCCCAAAGGCGCTCGATCTCTGCAATTTGGATTTTCGAGGCCGCCTTCAAACGGTTGACCTCGGCCCGAACCCTCTCAGCCTCCACTTGAACCTCCTGCAGGGCTTTAGAAGCCTCAGCCTAGTGGAGATCGGCGGCCTTCAAGTGGGCAAACAAGTAATGCCCCAGCTATAAGACAGGAAGAAATTAAGTCAAAACTTTAATAGCGCACCTTTCATTCAAACAAGTTCAGAAGAATGGGTCACCTCGAGATAGGCGGCGAAAGACTCATCAAATCTCTCAGCGTCCTCCGTCCCGACCATTTTCTCGACAATATGCGGGAGGATGCTGCCCTTCATCAAGGATTGGACGACCTCCCGATCATCCAAAGAAGCTTGCTCCTGACTGGAGCCTTCACCACTCAAACTCTCAGCCGCCCTCATCTTTTTCCTAACGGCATCCTTTTTCTTCTTCTCGACAACCTCGCACTGCTCAGGAGGTGTGGTGGCGGCGTCCTCTCGAGGCGAGATCAGAGCTGATGCGGCCACATCGGACTCAGAGACGGGCGCTGCCGGGATCAGCGCGGCCAGAATCGGCTCATCAGTGCGAGCCTTCTTCGATGTTTCCCCGACAGAGCCGTCCTTCCTCTTGAGGAACTTGATCCCCATAGTCAGGCGATTCCGCTCCTCAGGAGTCATCTCTGCAGAAGAAGAAACCGGAGTCAGAAAAAGAAAGGAGACCATGCACAATTGGCAGGCCGCAGAGGACTACCTGCTGGATTGAGAGGACTAAGATCGAAGTTGAACAAGGTCTGATCCTCCAGAAGCTTGGAGATCGGAGGGGCTCAGAAGTTCTTCAGCTTGTCGGCCGAATCCCGATCCTCTTTTTCAAGCCTAGGAGCTCGGTGAACTGAGTTCTTTATTTCTCCCTACGAAGGAAGTCCTAGTTCTAGGAAAGAACAGAAAACAAAAAAGAATTTCTCCTTCCAATTATGAATGGAAGAGGGGGTGCCCTTGAGCAGCCCCTTCTTGCCGAATTGGGGAGACACATACCACCAATCTTTGGCAGTCGGATGACGTTTGAAAGTGAAGAAATTATGGAATAGGAAGATGAAAGGTCGGACATCGGCTATGATGCACAAGGAGAGAAATCCTATGATTAACCTAAAGGAGTTTGGTGCCATGGCGGCGAAGGAAATGTTTAAAAACCTGAACAAGTCGGCTACAAAAGAAGGTATCGGCAGCCGAAGTCCGGCCTGAAGGATTTCGACCTACAAGCAAGTTCGGCCGGGAGGAGGAAAGCTAGCTTGATCGCTGGGGCCAGGAAGTTCAAGTTCGCAGTCAGAAGGAATTCCGAACTGGATCCTAATCAACGAAAGGTCTTCAAGCCGAAGTTTACATAAAGTAGTATCAGGGACGAAGAATGGCTGAGGTACTTCTACAGGCTCGAAGTCCTTATGAGGAAGATCCATTAGAGCTAAACGAGCCGAACACCTAGAACCGATTGACCAGAACTCTTCGGAGGACATGAGAATCAAACTACAATAGAGAAAATCCCAGAAAAATCAAAAAAAAATGAAATCTGAGACTCTCGAAGAAACTAAGTAGAGATGACAAAAGGTATGGATAATCAAAGAAAAAGGTTCAGGAACTGACCTAAATCGATTGAAAAGAGCGAAAAGACGGCAAGCTCGATGGAAAGCAGAGAATCCCCAAGAATCGAAGGAGTCGATAGAAGACGCCGAAGCCCTGGAGCAAGAAGGAAGAAGAGCTTAAATAGCCACGAGCATCCAGGACGGTTATGAGTGCAGGTCTCCGCCGATCAACCTCTGGTCAACGCGTGTCCTACTCATCATAATGACAGAATGGCAACAAGCGGAACCTTTATTACGCCGTACCCAGGGCAGCGCTTCAACGAAAATTCCAAGAATGTCTTTTCGAGTCACCTCGTATTTAAAAACTTTTGGCGCCAGCGCGGGAATAAAAAAAGGACTTCAACACTCAATTTTTTACTCCTTTCGTTCAAACTTCGAATTCGTGAGTAGGACTTATGTTGGGTGTAAACCTTTTTCCTATCGAAATCCAACGGAATGCCGAGCCTTCAGGTGACTTCATCCGACGAAGGCAGTCGCGCCTGATTTCAACCGGTGAAGAATTTACGCTCAGGCGTCGAAACTGCAGACCTCCAATTTGAATTTATCGATCGATCTTCTTCACTCAGATTTCTAACTCCTTTGGGTATCCCCAGAACCTACAGAGCATTGTATATTTCACTCGAACGAACTTGAAAAGTGATGACAGCCCCCAGGCAGCTGAATAACAGGTCTAATTGTATCTTGGTTTGGCCGACCTTAGTGCTCTTTGAATCTCTCCCCAGTAAAAAAGCTATTCAAGCTGTTCGATATTGGACCAACATCAGATCAACGGAACTCCCCTCTAGACGAACTCCCACAATATACTAAGAGTAGCAGACCTCGGGATTCCTGCATCAAGAACTCTGAACATGCAAGCAAAAAAACTCCATCTCCTTTATATCAGCCTCCAGACGGCCTCGAAGGTGGCCAAGTTTCAAAGGAATAAATAAACAGACCCTCTCCAAGCAAATCTCCTTCCGCTCCTTCCAGGCAAATTCCCCCCAGCCGACGTCCTCCCCATTGATCTCCTCCCTAACACCAGCTGATTTCCTTCCCATCAACCCCCATCCATCCGAACTTTTGACATCAGCTAGGAGGGGACCCGTTGATATGTATTTGCTTCTTCAGCGGACCTCCTTCCATGATTCTCCAATAGGATTGTTTTCGGAGTTCTTCAACCGGGCTTCTCCTTCCAGCAGAACTACTTCCAGATTCTTCTCCAGCAGACTTCCTTCAAAGATTTCTCCAGTCGCAGAGATTTCGAACCCCTTCCGACCAAACTTTTTACAGTCGCCCAGAAGGGTCTTCTCGCCTACGTGAATCCGGTTCTATACACAGCATGGACCAACTCGCACAAAGACTACCTTAGGGGAGTCTGAACTCCTCTGGAACTGATATAACTCAAAGTTCTTCACCGACCGACGTCTACTCCTTCGAACTTCAACTATTAAATCCCAACGAACTGGCACGTCACGACAACAGACACTACTCTTCGTAACAAACTCCATGTGGCCCCGAGTGGTCCACTATCAGATGATTACGATTGTCGCTCTCAGTTTGTTACAGGTCCCGCCTATAAAAGAGACCCTTCAGATACGTTTCTCTCCAAAGCTCTCTTCTCCTTCCCCAAACTCCGCTACTTTCTTTCCTAAGCATTCCATTTCTGTTAGCCAGAAGGTCCTGTCGAAGCCACCACCCACGACTCTGGTCAAGACTTGCCTTGCAGATTTTCGACGGCGACCTCATCTTCTCCAGCTCCAGCTCGGTTCCAACATCAACCAAATTCTGCACCAACAGGTTGTAAATCGATTTGAAGAAAGAAAAGTTGCTAAAATTGGAAAAGGTGTTGGAGTTGATAGTAGCAGGTTTTTCTTTTAATCATCTGAGGTAAGGATTTTAATCCCTAAATTAGATGTGAATTTAATCTTTAAATGATTTCTATTAGTTTGATGTGTTGGTGAATTAAGTTATGAACTTAAACATAAGTTGGAGGAATTGTTGCTGCTCATCTATTGTTCTGAAAATTTTTGAATTATTTCAATAACTTAAATTGGAATTGTTAGTAGTCAAATCCAGAATATATTATGAAAGGAAAATATTGTTAAATTGCTGGAAATTTGTTGAGCTATGTTGGATTTTAGTTAAACCTAAGCTAAGGGCAAATAAGATAGAATAAAAGTAAGAGTTAGAAGAGTTTAAGAATCAGCCTATAAGCAAAGCATGCATAATTATAGATGTGAATCATGTGGAATTATATTAATAAGTATGTATCAATGTTATAAGAGAAGAAAGAGCTCAAAAAGGGGTGCTTTTGATGAGTTAAACACCGAAGTGTTGTAGTAGCCATTTGAGGTGAGTGGTTTTCTACCTAATTTTGGTGTTTTTTCTATTGTAATTGCTATAAAAGGTACTAAATATGAAAAAAAGGTTAAATTTCTGATTCTGTACAGTTTATATATATATATATATATATATATATATATATGGATACAAGCATGGAAACAAAAATTGAACCTTAGTGAAATGTTATTCCAGAATATAGATGTATATGTATATTCAGTTTGGACAGAATTTCATGTTGATTAGAAATGTTTTGATTCAACTTTTCAGCTTTTAGAATTTAGCTTCTCAATGTTTGAAAAATTATGTAGCATTCATTGAAAAGGGTTACCCATAGGAGGGATCAACCTATCGGGTGTGTTCTATTATCAGCATCAGCATATCATACAGCATAAAAACAGCCGGCACCACAAACAACAAATAGCAGAGAAATTTCAGTATGCCCGATGGGGTTTAATAGCAGCATTCAGCAATGGTGCTCTGGGGTGTAGTCAGCAGTAGCCCAGCAGCAGCATAGCATGCTTTATTACATGGTTTTATTCTTGTTTAACATATTACTTTTTTTTTTTTGAAAGTTTTTCAATAGATTCAGCTCTAGGTGATATATTAAGCATTAAGCTAAGCACTCATGTTTTCCCATTGTTAGATTGATTATCCGCTAACTGGGACTTAGGTCTTATTACCCCTCACTTCTGCAGTTTTAGAGCATTCTAGCCAAGTGTAAAAGTAAAGTATCAGTATCCCATCCATATTCATACAAGAAAGAGGTTGGCCATGTTAGCTTATGAGAAGGATATACATTTTGTGATATTGAGCTGTTCATATTGCTAAAGAGAGGTGTCCTTTTGTGTGACGTTTGATGTGTTCAAGTTGTGCATGCTAGCTTGTTAGAGTACTTTTTGGAACTATTTTATGTATTTGAGCTGTTTTATGTTAGCTTGTGCAAGGAATGCATTTTGACATATATTATATGGTTAAGTTGTTTAAATCAGAAACTGTCGAGCATAGTTTTATAAATGAAATTTTAAGTTTGGTTTTAAGAAAGGTTAAGTTAAAGTGAAATGCTTGTGTTATAAATTGAAAGATTGATTGAATTAAAGAAGAGCACAGTATTAGATGAAGTTTAAGCTCAGCTCAACTGTAGTTTAGTTTTTCCCTTTGCCCGATTTAGGGGTGCAATGTAGCACCTTCGCCCAGTTTAGAGGTGGGACGTTACAGGGTAGCTAAATCCTACCCTAACCCTTAAACACCATGGGAGCCTTTGGCAAGGGGGTTTTCTAGCCAAACCAACCTAACCCGCTGAACCATTCTTTTTACTATCATTTAGAATATTTTATTAATAATATTACATGTTATATATTTTAGACTGTCCAATTCTCCTACTTGATTCTTAGTTTGATGGTTAGCATATTTTTTTGGTTACTTTATTTTACATTTAAAGGGTTTTCTTTTAGTTTTCATTTTCCTCGCCCATGCATTAGAAGAGAGTTTCATTTTCTTAACAGGCATTAGTCCATAAAATCACAAAAATCTCAAGCAATAGCCATTCACAAAAAATATGTTAATTTATCTAAACTCTATTATTGTCATGTACAAATCCTAATCGACATCAATTAGGAGGAAAAGTTAAGCCTATTGTTAGAGAAACTTAGTAGAACCATTGTTAAGATCCACAACAATCGGACCTATCAATGACCTAATTATTCAGAGAAAATAGCCTGAAAAATAAATAAAATATAGACATTTACATCATCTAGGTTGTATTTGGCATATTCACATAGATCCTGATGAAAAAAGTCATTCCTTTCTTTGACTTATCATTTAATTTGAATGATTGAATAAAAGGTCATGGACAGCTTTTTCAGTTTCATCCTTTTAAGCTTATAGACACAATTCAAAGCTTTGATTTTCTTTCTATCAAACATTGAAAGAACCACATAGTTCAGCATCAAATCAACATAAATTAAATGGCTCAACTGAAATAAAATTGTATTTCAATTACCATGACAATCTAAATAGTAAAATGTCAAACAATTTATTTCTCCTGTGGGTGTCAAATTTTGTTCACAAGTAATACATTAAACCAGAATAGCTCAATTAATTATTATATATATCATTATTTATATTTCTAATAAATTAATTGTAAAATTTTACTATTTCCCCACACATTTTGCAGATATCATGGTTGTAAAATGTAGAAGAGTTATGAACGCTATAGGCATTAAAAAGTTTCATTTTTTCTCAACAAAATGACTTTTTCAAGAATTGAATTTCAAGAAGTGAATAAGTCATAGAATCTATGATGCTTAAATTTCAATTATATGGGATATTAATTTCAGCCTATAATTGACAAAAATACACCAATGGAGAATTACATAACACAAAATACTCCAAATTGTTATATAACTTTGGTTTCTTTTTTTTTTTTCATTTTCTTCAAATTTTTAATTGATTTTTTTAATTGAAACTCCCAAACATGAAGGAAAACTTCAGAAAATTGCCAAAATTGAACTCCATGGAGGTAGCTGAAACTAAAACTAAAACTGAGTTTTCAAACCTTGGAATTAATGCATAGACTAGTTATCTAATGCTAATTTGTATGACAAATTACTTAAAGCTATGTAATGCTCATACTAAACTACAATTGTTATTGATTAATGATTTATAATCCTAACTTTGTATAGATTAGTTAACGGTCATACTAAGTTGTTTCACATAAATATCTATGGTAAAAAATTAAAATCAGCATCAATGGAACCATCCCGAACCATTTAGTTCGGAGGATACCAATCCATACCAACGACCGACCGGGATGGTTCTAGCATATAAATCGAGAAACCAGTGAAGGGGAGAGGTAAAAGGAAAGAAAAGAAAAGAGAGAGAGAAGGAGAGACAGGGAAAGGGAGAGGGAGAGGGAGAGGGAGAGGAAGGAAGAGAGGGAGGGTGGTGGACGGCCAGCGAAGGTTGGTGGAGGCCGCGAAGGGCCGGAGAGAGGCATGAAAGGGCAGAGCGACTTCACCCTTTGGTTGCCTATTTAATTCAAAATAAGGATCCCAGAGGGGGGTGTCTTTTTTTATTTTGACGAATTTAAGTGAAGTCGACAAAAGATAGGGGATGCCGACTTTACTTAAATTCATCAAAATTAAAAAAAAGACTCCCTCCATGACCCCTGTTTCCCTTGAAATAGGGGAACTGAAGGGTGGAGCCCTTCCTCCACCCCTCCGCATCTCCTCTGTTGGGGATAAATCCTGCTCCCGCCGAAGTCCAATCTGATGCTTAGCCTAATGCAACTGGTAATCACGGAAGAGCTTCGATCGAGAATATTCCCTCCAGTGGTTGAACCCCAGTCGAAATCCTTCAAACAGTCGAACTCCTCCAGCGGCGAAACCCCAGCCGAACTCCTTCAAACAGCCGAACTCCTCCAGCGGCCGAACCTCTTTCGAACCCCTACAGCGGCCGAACTCCATCCGGACTTCTCCATCAGCTGGACTCCTTCTGGACTTCTCCATCAGTCGAACTCTTTCCAGACTTCTCCTTCGGCCGGACTTCTCCGTCAGTCGGCTCCTCCCGGACTTCTCCTTCAGTCGGATACCTCTAGGAGCCGAACTCTTTGCAAATCTCTCTTTCAGTTGGATTCCTCCAGGAGCCAAACTCCTTTCGAATCTCTCCTTCAGTCGAATACCTCTAGGAGCCGAACTCCTTGCAAATCTCTCTTTCAGTTGGATTCCTCCAGGAGCCAAACTCCTTCCGAATCTCTCCTTCAGTCGGATTCCTCTAGGAGCCGAACTCCTTCCGGATCTCTCCTTCAGTCGGATGCCTACAAGAGCCGAACTCCTTCCGGACTTCTCCTTCAGTCGGATACCTGCAGGAGCCGAACTCCTTCCAGACCTCTCCTTCAGTCGGATTCCTCCGGAAGCCGAACTCCTTCCAGACCTCTCCTTCAGCCAAACTTCATCTGAATTCCTCCAGCAGATTACTTCCAGATTTCTAGTATTCCTCCCAGATGATCCCCTCCAGATGTATTTCCTTCAGGAGTTCGAACTCCTTTGAAATTGATATATGTCAAAGTTCTTCACCAACCAACGCCTGCTTTCTCTAAACTACGGCTATTAAATCCGACGAACGATCACTATCAGTCTAACGACACCCCTCTCTCCGTAGCAAACCCCATGCAGCCCCGAGCAGCCCACTACCGGACGATTATGGCTGTCACTATCAATCTGACGACACCACTCTCTCCGTATCAAACCCCATGCGAGGTCCAATACCGAGCGGTTATGGCTGTCACTATCAGTCTACTACAAGCTCCGTCTATAAAAAGGGACCCTCAGATACATTTTCTCTAAGCTCTCTTCTCCTTTCCGAAACTCTGCCGAACTCTTTCCTGAGCACTCCATTTCTGTTGGCCAGAAGAGCTGACTTGATCGTCGGAGGGTCCTGCTGGAGCCACAGCCACCGACTCCGAACGGAACTTTATTTTGCAGGTCACCGACGATGACCCCTTCCTCAACTCCAGCTCGATCCGATGTCGACCAGATTCTGCACCAACAGGATTGGCACTAGAAGAAGGGCTTTCTGTTTCCGAGGTATCCTTGTTCTTAAAGAAGTGCTCAGTCGACCATGTGGATCTTCTTCTTCAAGGTTCATCTCCATCCTCTTCCTCAATCCCGAAAAATGCCTCCAAAGAGGACGACTACCCGGAGATCTACCGCTTCTGCCGCCAGATCTGTCTGTCCCTGGCACTTCAACCTCCTCCACCGACGACTGTGGTAGATCCGGAGCAGTTTAACCTACTGATGCAGCGGGTTCAGGGCCTCACCGAAATGGTGCAGGCCATGCGGCAGCCCCCGACAGTGGTTCCGCCAAGAAACCCGCCATTGGGATGTCAGGAACCGGTCCCAAGAAGGAGCACTTGGGCTAGCATACCCGTCGCCCCTAGAAAAGAAAAACAGAGAGCAGAGGATCCTTGCTCGAATCATGATTCTTCTCCAGAAGGGACCTTCCCCATCCACAGTCGGAAACCTTCCAAGATCTGCGATCGAGATGACGTCCTCGATCAGAAACTACGGAAGATGGACCGACAGATTGAGGGACTCCGCCACGTCGCCCCGGTTCACCACGACGACGTCTACACCGATCCCCCTTTCTCTTCCCGAATTATGCAAGAGCCCATTTCGCCGAACTTCAAGCTTCTCCAATTTGAAAGCTATAATGGAACCTCTGATCCGATCGATCACCTAAAAGCCTTCCGGGACCATGATGCTGCTCCATGGCGCACCAGACGCCATATTATGCCGAGCTTTTCCATCTATCTCAAAGGGAGCAGCAAGAAACCGGTACTCGGCATTGAAGTCGGATACGATCTTCTCCTTCGACCAGATGAGCCATCAATTTGTGGCTCATTTTATTAACAGCCGACGTCCCCTTCGAGGTTTAGATTTTCTGATGAATATTAAACAGAAGGAGAAATCTATCCGGGCTTATGTCACCCAATTTAATGCTGCTGCATTAGAGGTCCAAAACCTAGACCAATCTATTGCAATGGCCGCACTCAAGGGCGGCCTTCAGAAAAACGATTTGTTATTCTCCCTGAAGTACCCAGGGACTTTGCCGATCTGCTAGCTCGAGCTGAGGGATATACCCGAACGGAAGAAGCTTTCAAGTTGAAGAATGAGGAAGCCGCAGGAGAGCAGCATAGATCCGCCACTGATAGAGGGCCGAATGAAGTTCGACCGCACTCATGAACTCCCCCGAAGTGCAAGCGAGCCCGAACTCCCCCTCGAGCTCGTCATTAAAGAAGTCCTGACAGAAGGGCGCGAAGAAGTCCTCCCTCCGGAAGGTTCCACAGCTACGCCCCCCCTTAATGCTCCTAAAACTCAAGTTCTGATGAAAATTAAGAATCAGCTACCAAGACCGGAAGAATTACAATCTCCCTCAAATAAGTGCAATCGAAGCAAGTACTACCTCTACCATCGTGACCATGGCCACGATACTGAAGAATGCATTCAGCTCCAAGACGAAATCGAAGAGCTCATCAGGAGAGACTGGCTGGGTCGATTCCTCAGACGCCGGCCTGAAGCAAGAGTAGATCTGCCAAGTGCGCTACTGCAGCTAGAACCACCAATGAGAGAGGAACAATAAGAAGATCGACCGCCTCTCAGCATCATCAACACTATCTCTGAGGGACTTAGTACTTCGGCGAGCCGCCATCCCTTAGCCTCAAAGCCAGCGGAAGCTTGTCCCAAATTGAGAAAGCCAATATGAAATAGAGGAGATCGTCCGATCCGAAACTTATCGTCTGAAGGAGCTCAAAGGAACAACGCTCCCACGACCTTGGAATTCAGAAAATCTAAGAATGTACTACCAGTAATTTTTCTTCAATAAAACTCCTCCATTTTAATATTATTGTTTCTTGGTGCAAAAACTATGTGATGACAGCGAAGAAGCAATCAATAGTGGCCATGTTAGGAACAGAAGAACCTCGTCCTAACATGAGCAAGTCAAAGTCCTTCAACCTCGGCTGGAGATAAGATCTCCCACGAACTTCACCATCAACCTCAATAGGAGATAAGATCTCCTTCAACCTTGGCTGGAGATAAGATCTCTCCCGAGCTCCAACCCTTTAACAAAAGATAAGATCTCCTTCAACGTCGGCTGGAGATAAGATCTCCCCCGAGCTTCAACATCAACCTCAACATGAGATAAGATCTCCTTCAACCTCGTCTGGAGATAAGATCTCCGAGCTTCAACATCCACGTCAACAGGAGATAAGATCTCCTTCAACCTCGACTGGAGATAAGATCTACCCCGAGCTTCAACGTCCACGTCAACAGAAGATAAGATCTCCTTCAACCTCGGTTGGAGATAAGATCTCCCCCGAGCTTCAACGTCAACCTCAACAGAAAATAAGATCTCCTTCAATCTTGACAACCTCGATTGGAGATAAGATATCCCCCGAACTTCAACGTCCACGTCAACAGGAGATAAGATCTCCTTCAACCTTCGATTGGAGATAAAGATTCTCCCCCGAGCTTCAACGTCAACGTCAATGTCAACAAGAGATAAAGATCTCCTTCAACCTCGATTGGAGATAAGATCTCCCCCGAGCTTCAACTTCAACATCAACAGGAGATAAGATCTCCTTCAACCTAGACTGTAGATAAGATCTCCCCCGAGCTTCAACATCAACAGAAGATAAGATCTCCTCCAACCTCGATTGGAGATAAGATCTCCCCCAAACTTCAATGTCAATAGAAGATAAGATCTCCTTCAACCTCGATTGGAGATAAGATCTCCCTCGAACTTCAACGTCAACAAGAGATAAGATCTTCTTCAACCTCGGCTATAGATAAGATCTCCCCCGAGCTTCAACGTCAACGTCGATAGGAGATAAGATCTCCTTCAACCTCGGCTGGAGATAAGATCTCCCCCGAGCTTCAACGTCAATAGAAGATAAGATCTCCTTCAACCTCGGTTGGAGATAAGATCTCCCCGGAGCTTCAATGTCAACGTCAACAGGAGATAAGATCTCCTTCAACCTCGGCTAGAGATAAAAAATCTCCTCCGAGCTTCAACGTCCACATCAATAGAAGATAAGATCTCCTTCAACCTCGGCTGTAGATAAGATCTCCTCCGAGCTTCAACGTCAACGTCAACAGGAGATAAGATCTTCTTGAACCTCAACGTCAACAGGAGATAAAATCTCCTTCAACCTCGATTCGAGAAAATATCTCCCCCGAGCTTCAACGTCGACGTCAACAGGAGATAAGATCTCCTTCAACCTCGATTGGAGATAAGATCTCCACCAAGCTTCAACGTCAATACCAACAGGAGATAAGATCTTCTTCAACCTCGACTGGAGATAAGATCTCCCCCGAGCTTCAACGTCAACGTCAACATGAGATAAGATCTCCTTCAACCTCGGCTGGAGATAAGATCTCCCCCGAGCTTCAACATCGACGTCAACAGGAGATAAGATCTCTTTCAACCTCGGTTGAAGATCAGATCTCCTCCAAGCTTCAACGGCTGTAGAGCCCGAAAAAGGACTTCGGCAGTCGTCTTTTTTATACTCTCTTCGAATTTCGAGCTCGGAAGTGGGAGACTATTGTTGGGGATAAACCCCGCTCCCGCCGAAGTCCAATCCGATGCTTAGCCTAGTGCAACTAGTAATCACGGAAGAGCTTCGATCAGAAATATTCTCTCTAGCGACCGAATCCAGTCGAACTCCTTCAAACAGCCGAACTCCTCTAGCGGTGGAACCTCTTTCGAACCCCTACAGCGGCCGAACTCCATTCGGACTTCTCCATCAGCTGGACTCCTTCTAAACTTCTCCATCAGTCGAACTCTTCCCAGACTTCTCCTTCGGCCGGACTTCTCCGTCAATCGGACTCCTTCCGGACTTCTCCTTCAATCGGATACCTTTAGGAGCCGAATTCCTTCCGGATCTCTCCTTCAGTCAGATGCCTACGAGAGCCGAACTCCTTCCGAATCTCTCCTTCAATCGGATTCCTTCGGGAGCCGAACTTCTTCCGAATCTCTCCTTCAGTCGGATTCCTACAGGAGCCGAACTCCTTCCGGACTTCTCTTTCAGCCAAACTTCATTTGGATTCCTCCAGCGGATTGCTTCCAAATTTCAAGTAGTATTCCTCCCAGATGATCCCCTCCAGACGTATTTCCTTCAGAAGTCCGAACTCCTCTGAAATTAATATATGTCAAAGTTCTTCACCAACCAACGCACGTTTCCTCCGAACTACAGCTATTAAATCTCGACGAACGGTCACTATCAGTTTGACGACACTTCTCTCTTCGTAGCAAATCCTATGCGGCTCCGAGCGGCCCATTACCGGACGGTTATGGCTGTCACTATCAGTCTGACGACACCACTCTCTCCATACCAAACCCCATGCGGTCCCGAGCGGCCCACTACCGGACGGTTATGGCTGTCACTATCAGTCTACTACAGGCTCCGTCTATAAAAAGGAACCTCAGATACATTTTTTCTAAGCTCTCTTCTCCTTTCTGAAACTCTGCCGAACTCTTTCCTAAGCACTACATTTCTATTAGCCAAAAGAGTTGACTTGATTGTCGGAGGGTCCTACCGAAGCCACCACCACCGACTTTATTTTGCAGATCACTGACGGCGACCTCTTCCTCAACTCCAGCTCGATCCAGCATCGACCAGATTCTGCACCAACACCCTCCAACCCTCCATGGCCCTCCACCAGCCTCCACCAACCGTCCGCCACCCTCCACCAATGTCCCTTCCTCTCCCTCCCTCCCTCCTTTATCTCTCTTCCTCTCTCCCATTCTTCCTCTCCCTCGGCCTCTCTGCCATGTCGGGCAATGCTCCACCGACCTTCAACAGCCTTCTCCCCCTCTCCCTCCCACCCCCCCTCTTTTCCTCTCTCCCATTCTCCCTCTCACCCACCCTCCCTCTCTACTTTGTCAATATAGGTTTGGCACAGAATGAGAGCATACTGAACCATGCCACTGAGCAACCAATATGGGCCTCGGTACCGCCACATTAATCCTTGATTAATGTCATTTCATATTTTTAAAACAAGTTAAATATTGTATTCTAGTGTGCCAATCAAAACCATCTTAATGTATTTGTGAATCTTTCAATGCTAGCACGTGATACTTGTCAGCATAATAAGACGATATGAAAATCAGGAGGATATCAACATGATTTTTAAGGTAACCTACTTATACATCAAGTGGATAACATAAATGGGCACAAGAACAGTGCCAATGTGGCAATACATGAAAAGGCATATAAACCAACACCATTTATCACATTGAACACATCTTAATATTGGAGATGGTGCTCTGGCAAAGCCATGACTTAATGTATAAGCCCTAGCCAAGCAAATTTGGATGTCTGTTAGATGGCATGAAATGCTTGAAAAGACATAAGAGTAACTAAGATCCACAGGAAACATTAAGACAACTTGCTTAGGAAAACCAAGGAAATTTGAGGTTATGATTACTTGTTCCTTCAGCCAGTCAGGTTGGGGTACCTAATCTAGATGGTCCTTATTATGTTAGATGACAATGATTGTCAGTAAAAGGCACTATATCAGCACATTTATAAACCACCTTGAGAGCACATCTACTTCCAAGTTCAAACCATGCTATCAAAATATGCTTATGACCTTCGCATGTGTTGTGACCTAAGGGATCCATTTTGACTACTGCAGGTTACAGTGACTTTGATGGCCAGGCTGCAAAGACTAATATAGGAGTTCATTTTTTTTAGTGCCTTCTTGGGTGAACAAAACTTATGCCAAAGACATATTAGATGCTCAACAAGGGAATCACTAACTGCATGGGAAATAGCCAGTTTGGGTGATAAATATCAATTAGATAATTAATTTATGCATTGTGATTTAATAAAGTTTTGAAAAATTTTCTTATAATAAAAGTAGATATACATTATATTATAGTTTTGCAATACTTAATCAAGAGAAAGTTTCTTCTATCAAACCATAAAACTAATGGATGTAATTTTTATCATGGTTTTGTTGCTATTGCTATACGTTCAAAGGATCGAAATGAATTCTCACAGTGAAGGGACATCGTAAAAATGGTTGTCATGCAAACTAAGATTTCAAAAGACATTTATTCTTAGGGAGTTTCTTGTGATACCCATTTGTAGGTTGCTTACATCCAAAGTTCAGAATATTAGTTTCCATACTCGCACTAGTATCATGTCAAGACAATGTACATATGAGTTGGTTTTGGCATATCAACACTTGGTACACCCCAATGCCAAGATAATGCCCAGTACGGTGTGGTACTGCCCTATATGGTGCTGGCACAGTGAACAGTGAATCTTGCTTAAACCTTAATGGCTCTTTGATCGAAATATCAAATCCAGTCTATGTAGGAGGTCTTATATGCTAATGACAAAATTTCCACAACCCATGAAGGTGCACTTAGGTGGGATTCTAGAGTACATACATAGATCAAGACTCAACTTTAGTTTTTGGAACATTGTAAGGCATAGGTTGCTTGTAAAAAGTGTATTAGTTTCATCAAACCCATGTCATATATTAAAAGGTGTTTTTAGGCCCATATTGGACCTTGCTTAAGAAGGATCTGCTGGCCCTTCCTTTAGTAGTTAGAAGCGAGACAAGAGGGGGACCCACAATCCCTTAGAAAAATAGAAGAAAAAGAGGGGCCAACTGCCATTCAGCTAGATGCTATGCCCTCCTAATAGAATTAGGAGGGGATCATTAGCAGCCAATTAGGTGAGCCGCACAGCATTCCCCCCACACCCTCTGGCCCAACCTCAAGGTGCAAGTAGTAAAGGCTAGCCTCTTGATGGATGCAATTTGTTCTCTATCATTGCATCTGCCTATCCTCTCCTTTTTCACTTTTGCCTTCAACTTCCCATGAGACCTATGATTTAGTTAAGGAAAGAAGATCCAAGCAGCAAGTTAGCTAGAGGTGGAGACACCAAACCTTGAGACTCCAGAAAGTGTGGTGTTGAGTAGTGTTCACAGTCACATATTTTAGAAATATAATTGTGATAATTGAAGTGATTTCTAATTCAATCTACATTTGGGGCAAATATTTTCTTTGTCCAAGGAGCACATGAATATTCCAATGTTGCATTATCCTTTTACCAATGCAATGCAATGCATTATCCTTTTACCAATGCAATGCATTGTCCTAGAAGAGTAAGCTTGATATGGTAGTAATATGCCACAAAAATACTGAATTAAGAAACATAAATCAATGATTATATAATTTATGTGAGACGAAAAAAATACCTCCATTTCTAGATTCCATTGGTTTGTTGCAAGTGACCTTGAAAGCTCTGCATTTGTAGCCTGCAACACCTTCTATGTTTAGTAAAGAGCACCAATTTCTAATATCTGCATTTACTGAAACTTTTACCAACTAGTAACTGTAGTTATCCATATAGGAGGTCAGATGGTTATAATAAATGGATTGGAGTTTGGGCTGAGACAATTCCAGATACAGAAAACCAGAAGATGCAAATGAGTGGTCAAATGAACTAAACACCTCAAGCTTAGCCAAGCAAGCAAGAGCTTCCATTCTTGTACTATTATGTTTCTCTTTCTCCTTCTCTACAGCCTCTAATGTTTCGATCATACTCATCTGTAACTCTGAAGCCTGATGACCACAAAGAACAGAAAAATGAATGCATATATAACATTGCTAATCAAAATATGAAATAAACATGTTGGCACTTAATGCTAGAACCTGGAAAGTAAATGCTAGAAAACACAAGGCAGAGGAGGGATACTGCATTTCACCTTTATTTTTAGACAGTCAAATATGACAGCTAAGTACCCTGAACTTCTAGAAGTGGTCAAGAGAAGTACCAAGCTCAGCTCTTAAAGTTCATGACCAGTAATCTAATTCATGAGAGGCTAGATGGTCTTATGTTGCATATTTTTCAACAGCTATTATAACAGCTAAATATCCTTCTTCCATACAACTATCAGCAATAAGAAATCCTCAGAAGCAAAAGATGTCTGCTTTCATGTCCACCATACAAGTATTTTTTGTCACATAATTTCATGCACAAAATCCATCACTCAATAATGTAATCTAAACACTTCAGTTTTTAGACATCCTAGAATACCTGCATTTTCTGACACTCAATTATGACACAACATGCAATGACAATCACATGGCAGGTCCCACAATGAAGTTAGGGGCTTACATCAGCAAAGAATTTTGGCATCTGGCAAATCTTTTTGGAGAGTTTCATATCATCAAAGGAACTTTCATAAAGAAATGAAGCATCATTTCTTACACATAAGTACAATTTTTATTTCACAAAAAGTACATTAGATAGTTAACTTGGTCTTGTAATCAGCTAAATTTTTAAGAGTGAGATTACATTTTGTACATTGTATGATATGAAACTATACCCATGTCTGACATTTTTAGAGTGTCAGACACTTCGGGAGATGTAGACACTTGCAACTCATGCCCTGTGTTTAGGTAACATCATTGATTAATCAACTCCTTTCAATTTGTTGAGTTAGGCCGAGGCCATTTTGCATGCAACATTCTCATGCATGGATATTGTGCTCACGGGTGTGCAAATGTGGTACATGTTGGAAATGATATTCATGCACATAGATATTAACTTTTGCCCCAAGCAGTGGTAGTGGCATTCAAGGATCCTTTATTCTAGTATTTATTGCATTTTCATAATCACTTAATGGTTGAAAATTAAATAAGGTTTTTAAAAGTCTCAGTTCAAAATTCCTCAAAAGTATTAGTTTGAATTTGAGTTGGTTAGATATCGATTCTTATTAGGAAATTCAATACCTGTAATGATCAAGGACCCTATTCTAGTACACTTTTGTCAAAATTCCTGCTTACGTAGTAGACTGATCATGAAAGTCTTGGGCTGGTTGTTTCTCAATGTCACTTAAGTATACTTTGATGCAAGCCTAAGGGGGATCCAAATGGTGTGATTTAGATATTTTGAAGAAGAAAAGAATTTTCTTGTGGTGAGCTCCCTCTCCCTCTCTTTTTTTGTTTCCCTACTTTCCTTTATAACAACAAAAATAAGGAGAATCCACAGCCATGATTGTTTATCATCAGCTAATGGCGAGACCATAGTGTAATAGCAATGCTAAACTAACAGCATTACAAATGAGAAGCACCATTATCCTGAACAATATAAGCAAGAAAAATCAAAGGTGAAATACGAAGATTCAAGCCATCTCTTATTTTAGAATTCAGCCATGATCACTATGATAAAGCTTCTTCCTCACCAAATATAGACATAAAGAAGGATTCATAAGCACAAATTTTTGATAATGAGACTCCAAAACATAACCATGAAAAAGAAAAAGGAAAAGGAAAAGCCCCAAAGAGTCCAGAAATTGTAAAGAGATATAAAATGTCTAGAACAAGTCATTGAAAATAAATAAATTGCTTAAACCTAAATAAAGTACAAATCTAAATGACGTCATAATCAATTCTAGATCATAATGGTGGCTGCAGATTGAAGAATCATGACAAATTCAACTATTGAACTAGAGTAGATGTTTCAATGCACTCAATAAATATGCTAAAGTGTGGATTGTGGCTAGCTGCATATAAATACTATAGGTTGTGGGTTACAAGGATTCAAATTATTGAGAGTGAACATAAAAGAAAAGACTCAGTTTTAGTCATTTATCCTCTATTATGTTCAAAGGATTGCTCAGCATCATCACCTTATTTGATGTAATGTTCTAGTATATAGAACCTAAGACTATGCATAACTTAAGCGATTCACGAATTCCAATATTAACACTCAGATTTTGTGGTTTAACCTGACTAGGAAATGTGAAAATTCATGGTGCCTGAAATTGTTAATGCATAAAAGGTACGGATTGAAACTACTTTTTTCAGCAAACATAAATAATCCACCTCCATTAAAACTGTTATGGGCTTACCAGCCAGGATAAGTTTTTATCTTTTACCATGAATTATCTATTCTAACTAATAAGATTAGAAGAAGCAACGAGCAGAAGGAGAACAAAACCTCTTCTGCTTGTTTCTTCTCCCGCTCCACAAGTATTTTCTCCAGGCTCTGCTTCTCACCCTCTAATCTGGCAATAATGTTCTCGCGTTCTTTGATGGCCTCCGCAGCAATCGCCTTCATCTTTTCAGCCAACATCTGCTGTCTCCTCCTTCTCCTCTCTGCCCTCCTCTGGCTTTCATTTTCCGAATCTGATGTAGAGGATGAATTGCTCCCCGACTCAGACTCATCACTGCTCCCCAAAGAACTTCTTGAATTATCACGATTGTCCGAGCTTCTCGGAACTGGTACGTTAGGGCGCGCTCCCTCAGCAATGCCACTACATTTCCTACCATCACCACCAACCACCTCCTTATCATCTCGTGATGGCAAATCCATCTCCCTTAGGCCAAGAGTGCGGACGTCTTCCTGGTGAATCTCCAACTGAGAAAGCCCTGATCCAGGTCCTCCTTTAATAGATTCTTCTGGACAAGGTGTGCCCTGCCTGGAATCTGATGACCCTCGAGAGGATGGAACTTTGGAAGATGGGGGTTCTTGTTCTCGTTCTTCTTCCCGAGACGGACCCTTAGTAACAAGTTCACCTTCCGGCGCGGCAAAGTTCGGTCTCCTTCCAAGCTTCGGGGCGCTGCCAGATCCCTTGCGGGCCATGGGTTTCTTGGTGGTGCCGCCATCGGGGCGGGCCGCGGCGCTGGCTGGCTTCGGAGAGCCGAGGAGCTCGGTCCAGTCGCCGTCGGCGATGGCCGGATCGGGATCAGCGGCGGGGGAGGGCGGCTGGGCGGCGGCTAGGCGCTTGCCGCGCGGATGACCGATATCCGGCGGCGGGGGCGATTTTTTCGGGAGCTGGTACTTGAGGGGAAAAGCCGAGTCGGTCCTTTTGGGGATCTCGACGCTGTTGCTCGGTGCCTCGGATGGGGATCGGGGCCCGACGTTCTTGCCCAGAGATTCGGCTGCTTGCTGATCGATCTGATTAGATTACAAAATCGAAGAGATGCGGATAATTGGACTTGGTAAATGGGGAGGATGTCGGAATAAGGGATGTGTTAGGGTCAGGTCTTGCCTGTTGGAGAAACGTCTCTGCAACCTTGAGCTTGGAGGAGATCCATCCCGCCATGAGTGGCCGCGGCCCGCAGCGGCAGATAACGTAGATCGAATGTTGTTAGGTTGTGATGGAATTCACGGGCGCAGTTTCTTCTTACGCTTTGCGGTGGCAAATAACGCAGGACGGACGTTGGCAGCTTGGGACGGAACACGGCAAAACCGGCCACTAGTGTTACGGAGAGTGACGGACTATTTTTAGTTGTGAATTAATGATAAAACTATCAAGGCATATATATTTGTTAAGCAGACGTACAACTTACATATAATTTTTTTATTAAATATAATATTTTTTTGTGAGATACAGCATGAACCTACATTAAAATTATTATAAGGATGCACCATAAAGATACCTCGAGTAAAATATGTCCTACAAAGTAAATGCACTTGAATTGTAAACGACGAACGAGACATTTTAGATATCTTTATCAAACCATCAAAACTATCCATTATATCCAAAAATATTGTCTCCAAAATTTCATGTGGGCAAAAATTTATTATTTTAAAACAAAAGTTTACGTGCCCATATTAACAAAGGAAGACTAGATTTTTATAATTTTTTAGTTAAAGAGCAAACATTTTTTTTAACTTGAATCAAGAGAAGTGTGCAGGTGATCATGGGGGTGTAATGAGATTAATTAAATTATTATTATCTAAATAGACAATTTAAAAATAAAATTAAATTAAATTTTTAAAAATTAAAAATTTATTATGCATAAATTTTAAAATATATGAAATATAGTAAAATAATATAAAATAATAAATACTGAAATAAAAGAATAATTAAGATACAGAAGTCACATATAAACATCATAGATTTATAGTAATTTTGTATTAAACTCAGCACTTACATCCACTTTAAGACTTAATTGAAAATTTCACTATAATCTCTACATTGATTATAATAAAATTATTTTGCAAGCTCAGTTGATTTTTCAAACTCACCGATTAAAATATTTTTCTAAAGCCACTCCTAGACTTTCTCGATCAAATATAATCTAGGCTTGAACTAGTCTTTTTTTCAAGTTTCAATCCTAATTGAAACTTAGTTACAGCAAAAAAAGAGATAAATATAAACACAATTAAAGCTCCTAATAAAGCAAATAAAAGTTGAAGAAATTCTTTGAAAAATGTGTTGAGAAAGCTTCTTCAATTGATGTATAGAGAAATGCATTGAATGCTTTAAGAAATTAATTGCTTTCAGCTCTTGTAAATGTTTTGGCTCAAACTTGACTTTTTTTCATTCTTTTTCTTTCTCTTAGCACTTTTCTCTTATTTTAATCATATTTAAATATTTTTAAATATTTTAAAAAAAATCAAACTAACCATTTCTAACCATTGGGATCAAAAACTAGCTATTTAAAATTATTTGAAAAAATTTAGATTTTCCATAGAACTAGCGATTATTGTTGTCAACTGTAGTTGAATCAACTTGAGGCTAAGTAGGAGTCGACTCGAGCAACTGTGAGTCGGCTTGGAGTTAAATAGAAGTCAGCTCGAGTACTATTCCAGAGAAATACTTTTCTATCTTTCCTAAGAGAATCAACTTATAGTCAAGTAGGGATCAACTTAAAGTATGGCACTGAAACTTCTACTTTTTGTCTGATTGAGAGAGTTGACTTGTACTTAAGTGGGGATCGACTCCAAATTTATGCTACTTAAAAAATATGTACCAGAGTCAATTCTTTTGAACTAGGAGTTGACTCTAAGTTCTTTTCTTGATTTTTCACGATATTGCTTTATCCAATCATCCTCTTGTGCTTCCAAAATTTATCAATCAATACAAACTTTTCAAGAATGATTTTAGCTTTCCGAAATCATCTACATAAGAACTTCATCAACTTATTAGTATCAAATATTTTGTATTCATCAAAATCAATTCTTGAATTAATAATCTCTTCCTTTTTTGCTAATTACAAAACTTTGAGTACATACAAATAATATACTTATGTCAAAACAAAGTATGTATTGAACGTATTTGATCGTGATAACTTTAATGATATATCAAAGCAAAGAAAATTAAGAAAGTTAAATCAAGGCTCAATGATATACTAATTTTAATAGTGTATTTGTCGAAGTAGCTATTAGATGTGTGCCCTAAAAGTCAAATTGACTGACACTTGTAATACACTTTTAAAAATAATTTTATAATTTTGACTATAAATTAATAAAATTATTATTTTCTATCATAGTATGTATTTAAAGTGTCTGTGATATATTCTTTGAATTAATGATAATGACAATTCATATTTTCAAGAGTTAAAAATTTAAGACATGAATTTTCATAATTAACTCACAAACAGCTTCCGACTGTAGAATCATCACGAGGATAATGATCAATCCGAAAGATTGGTGTATGATTGCTTTCTTAGGATAGATGTGTCTTGAGTCTATGGTATGGAGACACCGGAGTGAGAGTATAGGTACTCGTTAGAGAACGAGGGCACTGAGCATGACCATCTTGAGCAGTCATAAGGAAGTCTACCTTCTCGTCGATGACTGACTCAATGCTGCAATAATGTGTTTGATTCTTTGACCTGAGGTGCATTGATAGTTTACTATAAGGATATTATAGTTTGACTACACCATAACTCGATTTTCTAGCCATTTGAAATTCTGAGGTGTATGTTGGCTATAGCATATTCATTGTAGAAATTGGATTGCACCAATAGAAGATCTATCTACCTCGATAAATGAGAAGCAGTCCTATGATAATCATGAGATTAAATTCTTAAATCCATGGCCATGACAGAGTGAAGATGATAGAAAGAGTTTCTATTAGAATTTCATATTGAAATCGAATTGAATGATTAATTCATATGACAGATATTAGATTTAACGAGTTCACCTTAACTCTAATCCAGTCGGAGCTCAAGATAGAAGAAACCAATCATACAGGTAGCTGCATCGAAAGATTCACTTTCGATTCTGATAGATTGCCATCATATACTGCTAGGTATTACTGATGGATTTTGGAAGCAATTAGAATGATTTAGATGATCGATCATTCTAATTGTATGAATCAGAAAAGTTTTGGTTCATTGAAAGATATTTTGATGATGTCGATGATAGAGATCGTGATATGTCTCATTACCATACGGAACTAAACCTAACTGGATCACACAAATAAGAATTTGGGTCTGGGTGTCATCAATTGGACTAATCTAGTTCAATTAATTTGGATTAGATCCAATTGGTTCAAGAAAATCATGCTAATACACGATTGAGTCTAACATTCTCCTTTTGTAATCATTTTGGTTCGTTTCGGCTGAGCCAAATTTATTTGGGCTCATTCAAAAACCTTATCTTAGTCTGACTGAAGCTTGTCTAGATCAGAAATAGATTATCTTAATTCATTAGATAAATTTAAAACAATACCTGCCAATTTCTATCACCTGCTAATTTCTATTTTTGGACATAGGTCAACAGTTGACCCTGGACACTTGGACATAGGGCTATGTGTTATGCGCCTATAGGAGAACACCTGAGGCTCTTGTCCTCCTGTTAAAAGAGGTAAGAGAGAGGGTGCATGCCATCCTAGGCATGCGCCCCATATGGATAAGAGGAGTCCCATATAAATGGGACTCTAGGGTATTTTGATATGATCAAACACTAGGATGCCAAAGACTCCTGCTCTATCCAGTATTGGTGCCATCTATATGAATTTTTTAGGGAGTCTCATTTGATTGGATTAGATGACATCATCCCACCAATCAAATTTAGATCTGATTGAATGAAGACCTCTGATTGGCCGGGATGATGTGGCATTGCATGGCACAGCAGGATCTATTTAAACTCTATCTGCACCTAGGGTTATAGAGCTTTTCCTTTTCACCACGCCACAAGGCTGTCCTCCTCTATTCCATGCCTCCTCTGATCCTCTCTCTCTTCTCTCCATGCCTAAAGGAGTTGGGCATGGGTTCAAGTGCAATCCAAGGAAGAAAGATGCCCAGATCAGGAAGAAGGCAACACTACTAAAAGAGACGACCGTTGTTTCTTCAAAAGAAATTTTGAAGAACTTCAAAATCAGATCCAAATCTAATTTTTAAAAGAGTGATTCAAAAGAAGAATACCTTCTGATTCTATCCGAGTGGATATCGATAGAGGTCAGGCACGTACGTGGCTCCTTTCAGAACCTCAGGATCATCATAGGATGATCTAACTACCTAAAAATAAGGCATGAAATTAAATTAGATTTAATTTTATTTTTATTATATAATATTAGAGCTTTAGGATTAGATATGAAACATCTCAAATATGATTAGAATCATAAAAAAAATTTAAAATATTTTTTTAGATCTAATTAGATCTGAACGATCCTGTGTAGGAAAAATAGGATTTTTTCTTCAACTGATATCAGAGCCAGGTTGGCAGTTCATCAGATCTATTTTAGATCTGATTTAATTTTTATTTAGATCTGATTTAATTTTTATTTATGATCTGATATTAAAAAATTTTAGATATTATATCAAATGTGATTAGATCTAAAATTAGAAAATTAAAAATTTTATGATTTAGATTTATAATGTATGGATGCATGACTAGACTAGGAATAGAATAGTTCTATATATAGTCTAATATAATCATATTATTAAATTAATTAAAATATAATTTTAGATCTAATTTTTTTTATATTATAATTATTATAATCAGATCTAAAAAATAGAAAATAGAATTTTTAATTTTTATTTTATTCATATGAGATATGAAAGATGCATGCTTAGACTAGTTATAGAATAGTTCTATAAAATATCTAGAATAATTTTATCTTTGATATGATTAAATTTAAAATTTTATTTTTTAGATTTAATATATGATATTTTAGATCTGAAAGTATGCATGATTGATAGACTTATGATACATGAGATGTATGCAAAATATGTATAAATTAGATCATTAATTGTATATATGATATATGATTTAGATCTAACTAGTTTTGTAGTAGAAATTATATTTCTAATTAAGACATTCTTCTTAGCCGTTCGATCATAAAAATAAAGTAGGATTTAAAATCCCTTTCCTTCTATTCGATAGAATATTTTTATGATGTGTAGCGGTGCTGCACGTTCGTTCTTAATCAGAAATCAAAACTTATTTTTCTGCAAAATCCTAGATCCTAAAATCCTAGAATTTTATTACATGTTTGTTCATGAACCCAAAACTTAATTAAAAATTAAGATTATGAAATTAATTAAGTCTAAAAATTATAAATTTTTAGATCTAAGACATATTCATGAAATTGGTTTCGGGCTTGGATAGTTCAATTAGGTCTAGCGGTTGATCAAATTAAATTAAGAGTTGATTAGGTGGGATCAAAAAAAGCTTAGTTTTGACCAGCCTAATAGGATTAAGTTTGGGTCAAGATTGAATCATATTGAGATATGACTCAATCAAGTCAAGACCTAATTTGGCTCCACGGTTTGAGCTTGGATTATAGGCTAATCTAATTGATTCTGATTCGATAATTTGGTATTTAAGATAAGTCTGATAGATACGACTGACTGATTTTTAATTGGGAGCTACTTGATCTGAATACGTTCTTATCGAGTTAATGGCATATCCCTTCCATCGGTCTAACTTACCTGGCCATTTGTGTCAACTCAATTATGATTAGAGATGGCTAATAATTCGAGCCAACCCATGCTACTAGATTAGTCATAATTATTATGACTAAGTCAAGTCAAGTTTAAAGAGACCTAAATTAAATCTTTCTAAAAAAATATTAAGTCTAAGGTCTTCCACCATTATAGATGTACGGACCTATTGGTGCAGAATCTGGTTGACGTCGGAACTGGCTAAAGCTGGAGAAGCCGAGGTCACCGTCAGGACCTATAAAAAAAGTCCAAATCGAAAGAGGAGTGGCTCCGACAGGATCCTCTGATAGTCAAGTCAGCTCTTCCGACCAATAGAAATAGAATGCTCAGTAGAAAAAGTAGCAGAGTTTTGAGATGGAGGAGAAAGCTTGGAGGAAACGTATCTAGAGGATCCCTTTTATAGATAGAGCCTATAACAAACTGATGATGACAACCATAACTGCTGAGTAGTGGGCCGTTCAGACCATGTGGGGTTCGTTATAGAGGGTAGTGTCTGTTGTCGTGATGCATCTATTATCGTGACATGCAGACGATTGAGATTTAATTATTGAAGTTCGGACTGAACCACTATCAGCAGTGAGAAAGGTTCGACTGGAAGAAGCCCTTTGGATGATTGGAAGAAATTTGAAGGGAGTTCGACTGATGGAGAAATCTATCTAGAGAGAGAGTTCGTCTAGAGGAGAAGTTCGAAGGAAATTTGGTTGAAGGAGATGTCCGTCTAGAGGAGAAGTCCGGAGGAAGTTCGTCTGGTAGAGAAGTTTGGAGAAAGTTCGTCTGAAGGAGAAATTCGGAGGAAGTTCGTCTAGTAGAGAAGTTCGAAGGAAGTTCGTCTGGAGGAGAAATCAGGAGGAAGTTTGTTTGGAGGAGAAATCCGGAGGAAGCTCGTTTGGAGGAGAAGTTCGGAGGAAGCTCATCTAGTGGAGAAGTCTGGAGGAAGTTCGTCTGAAGGAGAAATTCGGAGAAAGTTCGTCTGGTGGAGAAGTCTGGAGGAAGTTCGTCCCAGCAATCCCAAAGATTGGTAGGCATACTAAAGGTCGGTCAACCCAGGGACGAGCAAAGCCACGGTTGAAGCTCTTCCATGATCGAAAATCCTTCTTGACCAGGTGCCAGTCCGAAGTTCGGTAGGAGTGGGGTTCATCCCCAATGATAGTCCTCTACTTTCGAGTTCGAAATTCGAAAGAAGGAAATACAGAACAAGCGACTATCAAAGTTTTGATCTAGATTTAACACTAGCAGGATGGGAAGTTTTAGCATTTATCATGCTAGCGCCGAAGCCTCCTTAAATGCAAAGCGATCCAAAAAGACAAATTTTAAAATCCCCGATGAGACGCCGCCCCAAATATAGTGCTAATATGGTTCTGTCGATAGCCAGTCGCCTACCACAATGAGTGGGACACACATCAATTGGAGACCGGCTGGAGGAGCGTTTCCATCATAACTATTTCAAACTCTATGGGATACTTAAGTCTGGCACTTTCTTTTGAAGACTCATTCTTCCTTATATTCTTCTCTTTCCTTCTGCTATTTTCTTCCTTCTGCCTGAGAGCACTCCGATTCCTTCTTCTGATTTCTTCGCTTGCCATAATTTTTTCCATTTGTTTCCTACTATGCCAGTCATCTCATTGATCTTCCAAACCTAACTAGATTAGCTTCGAAATCTTTTCCTTGATTATTTTTGCATCTTTTGCATCTCATTCTTTCAGTTCCTCCGTAGTAGTTCTGTATCTTATTTTCTTTGATTTTCGAGATTTTTCTATATTTGAGTTTGATCCAAATATCTTCTGAAATCGCTCAGTCATCCAGTTCTTGGAGTCCGTCCGATCCGATCTCACGAAACCCCAACTTTGGTGAGGAGGCTGAACTCAGAAGTGTATCCTATCCAACCTTTATACCTGGCACCATTCCTTGCTCTCTGTCTTTAGATGACCTTTCACTGATTACGATCCGATATGGGATCCCTTCTATTAGATATGTGTGCCCTAGAAGCCAAAATTGACTAACACTTGTAATACACTTCTAGGGGCAAAATTATAATTTTGACTATAAATAATAAAATGGATTATTTTCTATCACATATGTGTATTTAGTGTCTGTGATACATTTCTTAAGTTAATGGTAATGATAATTCTTATTTTCAAGAGTTGAAAATTTAAGACAAGAATTTTCATTATTAACTCATAAAAATAGTTCTGACCATAGGATCATCATGAGGATGGTGATTGATTCGAAAGATTAGTGTACAATTGCTTTTTTATAGTAGATGAGTCTTGAGTCTATGGTGTAGAAAAATCGGAGTGAGAGTACAGATACTCATTAGAGAACGAGGGCACTGAACGTGACCACCTCAAGTAGTTATAAGGAAGCCTACCTTCTCGTTGATAACTGACTCGAAGCTACAGTGGTGTGTCTGGTTCTTTGACCTAAGGTGCATCGGCAGTTCACCTTGAGGGTGTTATATTTTGACTACACCATGACTCGGTCTCCTAGCCATTCGGAGCCCTGAGGTGTATGTTGGCTATAATATGTTCATTGTAGGAATTGGATTGCACCAAGAGGGAATCTATCTACCTCGGTAGAAGAGGAGCAGCCCTATGATGATCATGAGAATCAAGTCCATAAGCCCATGACCATGGTAGAGAGTAAAATAATAGAAAGAGTTTCTATTAAGATTTTCACATCGGACTTAAATCAAATGATTGAATCATATGATAGAAATTAGGGTTTGACGAGTTCACCTTAACCCTAATCTGATCGGGGCTCAAGATAGAAGAACTTAAATACATAAGTAGCTACACCGAGAGGTTCATTTTCAGTTTTGATGAGTTGTCACCATATACTGCTAGGTATCACTAATGGATTTTTGGGAGCAACTAGAATGATTTAGATGATCGATCATTCCAATTGTCTGAATCAGAAGAGTTCTAATCCATCGAAAGGAGTTTCGATGATGTCGATGATAGGGATTATGACATATCTCATTACCATACAAAATTGAATCTAACTGAGTCACACAAACAAAGGTTAGGATCTGGATATCATCAATTGGACTAATCTAGTTCAATTAATTTGAATTAGATTCAATTAGGTTCAAGAAAATCGTGCTAGCACATGATTGAACCTAACGTTTTCCTTTTTTCTATCATTAAAAGTTATCTCGACTGAGCCAAATGAGTTTGTGCTCACTCAGGTACCTTTACTTAGTCTGACTAGAGTTTGTCTAGGTCAAAAAAGGATTATCTTAATTTATGAGATAAATTTGAGACAACACCTACCATTTTTCGTCACCTACTAATTCTTGTTCTTTGACTTTGGTCAAACGTTAACCTTTGACCCTTGGACATCTGCCCATGTGTCATGCACCCATAGGAGAGACTTATTGACCAAATCAACCTACCATTTGGTAAGTAGATGGAGGGTGCATGCCTAGGATGGCGTGCACCCCATGTGGATAAACACTGGAGTCCCATACGGATGGGACTCCAGGTTGCTTCTTGGATTCAAACTAGGTGACCCTTACCTATAGACTTTGAGCAATCTAAGGCACCATCTAAGGATGAATCTATGGGACTTTCATCTGATTAGATCAGGTGATATCATTCCATTAATCAGATTTAGATCTAATTATATGAAGCAATGCGATTGGCCGAGATGATGCAGCACTGCATGGCGCAGTAGGGTCTATAAATAAACCCTATCTACGCCCAACTTTTTATGAGTTCCTCTTAGCCCATGCCCCAAGGCTGCACCTCTCACTCCTCCATGCCATTTTTTGACCCTCTCTCTCCTCTCCACGCCCAAGGAAGTTGGGCTTCAGTTTGGTGCGATCCAGGCAAGAAAAGGCTGACGAGAAAAGAAGAAGGCAGCACTGCTGCAGAGACGATTGCTGATCTTCAGAAGGAGTTTTGAAGATCCTCCAAATTAGATCTAGATCTAATTTTTGGAGAAAAGAAAGAGAAGGAGAAGATCTCTAAATCCAATCTGAGTGGATACCGATAGAGGCCAGCCGCTTGCATGGCTAGATCTAGAACCTCAGGCAATTAGTAGGATCATCAAAGGATAATCGGATTACCCAAAATAAGGTAACATTAATTTAGATTTAATTTAATTTAATTTTTTTAATTTATCAAATCATAAAATTAGATTTGAAAAGTATCAGATCTGATTTGGATCTAAGAAAAAATTTTTGAAATATGTCTCTCGATCCAATCAGATTTGAATGAACCTAATCCAGAAAATCTGATTTTCTCCCTTCAACTGGTATCAGAGCTAGGTTGCATAAAATTTATTTAGATCTAATTTAATTTAATAAATTAGTGATTTCATATATCATATAAGATATGATTAGATCTAAAATCAAAAAATTAAAAAATTAAAATTAATTAATCTAGATCTAAACTGTATGAGATACATAACTAGACTAGGAATAGAATTATTCTATGTATAGTCTAGTATAATCATAATTTTTATTTGATTAATTATAATTTTAAAATTTATTTATTTACTATTTTTTGATATTATAAGTATTATAATCAGATCTAAAAATAAAAAATAAATTTAATTTAATTTGTTCATATGAGATATGATAGTTGCATGTTTGGACTAGTTGTAAAATAGTTCTACAAAAGATCTAGATTAAACTTTATTTGATGAGATTAAATTTAAATTTAATTTTTTAGATGATTATGAGATAATTTAGATCTAAAAAAATGCATGCATGGTATATGAGATGTATGCAAAACATATTTTAATTAGATTAATTTTTATATGAGATATATGCTTAGATCTAATTAGTTTTGTAGATTAGTTGTATTTTTGATCAAGGCATTCTCCTTGACCGTCCGATCATAAGAATAAAGTAAGGATTTAAAGACCCTCTCCTTTCATTCGATAGGAGTGTTCTTATGATATGTAGGGGTGTCGCACGTTCGTCCTTAATCAGAAATTGAAAACTTATTTTCTGTAAAACCCTAGATCCTGAAATCCTAGGATCTTATTTGCATGTTTTATTTATGAACCCTAAACTTAATTAAGAATTAAGATTATGAAATATTAATTAGGTCTAAAATTAAAAATTTTAGATCTAAGACATATTCATAATATTGGGTTCGGACTTGGGTAGCTCAATTAGGTTTAAGCGGTTGATCAAATAGAATCTAGAGTTGGTTAAATGGGATCAACACTGCTAAAATTGACTAGCCTAATAGGATTATGTCTGGATCAAGATCGAGTCACATGAGTGATCGATCAAGCTAAGACCTAATTAGGCTCAGTGGTTAGAGTCTGGATTGTAGGCTAACCAAATTGGTTCTGGCTCAACAATTTGGTGTCTAAGGTAAGTTTGGCAGATACGATCGACTGATTTTTAATTGAGAGCTACTCGACTCAAACTCGACTTGAATGCATTCTTATCGAGTTAATGGCATATCCCTTCCATCGGTCTCACTTACCTGGCTATGTTTGATCGCTTAGTTTTGATCCGAGGTGGTCAATAATCCGAGCTAACCCATGCCACTAGGTTAGTCATAATAGTTATGACTATGTTAAGTCTAGTTTAATGAGATCTAATTCAAATCTCCCTAAGAAAAGATTAAGTCAAGATCTTCCACCATTATAGATGTGTGGGCTCTTTTCGAGGTTGATTGTTCTCGGCTGGTTATAGTGGCTTAGTTGCACCGAGAAGATGCAAGCATGTATATTAGGCATTGGATGCTATAGGTTGGAGGATGGATTTGACTCAATATTCTGGATACGTTGAGAGACTCAATTAGGAATTCAATCTGTACAAATGATGGATCCGACTTAACTAAAGAGTGGATCAATATTTCGGATACGGTGAGATTCATGAATTAGAGACCAAGTTAGGGTGCACCATGATTAGAGAATTATTAAACAAGAGTTGTTCACTCATTGGCTAACCCATCATAATAACTGTTAGGTGAGGTGATGAGTAAGTCGGTGGGACTGCACCACCCACTAGAAATCAGTAATCATGGAGATTTTCGCATCTCTACAAAGAAAGTGTAGGAATTCGAAAAAATAGTGAGAGCTAATTTATTTAAAAATAAAATTTTTAAATAAATTGGTTAAGTCTTAATTACAATATCTAACTAGAAACTTTGACTTTTTACAAAAAAATGTCTGCATCCAATCCACTAGCACGTATCCTGGACACCCATAGAGTAACCGAACCAAATTATAAGAATTGGCTCTGAAACTTTAAAATCATTTTGGATTCTGAGAAGTTAACTCATGTATTAGATCAGGACCCTCCCATCTTACCAACTCGTCTATCCATTGAGCAGAGAGCATCTCTGGATAAATAGACGAATGAAGATAATAAGGTCAGATACTACATGTTGGACTCGATGTTTATGAACTTCAGCACCAACATGAAGATATCAAGACTGCTCACTAAATGTTGGCTCACCTACCGGAGATGTTTGGTGAACAGAGTCGCGCAGCCAAGTATCAAGTCATTAAACGACTTTTCAAGGCTAAAATGCGTGATGGACAGTCAGTCCAAGATCATTATCTGATGATGATCAAGGATTTGGAAGAGCTTGAGAAACTCGGAGTGAGGTTGGACTTGGATCTGCAAAATAATATAATTCTGCAATCCTTGACTGATGCATATGGGCAGTTCATCATGAACTACCATATGCATAAACTTCAAAATTCCTTGGCCAAACTTATGAAACTAGATCGAGGACCCCCCCTCGAGGCAGGTGTAGGTGAAAGGGTTTCCTGAGGCGGTCGACGATAATCAGATATCGACTCCGAGAAATGGCTTGAGGCAATGAAGTCAGAAATTGACTCGATGCACTCAAACCAAGTCTGGACCTTGGTAGATCCACCAGAAGGTATAGTACCTATTGGGTGTAAATGGATCTTCAAGAGAAAGATTGGTGCAGATGGGAATGTGGAGACATTCAAGGCTAGACTAGGTGGCAAAAGGTTATAGTCAACGCGTGAAGGCATTGACTATCAGGATACCTTTTCCCAGTAGCTATGCTAAAATCCATCCGCACATTGCTTGCCGTTGCAGCCTATTTCGATTATGAAATATGGCAAATGGACGTGAAAACGGCATTCCTAAATGGATATCTTGAGGAAGATATCTATATGGAACAGCCGCTAGGTTTCACATCCAGTGATACTGATCACAAGGTTTGCAAGCTGCAAAGGTCCATATATGGACTTAAGCAAGCATCTCGGAGCTGGAACACTCGTTTCAATGATGTGATCAAAAAGTTTGGTTTCATCAAAAATGAAGAGGAACCATGTGTTTTCAAAAAGGGTCAGTGGGAGCGCTGTTGTCTTCCTCGTATTGTACGTGGATGACATCCTCCTTATTGGGAATGATATTCCCATGTTGACATCAGTCAAGATGTGGTTGTCCAAGGAATTCTCCATGAAAGACCTAGGTGAAGCATCCTTTATTCTAGGAATTAAGGTCTATAGGGATAGACCGAATAGGATGCTAGGACTTTCACAGAAGATGTACATAGAGGAAGTACTAAAGAGGTTTAGTATGGAAAACTCTAAGAGGGGATTAATACCCTTCAGACATGGTATTCATCTTTCCAAGAAGATGTGCCCCAGCACACCTGAGGAAATAGAACGCATGAGCAAGATCCCTTATGCTTCTGCAATAGGGAGCCTCATGTATGCCATGCTATGTACACGACCTGATATAGCCCATGCTGTGAGTGTCACAAGCAGATATCAGTCAAATCCAGGTGAAGAACACTGGACTTCTGTGAAATGTATCCTTAAGTACTTGAGAAGAACTAAGGATATGATGTTGGTCTTTGGTAATGGAGAACTCCAAGTCCAAGGGATACACAGACTCGGATTTCATGTCCGATATAGATGATCGAAAGTCGACATCTGGGAAGTCTGTTTGTGTGCAATGGTGGAGCTGTCAGCTGGAAGAGTTCCAAGCAAACTGTGATAGCAGATTCCACCATGGAAGCAGAATATATCGCTGCATCAGAGGCTGCAAAGGAAGCATTCTGGTACAAGAAGTTTGCTGCAGAAATTGGAGTAATGCCATCAGATGCCATTCCTCTATACTGCGACAACAATGGCGCCATAGCCCTTGCTAAGGAGCCGAGGTCTCACCAGAAATCCAAGCATACATTGAGCGGCGATACCACCTCATCCGCGATTACCTTGAGAAAGGTTACGTCGAGGTCAAGAGAGTCAACTCCACAGATAATGTGGCAGACCCACTTACAAAGCCGTTGGGCCAGCAGAAGATCGAAGCCCACCTTGAGAAGATGGGACTTAGACTTGTAGCCAATTGGCTTTAGGACAAGTGGGAGATTGTTAGATATATGTGCCCTAGAAGCCAGAATTGGCTGACACTTGTAATACACTTCTAGGGGCAAAATTATAATTTTGACTATAAATCAATAAAATGGGTTATTTTCTATCACATATGTGTATTTAGTGTCTGTGATACATCCTTTGAGTTAATGGTAATGATAATTCATATTTTCAAGAGTTGAAAATTTAAGACATGAATAATCATTATTAACTCATAAACATGCTCCCGACCATAGGATCATCACGAGGATGGTGATTGATCCGGAAGGTTGGTGTACGAATCGCTTCTCTTTAGTAGATGAGTCTTGAGTCTACGGTGTGGAGACACCGGAGCGAGAGTACAGGTACTCGTTAGAGAACGAGGGCACTGAGCGTGACCACCTCGAGTAGTCATTAGGAAGTCTACCTTCTCGTCAATGACTGACTCGATGCTGCAGTAGTGTGTCTGGTTCTTTGACCTGAGATGCATCGGCAGTTCACCTTGAGGGTGTTATAGTTTGACTACACCATTACTCGGTCTCCTAGCCATATGGAACCCTGAGGTGTATGTTGGCTATAGCATGTTCATTGTAGGAACTGGATTGCATCAAGATGGAATCTATCTACCTCGGTGGTAGAGGAGCAGCCCTATGATAATCATGAGAATCAAGTCCAGAAGCCCATGGCCATGGCAGAGTGAAATAATAGAAAGAGTTTCTATTTAGATTTTCACATTGGACTCGAATCGAATGATTACATCATATGACAGAGACTAGGGTTTGACGAGTTTACCTTAACCCTAATCTGATCGGGGCTCAAGATAGAAGAACTTAATCACACAGGTAGCTGCACCAAGAGGTTCGCATTCAGCTCTGATGGGTTGCCACCATATACTGCTAGGTGTCACTGGTGGATTTTGGGAGCAATTAGAATGATTTAGATGATCGATCATTCTAGCTGTTCGAATCAGAAGAGTTCTGATCCATCGAAAGGAGTTTCGATGATGTCGATGATAGAGATCATGACATATCCCATTACCATACAGAACTGAACCTAACTGGGTCACACAAACAAGGGTTTGAATCTGGTGATCATCAATTGAACTGATCTAGTTCAATTGATCTGAATGAGATTCAATTAGGTTCAAGGAAATCGTGCTAGCACTCGATTGAACCTAACGTTCTTCTTTTACTATCATAAATAAGTTGTCCTGACTGAGCCAAAGGAGTTTGTGCTCAATCAGAGGCCTTCATATGGTCTGACTGGAGGTTGTCCAAGTCAGAAAAGGTTGTCTTATTTAAGACATTACCTGCCATTTTTGGTCACCTGCCATTTCTTGTTCTTTGACTTTGGTCAAAAGTCTACCTTTGACTGGTCAAACGTTGACCATTGACACACTTTGACTTTTGACCACATGTCATGCACCTATATTGGAGAGCTGGTGGGGGCCTGTCCCCCTGCCAGAACCTGGCAAGGAGAAGGGCGCACGCCACCCTAGGGTGGCGTGAGCCCAAGTTGGAGGCGCCTAGGAGTCCTTGTTGGACAAGGACTCCACCTCTCCTTTTGGATTCCAATCAGAGTTCTACTAAGAATCCAGTTTGACTGGTCTTAGGCGCCCTCTAAGGAGGAATCCAGGGGACTCTATTCTATTCCAACCAATCAGATTTAGATCTGATTTCACAAAGGGTTGTGATTGGTTGAGAAGGAAGAGGAGTTGGATCACAGAGAGTCTATAAATAAGACCCTGCGCCCAACCCTAATTCAAAGATGCAATTGAAAGAATTGCCCAATTCCCCCCAAGGCTGCCTCTCCCCTCTTCCTCCCATGCCATAACTTCTCTTCTCTTCCCTTGCTCTCACACGTCCAAAAGGAGTTTTGGACTTTTGGTTGGTGCGATTCCAGATCAAAGAGAAAGGCGATCAAAAGCAAGAAGGCTGCGCTGCTGCAAAAGGACGACTGCTGATCTTCAAAAGGAGTTTTGAAGATCCTCCAGATCAGATCCAGATCTGATTTTTGGAGGTGTGATAGAGAAGAAGAGGATCTCCAGATCCAACCCGAGTGGATACCGGTAGAGGCCAGGCGCTTGCGTGGCTAGATCCAGAACCTTCCGCTGCAATCAGGATCATCTACAGGGTAATAGGATTACCCAAATCAGGTAAATTAAATTTGATTTAATTTATCTTTTATTTTATTTTATTTATTTAAAATAATAAGAATCAGATCTGAAACATCAGATCTGATTGGATCAAGAGAAAATTTTTTTTGAAATATATCTCTTGATCTCAGATCTGAATGAACCTCAAAACAGGTTTCCCTTATTCCCCATTTCCTAGCTTTTATCCAAAATTTCTAGATCTGGAATGATCGAGCATAGACTAATTTCTTTATTATGTGCCCTAGAAGCTAGATTGGCCGACACTTATTAAATACTTTCTAAGGGCATTTTTATAATTTTGACTTAAAATAAATTAAAGGGTTATTTATTCTATCATATTGTATATAAGGTGTCTGTGATACATCCATTGAGTTAATAGGCATGATAACACATTCTCAAGAGTTGAGAATTTACGGCATGAGTTATCATAATTAACTCATAAACTACTCACAATCGTAGGATCATCACGAGGATGGTGATTGATCCGAAAGATCGGTGTACAATCATTTTCTTTCAATAGATGAGTCTTGAGTCTACGGTGTGGAGACACCGAAGCGACAGGCACTTGTTAAGAACAAGGGCACTGAGTATGACTACCTCGAGCAGTTATAAGAGAGCCTACCTTCTCGTTGATGACTAGCTTGATGCTACAGTGTGTGTCTGATTCTTTGATCTGAGGTGCATCACCAGTTTACCTTGAGGGTGTTATAGTTTGACTATACCATAACTTGATCTCATAGCCATTCGAAATCTTGAGGTGTATTTTGGCTATAGCATATTCATTTTAGGAATTGGATCGCACCAAGATGGGATCTATCAACCTTGGTAGAGGAGGAGTAGTCCTATGATGATCATGAGATCGAGTCCTAAAACCCATGGCCATGGTAGAGTGAAATAATAGAAAAGAGTTTCTATTTGTGTTTCACATCGGACTCGAATCGAATGATTCATTCATATGATGGATGTTGGGTTTGACAAGTTCATCTTAATCCTAATCTCGTCGAGGCTCATGATAGAAGAACCCAATCACATAAGTAGCTATATTAAGAGATTCATTTTTTGGTTCTAATGGATTGCCACCATATACTGCTGGGTGTCACTAGTGAATTTTAGGATCAATTAGAATTATCTTGATGATTGATAATTTTAATTGGATAAATCGAAAGAGTTTCAGTCCATCGAAAGGTATTTTAATGATATCGATGATGGAGATCACGTCTCATTATCATACAGAACTGAACCTAACTGGATCATACAAATAAGGATTTAGGTCTAGATGTCATCAATTGAGATAACCCAGTTCGATTGATTTGGATTAGATCCAATTAGGTTCAAGAAAATCATGCTAGCACATGATTGAACCTAATATTCTCCTTCTATCATCTTTCTGGTTTGTCTCGACTGAGCCAAATTGGGTTTGACTCACTCAAGAGCCTTGTATGGCTCTATCCTAGTCTGATTGAAACTTGTCTAGATCAAAAAAATCTTGTCCTAACCTGATCTAAGCTTGTCCTAATCCATCGGTTGGAAACAGGACAAGACCTGCTAATTTCTTAAACTATTTGGACAAGGCTCATCCAGAAACTCTATAGGAATTTATCTTGATCTGACTGGACCTTGTCCTGGCTTGATTAAGACTTATCCTAAATCCCATAAGATGAAAATAAAATAAGGGTTGTCTTTGCCAGATTATGGCTTATCCTAAAATCATGAGATGAAATTTGGACAAGCCTCTCCTGAAAATTCTAGATGGATTTTTTTTGATCTGACTGGACCGAGTCCTGGTCTAGTCAAAGCTTGTTCTAACTTGATTAAAACTTGATATAAATCCATTGGATGGGATTTGAAAAATACTTATCTTAAATTCCATGAGATAGGAATAAGACAAGGGTCAAAGGTTGACCTGGTCTTACAGGAATTGAAGGATAAGGCATGCACCCCCTGGAGATTTTCTAGGGGCGCGTGCCCCTAGATGAGTTCATGAGGAAGAGAGGGTGTACATCCCCTTATAGAGTGCACCCCTAGTGGATAAGGATAGATTGAGTTTGGGTTTATCCATTCAAAGTGTTTGAATGGGTCAAAGAAGTTTGAATTATTCAAACTTCTAGGAGAGATGTTATCTGCGCCAACTTCCTCTTATCCCAATGGATTCCACACCATTTCTTATTATTTTTATGTGATAAAAATATAAAAAAAGGGGATGTGGGGTGTGGAGATCATGGAAGAGTCCTTCTACATGTTGGCTTTGATCTATTCAAAGTCACATGTGAAGGGACTCTTGGTTTTGTCTATTTAAAGGGCCCTGCGCAAGTTGTTGTACATAGAAATTTCTTTACGGTGAAGCCCTACCAAAATCTCCATCTCCTCACCTCCCTCATCTGATCCTCTCCCTCTTCTCCATGCTTAAGAGTTGGGCAAAACCTGCGAGCAAAGATCAAGTTCCATTGGCACGAAGATTAGTGAGAGACGATGGTGTTCGTGAGACGAACGTGCAGCCCTGAAAGTTCGATTTGAAGGCTCTATGAAAAAACATCAGATCTGATCTTTGGAGATTAGATCTAGAAAGAGGAGACTACTAGATCTGACCCAAGTGGATACCAGTAAAGGCCAGGTGCTTGTGCGGCTCAATCAGAATCTCGGATCAATCGTCAGATCATCACAACGGATAAATGATTTATCCGATCAGATGATAATTATTATCACTATTTTTATTTTTATTTTATTTTTAATTTTAAATTAATATAATTAAATTTGAGAACTCTCTAATCTGATTAGATCATAGAAAAATTTAAAATTATTTTACTGCAAATTTGATCCGATCAGATGCATCCTACGGTAGGAAAATCTGATTTTTTCTTCAACTGGTATCAAAGCCAGGTTGCTACTTCCAGATCTATCTTTAGATTGATCTAAAAATATTTTTATGATTTGATTATTTGATTTTTAGATGTTACATAGGATGTAATCAGATCTAAAATAAAAAATTACATGTTTTAAATATACATGTTTGATATAAACAATGCATGTTCTAGTCTAGATCTGTTGTTCCATATCATGATAGTTTTCAAATATATTTTAGATTATATCTGATTTAATTTTTTATAATTTGACCATTTATATTTCAGATGTTACATTAGATATAATTAAATCTAAAATATAAGATCTAATTTAAAATTTTGATATACGTGATATAAGTAGCATATGTCTAGACTAGATCTCTAGTTTAATCTCATAATCCAGATCAGAAATTTTATGAAATATTCATTTAATTTTATAAAGATTATGTAATTAGATTAGTTAAATTTTAGATATTATATATGATATAATTAGATCTAAAAATATGAGATGCATTTAAAAATTTTATATGTATGACATATGCAATGCATGTCTAGACTAGTTCCATAGATCTATGCCATGAGTAGTCTAGATTAAAAATTTTTATGATAAGATCATTTAAAATTTTATTTTTAGATATTATATTAGATGTAATCAGATATACAAATAAATTTAAATATTAAATTTGATACATGAGATGTATGCAAAACATGTATAGATTAGATCTTAAATCATGTAATAGTTATATGCTTTAGATCTAATAATTTTGTAGTGTAGTTTATATTTCTGATTAAGTCATTCTCCTTGGTTGTCCGGTCATAAAAGTAAGAAGTGTTTAAATGCCCTCTCTTTTCATTTGATGGGGTGCTCTTATGGCATGTAAGGATACTGCACATTTGTCGTTAATCAAAAATCAAAAACTTACTTTTTTGCAAAATCCTAGATCCTGAAATCTTAGGATTTTTTATGCATATTTTATTATTGAACCCTTGGACTTAATTAAGAATTAAGTTTATGAAATTAATTAGATCTAAAATTATAAATTTTCAGATTTAAGACACCTTCATAAATCATGGGTTCGGGTGTGGGTAGCTTAATTAGGTCTAGCGATTGATGAAATCGAATCAAGAGTTAGTTAGGTGGGATCAAGAGTACTTAGATTTGATCAACCTAATAGGATTAAGTCTGGGTCAAGGTCGACTCATAGTCACATGTGGTCAATCAAGCTAAGACCTAATTTGGCTTCATGTTTCGAGCCTAGATTGTAGGCTAACCTGATCAGTTCTGATTAGACAAGTCGGTGTCTAAGGTAAGTATGGCAGATACGACCGATGGTCTTTAATTGAAAGCTACTCAATCTGAATGCATTCATGATGAGTTAATGGCATATTTCTCCCACTGATCTCACTTACCTGGTCGATTGAGTCGATCTAGTTTTGGTTTGAGATGGCTAGCAATTCGAGCTAACCCATGCCACTAGGTTAGTCATAAATGTTATGACTAGTTGAGTCTAAGAGACCAAATCAAATCTTCCTAAGAAAATATTAAGTCATAGATTTTCCACCATTGTAGATGTGCGAACCCTTCCCGGGGTTGATTGTTCTCGGCTAGATATAGTGGTTCAGTTGCATCAAAAAGATGCAACCATATCTATTAGGCATTGGATGCTACGGGTTGGAGGATGGGTTGGGCTCAATATTTTGAATATGGTGAGAGTCCTAATTAGGAATCCAATTCATGCAAATGATGGGTTTGACTTAACTAAGAAGTGGAGCAATATTTTGGATATGGTGAGCTTCATGAATTAGAGATCAGGTTTGGGTGCACCATGATTAGAGAATCATTGGACAAGAGTTGTCCACTCACTGGCTGACCCATCACCAATGTTGGGGATAAACCCTGCTCCTACCAAACTTCAGACCGACACCTGGTCGAGAAGGATTCCCGATCACAGAAGAGCTTCAACCGCGGCTTTGCTTGCCTCTGGTTTGATCAACCTTTAGTATGCCTACCGATCTTTGGGACTGCTTGGACGAACTTCCTCCAAATAGACTTCTTCTTCAGTCGAACTTTCTCTAGACTTCTCCTCCAGATGGACTTCTCCTTTAGATGAACTTTCTCCAGACTTCTCCTCCAAACGAATTTCTTCTTTAGCCAAATTCCTTCCGAACTTCTTCTTCAGATGAACTCTCTCTCTAGATGGATTTCTCCATTAGTCAAACTCCCTCTGAATTCCTTCCAGTCGTCCGAAGGGCTTCTTCCAGTCGAATCTTTCTCACTACTGATAGAAGTTCAGTTCAAACTTCCATAAATAAATCTCAACCGCCTGCATATCACGATAATGGATGCATCACGACAACAAACACTATCCTCCATAACAAACTTTACCTAGCTCTGAACAGCCCACTACCAGGCGGTTATGACTGTCACCATTAGTTTATTATGGGCTCCACCTATATAAGAGACCCTCCAGATATGCCTTCTCTCTAGAGCTCTAGAACTCTCATCTTCTACTAAAAACTCTGCTAAAAATTCTCTGAGCATTCTATTTCTATTGGCCGAAAGGGTTGACTTGATCGTCGGAGGGTCTAGCCAGAGCCACCACCACCGACTCTGGATGAGACTTGTTTTGTAGGTGACTAGTGGTGACCTCATCTTCTTCGACTCCAGCATCAATTTCGACATCAACCAGATTTCACACCAATAGGATTGGCACTAAAGGAAGGGCTCTTCTTTCTGTAAAGGGTCCCTTATTCTTAAAGGAGTGCTCAGTGGAAGTATTTTCTTCTTCTTCTTCCCTTTAAAGCTTTTCTTCCTCGACCGATTTCTCGACAATGCCTCCCAAGAAGGCCTCGACTCAGTGGTCAACCACCTCCATAGCTAGATCTCATCTAGATCTGCCCACCCCTATCTCATCCCCGGCATCTCAAGCTCCACCGACAGCAATTATGGATGCAGAGCAATTCAACTTGCTGATCTAGCAGGTTAGAGGCCTCACTGAAGTAGTGCAGGCCATGCAGCAACAACGACCTTCGGCACCTATCCAGCTAGAGCAGGCTACATCGGAACCCCAGGATTCGGTATGAGGATGACCGACTTGGGCGAGTCGGGCGGTAATTTTCGAAAAAGAAAAGCAGAGGGCAGAGAGCCCTTGCTCAGACCATGATTCAACCACTGGAGGGATCTTACCCCTATTCTGCCAAAAGACTTTAGAGATCCATGATCATGAGGATCACCTGGACCAAAAGCTGCAAGAAATGAACTCACGGATCGAAGAACTCCATCATGCTCCTCCCTTCCACATCAACGACATCTGCACTGACCCTCCTTTCTCCCAGTAAATCATGCAGGAATCAATCCCATTGAACTTTAAGCTCCCATAGTTTGAGAGCTATGATGGGATTGATGATCTGGTTGACCACCTAGAGGCCTTCCAAACTATGATGCTACTCCATGATGTGCCAGATGCCATTTTATGCCAAGCTTTTTCATCTACTCTAAAGGGAGCTGCCAGAAATTGGTACTCAGCTCTCAAGCTAGATACTATCTTTTCTTTTGATAAGATGACCCACCAATTTATGACTTACTTCATCAGTAGCCAACGTCCTCGATGAGACTCGGATTTCCTCATCCATATCAAGCAAAAGAAAGGAAAGTCCATTCGTGCCTATGTCAACTGCTTCAATGCTGTTGCTTTGGAGGTTCGAAACTTAGACCAGTCTATTGCAATGATCGTACTAAAGGGTGACCTCTAGAAGAATGATCTGCTAGTCTCGTTGGAGAAGAAGTACCCTAGGGATTTTGTTGATATGCTGGCTCAGACTGATGGTTACGTCCGAACGGAAGAGGCCTTCAAGGCAAAGGATGAAGAAGCCATGAGAGAGCGGCAGATAGGTGATTCAAGCAAGTCCACAGTTGAAGAAAAGCTGAGCGAAGCTTGGTCGTGCTTTAGAACTCCTCTTGAGCACAGATGAGCCTGAACTCCTCCTCGAGCTCGTCGTCAAAGAAACCCTGATCAAAGAGCACGGTGGAACTCTCCCCCCAGAAGGTTCCACACCTATGCTCTCCTCAACATTCCGAAGACTCATCCTGGCAAGATGCCGAGATCAGAGAAGATGCGGTCTCATCTTGGCAAGCGAAACCCTAGTAAGTATTATCTCTACCATCATGACCATAGTCACGATACTGAGGAATGCATCCAGCTTCAAGAAGAGATTGAGGAGCTCATCAGACGAGGCTGGTTTGGTCGATTCCTATGATGATGGCTTGAAGTAAGAAAAGATCGACCAAGGGCGCTGTCCTAGCCCGAATCATGAAGAAGGAAAACAAGGAGATCGGCCACCCCTCGGCATCATTAACACTATTTCTGAAGAACTTTGGTGGAGAGAGGCTAGCGAATTGGTAGGAGAAGTGAAGAGGCGGAGGACTGAAGAACCAATATCTTTCACTGATGAAGATGCTCAAGAAGTTCAGTTCCTACATAACGATACGGTTGTAATCTCTCTAAATATTGCTGACTATGATGTATGCCACATTCTGATAGATAATGAAAGCTCTACCAATGTCTTATTTTATGATGTTTGCTCTAAAATGTCTATACCTAATAACTACTTGGGACCTATGAATTCTTCATTGGTGGGTTTCACTGGCGATGCTATGCTAGTTGAGAAAATAATAATACTAACTATGGCTGTAGGACAATATCCTAAACAGGCTAGAGCCCAAGTCAATTTTTTGGTAGTAAAAGCTCCGTCAGCTTATAAGGCAATCCTCGGCCGACCTAGTCTGAATGTACTTCGGATAGTAGTATCCACTTATTATCTAAAGATGAAGTTTCCAACAAGTCATGCAATTAGGGAGGTCAGAGAAGATCAAGCTCTAGCAAGGCATTGCTACTCCATCGCCTTACAAAAAAATAGCCAACTCAACTTTTGTCCAGTTGATGAACTAGATGTTTGTGACAACCTTACTGAGGAGCGGGACGAACCCATGGAAGACCTAGTAGCTATCTCTCTAGATGATAGCAACACAGAACACACGGTACAGATCAACTCTAGCTTGGATGGAGAAGTTCAGAAGCAGCTCATTATCTTCTTGTGAAAGAATGCCAATGCCTTTGCTTGGATCCCCGCAGACATGCTAGGAATTGATGTCGAGGTCATGGAGCATTGGTTGGCTATTGATCCTAAATATGGACCAGTGAAAGAAAAAGTTTGAAGCCATGCACCAGACAGATAGAAGGTGATAACAGAGGAAGTGGATAAACTCCTTAAAGCTGGGTTCATTCGAGAAGTCAACTATCCAAGTTGGGTTTCCAATGTAGTCCTAGTCAAGAAGGCCAACGACAAATGGAGAATGTGTATAGACTTCAAAAAGCTAAACAAGGTCTATCCAAAAGATAGTTATCCCTTGTCCAGAATTGATCAATTGGTAGATGCAACTTCAGACCATGAGCTTCTCACCTTCATGGATGCCTTCTCTAGCTATAATCAAATCTGGATGGCACTGGAGGATGAGAAAAAAACTACTTTTATTACTGACCATGATCTTTATTATTACAGGGTCATGCCCTTCAGGCTAAAAAATATAGGCGCGATATATCAGCATCTAGTCAATAAGATTTTCAGAAAGTAGATCAGCCACAACATGGAGGTCTACGTAGACAACATGCTTGTCAAGAGCCAAACTTTGATCAGTCACGTAGCCGACCTTGAAGAGACCTTCAATGCTCTTCAAAGATACAAGATGAAGTTGAATCCGATCAAGTGTGTCTTTAGAGTAATATCGAGAAAATTCTTAGGATTCATGGTCTTGAGGCGGGGAATCGAGACCAACTCAGAGAAGATCCAAGCCATCCAGAAAATGACCGTCCCGAAATCAATAAAAGAAGTTCAACACTTAACCGAAATAGTGGCATCTTTGAATCGCTTTGTCTTAAGGTCGGCTGAGCGATGCATGCCTTTCTTCCAGATCCTTAAGCAACCAAAGAACTTCTGCTAGACTATGGAATACCAACAAGCATTTGAAGAGCTTAAAAGCTACCTCGGCACACCTCCTCTACTAGCTAAGTCCGAACTTGGAGAAGGATTGTTTGTATGCTTGGCAATCTCCCTAGTAGCCCTCATGGTAGTTTTAGTCAAAGAAGAGGTGAGAATGCACCGATCTACTATATAAGCTGAATCTTGTGGGATATAGAGATTAGGTACACTAAATTGGAAAAATTAACTTACGCTCTTTTGATTGCAGTCAGGAGACTTTGGTCCTACTTTTAGGGGCATACAATAGGACTCCTCACTAATCAATCAATCAAGGCAGTTCTTCATTGAACAGATGCCTCTAGGAGAATCGTAAAGTAGGTAATTGAGCAAATAGAGTTCGACATTAACCATCAATCTCAGTCATCAATCAAAGCTCAGATACTGGCCAATTCTATAGTTGAATGCATGATCCCAGATGATGCCGAACCTGAGCAGAATGAGGCCAACATTCTATGGCTGCAATCGAGCTTCCTCGAAGAAAGAGTGGACCTTCTCGAAGGTTTCTGGGTCTTGTATGTGGATGGCTCTTTCAATACTTTCGGTGCAGGAGCTGGACTGATCTTGGTCAATCCGAAAGGGGTTATTGCTGAGTATGCACTATATTTTGAGTTTTCTGCAATGAACAGTGGAGCAGAATATAAAGCTTTGATAGTGGGGCTAAAGATAGCAAAAGAACTAAAAGTAGATCGGCTCCGAGCTTACAGTGATTCATAGTTGATAGTGGGATAGGTCAGTGGTGATTACGAGGCTCGGAAGAAAAATTTGATAAAATATCTTGAGAAACTGAAGAGCTTGACCTTGACATTCAACAATTTTAATATCTAGTAGATCCCAAGGGCAGAAAAATGCCAGAGCCGACCTTCTATCCAAATTGGCTACACTTGCCCCCAATGAACTTTTGAAGGAAGTATACTTTGAAGTACTGAAATGCCCAAGTTTGGAAGAGCTGTTGACTGCCATGCAGATTGACCATGAGCCCTACTGGATTGATCCATTGACCGCCTGTCTCAAAGATAGAGCTCTTCCACATGACCCGAAAGAAGCTCGAAAACTCAAAAATTGAGCCTCCTGGTATATTCTGTATGAAGGCAAGCTGTACAGAAGGTCATATTTCTTACCACTCTTGAGATGTCTCAAACCTTCAAAAGCCAACTTTGCATTATGGAAAGTGCATGAATAAATCTACAAAAGTCATGTAGGGGCCAGATCCTTATCACACAGACTACTTTGGTAGAATTACTATTGGCCGACCTTGTATCATGATTCTATAAAGTATGTTAAAAAATGTGACCACTATTAGAGAAGTGCAAATATTTAAAGGTAACTAACTTCTGAACTTATATCCCTGAGTGCCCTATGGCCATTTGCTCAGTGGGGGATGGACATATTGGGGCCTTTTCTCATGGCATTGGGATAGCGCAGGTTTTTCTTGGTGGCAATAAATTATTTCATAAAGTGGGTCGAGACTGAACCTCTAGCAAAAATCACTAAAGCAAAAGTGCAGGACTTCGTAAGGAAGTCGATTGTTTGCAGATTTGGCTTGCCTCGAATCCTCATAACAGATAATGGATGATAGTTTTTTAGAGCAAGATTTATCGAATTTTGTGAAGATTTGAACATCTGCCACTATTTTACATCAGTATCTCATCCATAGGCAAACGATGAAGCCGAAGTAACAAACAGAATCCTGCTGTAGGGTATCAAAGCAAGACTTGAAAGAGCAAAGAAGACTTGGATGAATGAACTCTATCATGTGCTCTGGGCATACAGAACTATCCAAAGATTGCTGATTGGGGAGACCCCATTTGCCTTTGCTTTTGGAACAAAAGCGGTCATCCCAATAGAACTCAAACTCTCGTCAGCACAAGTTGTAGCCTTCAGCGAGCAATGCAATTCATAGGACCTCAGGGCAAACCTCGATCTACTGGAGGAAAAATGAGAAGAAGCCCAAGTTTGGATGGCTGCTTCTAGATAAAGAGTGGCCTGCTACTATAACTCCAGAGTCAAAGACAAAATATTCAAAGTGGAGGACTTGGTACTTCGACCAGCAGCCATTTCACAACCTCAAAATTAAGAAAAGCTCGCTCCAAATTGGGAAGGTCCTTACGAAGTCAAAGAGATCATCCAATTTGAAACTTATTACTTGAAGGAGCTCAGAGGCACTGATCTCCCATGCCCATGGAGCTTAGAGAACTTATGCATATACTATCAATAATCTCATTTCAATAAAATCTCCTTATTTTAATATCTTCGATCTTGGTGTAAAACTATGATGATAGAAAATAGCCTTTCAAACTTTGTCATTAGATGAAGTTAGCCCTATTAGAAATAGGAGGAAAATCTCATCCTAACATTGAGCTATAAGTGAAGACCTCGGTTACTTAAATTGGGATGCGGGGAGAGGCCCTTTCAACGGTCCTTTTGTACCTCTATAGCCCTATTAGGAATAGAAAGAGAACCTCATCCTAACATTGAGCTAGAGCGAAGACCTCGGTTACTTAAGTCAGAATGTGGGGAGAGGCCCTTTCAATGACCCTTTTATGTTCCTATAGTCCTATTAGGAATAGGAGGAGAACCTCATCCTAACATTAAGCTAAAGCAAAGACCTCGATTACTTAAGCTTGGATGCGGAGAGAAGCTCTTTCAATGGCCCTTTTTGTATTCCTATAGCCCTATTAGGAATAGGAGGAGAACCTCATCCTAACATTAAGCTAGAGCAAAAACTTTAGTTACTTAAGCCGGGACGTGGGAAGAGGCCCTTTCAATGGCCCTTTTGTGCCCCTATAGTCCTATTAGGAACAGGAGGAGAGCCTTGTCCTAACATTAAGCTAAAGCGAAGACCTCAATTACTTAAGCTGAAATGCGGGGAGAGACTCTTTCAACAGCCCTTTTGTGCCCCTATAGTCCTAATAGGAATAGGAGGAGAACCTCATCCTAACATTGAGCTAAAGCGAAACCTCGATTACTTAAGTCGGGATGCAGGGAGAGGCCCTTTCAATGGCCCTTTTGTGCCCCTATAGACCTATTAGGAACAGAAGAAGAACCTCATTCTAACATTGAGCTAAAGCAAAGATCTCTGTTACTTAAGTCGGGATGTGGGGAGAGGCCCTTTCAACGGCCCTTTTGTGCCCCTATAATCCTGTTAGGAATAAGAGAAGAACCTCATCCTAACATTAAGCTAAAGCGAAGACCTCGGTTACTTAAGTCGGGATGTGGGGAGATGCTCCTATAGCCCTGTTAGGAATAGGAAGAGAACCTCATTCTAACATTGAGCTAAAGCAAAGACCTCGATTACTTAAGCCGAGATGCGGGAAGGGACTCTTTTAACAGCCCTTTTGTGCCCCTACAGCCTCGCTAAGAATAGGAGGAGAACCTCATCCTAGCAAGAGCAAAGAATGCCACGATGACCTCATCCTAACATGGGTAAAAATTTTTGGTTGCTTAAAACAAAGGAAAAATATATTGCTCATCCTATTAAAAGAAAAGATAAAGAGAATAAAAGAGTCGACAAATATCTAATCCACGCAAGAGGACAATAGAAGAAAGTGCCATTTTATTAAAATTAAAGATAGTTATAAAATGAGGGTCTATAAGACCAAGTATAAAATAGAAGGATGGACAAAATCCTAAGAAGGATCGGGTTCCTCAGACTTTGGACTGCTAGCCAGTACTAAGGATTCCTTCAAAACGATGATCTCTTCTTCAAGCTCTTTTCTCCTCATCAAGTTGTCGCAAAACATCCGATCAGCCCATCGGTAGTTCTCCTCTGACTCCCGCAGCCTCTTCCTTAAAACCTCTGATTCAGCTTCTGCATCCTTAACGGCTTGCTGCTCACAAGCCAGTTGGATCTTCAGCTGCTGAACCTTGGCCTTCTCCTGCCCAATGGATTCAGAGAGTTTGCCCATGATCCTCCTTAAAGTTGCAACCTACTTTGACTCCCTGCTCAATCCAGAATAATAGCTATCAACGAGCTGCTTTTGGAGTCGGATTACCTCACTCTTAGCGACACGAAGCTACTGCTCAAGTTTGGATATTCTTTCACTCCAACCCAATCGATAAGTGTTGTAAGTGAGCTCAATATCATACAACTGCTTTTAGAGTATGGAGAATTTCTTCGACCAATCCCACTCGTAGCGTGCTTTGTCAGAGGACCATGACAAACTCCCTTCTAATAATCGAATCTTCTTCTTAGCTGCTTTAAGCCCAACCTTGAGGGAGCTGATCTTCGCCATTAACACCCAAAACTTATTGTTGGCATTTTTCTTAAGTTCGGCAAGCTCCTTCTCGAAGACACCCTTCCTGATGGCAAGACTTACAGAATCTCGCATGTGTAGCTTGCGAAGGTGGGTGACCTCAATTGTTGCTTTCGAAGCATTCTCCTTAGATTTTTGAAGTTCATCTTCAATTTTCTTCAATTTTTTTTTTAGCTGATGAACTTCTTTTCTCAAATATTTAAGATGAGCCTTCAAAGGGATGCCTTGAGGCAGCAGATCAGCATTGATAGAGGACTGCATCCAATGCACGAAAAATATTCAAAAGCACTTGAAGGTATTGAAAAAAAAAGAAATTTACTTTCATTAATTAAAGTTCATCGAGTATAGGGTAAAATAAAAAAAATAAAAAAAATACAACTATCAAGAACCCCCAACCTCGAGAGGAGAAATAGGAGAGAAGCTCGGCACTTCAGCAGTAGTCGCAGACTCGGGAGCTGGTTCAACTAATTCGGAAGGAGGAGCAATAGGAGAGCCCGATGCTTCAGGGACAACCTTGGGCTCTAGCATGGGTTTGGGTGCTTCGACAGTAGGATCAGAGGGCTCAAGGGCCCTTTGGCAGGACAAGGGTTGGTTGCAACAGCTGATGGTCTAGTCTCTTCATCGGAGACGTCTCCATAAAGAAAATCGAGATCAAGTTTGGGAAACTTCCCAGCCACTCGATCCTCACAGAGCTCGTACCTCTTTTGAAAAGCCTCCTAGCTAAAGACAATGTTTAGGTCCATCATTTTAGATGAAACCTTGAACTCCTCCACCGCTTGGACCTTTGCCTCCAAGATCTGCCTTGAGGTTTCATCCTTTAGCTCGGCAATCCTGACCTCGATTTTTTTTCTCCTCTCTTCCTCCAAAGTCAAAGTAGCCTGTGACCCTGCTAGAATGAGCTCTCCTTTCCAGAGTGCTTCCTGAAGGGCCCCAACCTCGACCGTCTTCTCCTCCAAGAGACGGTTAGCTATAATGATCCTCTTCCGAAGGTAGTCAACTTTGGTTTGGAGGTTCTCTTGAACCCTTAATGACTCTAACTTCAAATGGTTCACCTTTTTGATGTACGCTAGCAATTGGTGATCTGATTGCAAGAAGCAAATAGAGTTATATAGGCATTAGAGGGGAAAAGAAAGAAGAGATGTAGCGGGATGGTTACTTGAAGGAAGGTACCAAGGGAGTTCCAGGTGAGTTGGACATCATCGAGGTCGACCATCTGATCTACAACCTCGAATAAGGCAAACTTATTGACCAGCTCTCGTATGGTGTCCGGGGTGCTGAAGGGGCCCTCTTCCAAGTCGTCGTTATCATTGAATCGACTAGGACGAGCCATGCATTGCACCTTCGCAATAGCTGACTTTTTCTTCTTTTTCTTCTCCTCTCCCCTTCTCTCTCGATAGGACAATCTTTGGTGAGGAAAATCATGGACGTAAGAGGCATTGAACCCCAGCGATATCAATCTTGACAATAGGAGGAACCTCGACAGGATGAGGAACCTCGATGCTCTCGATAGCTTCAGAAGTGGCAGCAGCACTGGGAGGAGCCATGGAGCTTGGGGCGGTAATCTTCACCCTCTTCGAACTCTCTCTTGATACTTTTCTCTTTCTTTTTCGAGCATGAAGTCCTTTGGCAAGTCTGTCAATGGCTCGAGCATCCATCTCTACAACAAATAAGAGATCATTATCAACAACATCCACATACAAACAAAATCCTGTGAAAATTCGAAGCTTGCAGAAAAGTACCAGTCGGATTGAGGGGACCTAAACCCATGTTGAATAGAGTTTGATCCTTCAAGAGTTCGGGTAGAAGGGGAGCTCGGTAATTCCTAAGTTTACTAACACAGTCAAGATCACTCCTATCTAAACTAGGAGCTTGATGGATTGACTCTCTAAGAAGACCTCAAGGAGGAAGCTCTAGCATTAAAGCTTGGCAAGATACAAAAAAGAATCTCTCCTTCCAGTTGTAGATAGAAGAAGGAGCTCCTTTCAATAACCTCTTCTTGCCAAATTGGGAAGAAAAGTACCATCAGTCTTTTATGGAAGGGTGGCACTTGAAGGTGTAGTAATTCTAAAGAGGGAGATGGTTGGACGAACTTCGGTAAGATGACAAAGAGAGAGAAATCCAATAAAAAATCTGAAGGTGCTTGGTACTACGGAGGCAAGCGAAATGTTCAAGAAGCAAAAAAGACTAATTACAAAAGGTGGAAGAGGAAGCCTTAGTCCAGCACGAAGGATTTCCAAGTACAGACAAAATCGGTCGGATGGTAGAGAGCAAGCCCAATCGCTGGTTCTAGAAGTTCTAGTTCATACTCGAGAGGGACACCATACCAGATCCTAATCATTGAAAGATTATCTAAAGACAGAGAGCAAGGAATGGTGCCAGGTATAAAGGTCGAATGGGACACACTTCTGAGTTTGGCCTCCTCACTGGAGTTGGGATTTCGAGAGGTCGGATCGGACAAACTCCAAGAATCGGATGACTGAGCGGTTTCAGAAGACATTTGGATCAAACTCAAATATAGAAAAACCCAAAAATTGAAGAAAATAAAATATAGAAATGCTACAAAGAAATAGAAAGAATGAGATATAAAAGATGTAGAAATAATCAAGAGTAAGGTTTCGAAGCTAACCTAGTTAGGTCTGGAAGATCAATGAGACGATTGGCGTGGTAGGAAATGAACAGAAAAAATGCAGGCAAGTGAAGAAACTGAAAGAAGGAATCGGAGTGTCTCAGGTAGAAGAAAGAAAATAGTAGAAGGAAATAGAAGAGTGTAAGGAAGAATGAGTCCTCAGGAGAAAGTGCCAGACCTAAATATCCCGCAGAGTCTTAAACGGTTATGATGGAAAGGCTCCTCCAGCCGATCTCCAATTGACGCATGTCCCACTCCTTACGACAGGCGACTGGTGGTCGATAGAATCATAATTATGCCATACTTATGGCAGTATCTCAGTGCGAGTTTTGAAATTTATCTTTTTGGATCACTTCAGATTTAAGAAGGCTTCGGCGTCAGTGCGATAAACTCCAAAACTTCTCATCCTGCTAGCGCTAAATCCGGATTGAAACTTCGACAGTTACCTGTTCTGTACTTTCTTTCCTTAAATTTCAAACTCGAGAGTAGAAGGACAATTATTGGGGATAAACCCCACTCCTATCGATCTTCGAACCAGTGCCTAGTTGATAAGGATTTTTGATCATGAAAGAGCTTCAATCGCCGCTTCGCTTGCCCCTGGGTTGACCGACCTTTAGTATGCCTGCCGATCTTTGGGACTGCTTAGATGAACTCCCTCTAGACGGACTTCTCCTTCAGACAAACTTTCTCCAGACTTCTTCTCTAGATGGACTTCTTCTTTAGTCGAACTTCCTCTGGACTTCTCCTCTAGATGAACTTTTCATTCAGTCGAACTTCTCCTCTAGACGGACTTCTCCTTAAGTCAAACTTCCTTCGAACTTCTCCTTCAGATGGACTTCTCCTTCAGCCGAATTTCCTCCGAACTTCTCCTTCAAACTAACTCTCTCTTCAGATGGATTTCTCCATTAATTGAACTCCCTCCGAATTCCTTCCAATCGTCCGAAGGGCTTCTCCTAGTCGAACCTTTCTTGCTACTGATAGCAGCTTAGTCCAAACTTCAATAATTAAATCTTAACTACTTGTATATCATGATAATGGATGCATCGTGACAATAGACACTACCCTCCATAACAAACTTTACATGGCTCTGAACGGCCCACTACCAGGTGGTTATGATTGTCACCATCAGTTTGTTACAGGCTTCACCTATATAAGAGATCCTCTAGATACGCCTTCTCTCTGAAGCTCTAGAACTCTCATCTTTTGCTAAAAACTCTGCTAAAAATTCTTTGAGCATTTCATTTTTGTTGGCCGAAAGAGCTGACTTGATCGTCAGAGGATCTAGTCGGAGCCACCACCCTCGACTCTGGATGAGACTTGTTTTGTAGATCACCAGCGGTGACCTCATCTTCTTTGGCTCCAGCATCGATTCTGACATCAATCAAATTTCACACCAATAATTAATAATTATTAGGTGAGTTGGTGAGCCAATCAGTGGGACCGCACCATTCACTAGAAATCAATGATCGTAGATATTTTCGCATCTCTGCCAAGAAAGTGTAGAAATTCAAGAAAATAGTAGGAGCCTAATTTATTTAAAAATAAAATTTTTAAATAAATTGGTTGAGTCAAATTACAAGTCTAACTAGAAACTTTGATTCTCTATTAGAAAATATTTGCATCAAAATCCTAGCCTAAATCCTAGATACCCACAAGTTGATCAGACTAATTTATAAGGATAGGCTAAAGAACATCAAAATTATTTTGGATTCAAAATGGCTAACCTATGTATTGGACCAGGACCAACCCCACTTTACCAGCATGTCCGACCATGGATCAGAGAGCGTCTCATGAAAAGTGGTCTAACAATGATAACAAAGCTAAGTGCTATATGTTGGGCTCAATATCAGATGAGTTATAGTGCCAACATGAAGGCATTAGGACTGCTTGCCAAATGTTGGTGTACCTACAATAGTTATTTGGTGATCAGAGTCGCGCAATGCATTATCAAGTCTCCAAAAGACTATTTAAGGCACAGCGGATGCATGATGGGCAGTCGGTCAATGATCATTTCCCGACAATGATCAAAGATCTAGAAGAGCTTGAGAAGCTTGATGTCTTGATGAACAAGAATTTGTAAATTTATGTGATCCTACAATCCTTGAGTGATTTGCATGGGCAGTTCATTATGAACTTCCATATGAATAAGCTCCAGTGCACCTTGGCCGAGTTAATGAATATATTGGTTACTGTTGAGCAAATTTTAAAGAGTTCAAAGGACTCAGTTCTGGCTATCGGACAGACTTCTTCTAAAAGAAAGTCTTTTGGAAAGAAGAAAAAGTATGCAAAAAAGTAGAAAATAGAGAAAAAAAAGGATGAGCCCAAGAAGAAGACCATGGAGAAGAAAAAGTATTTTCATTGCAACTCCGATGGTCATTAGAAGTGAAACTGCCTTAGGTACCTGGCCAACCTGAAGAACTAGTAGGAAGAAGGATCTTCTAAAGGAATGCTCGTCATTGAGTCTGTCGAGCAAAACATGAATGTTATAGGATCAAAATGATCTAGAGATAGTATTAATGAAGGATCTAGGGCACCTTAAAGCTAGATCGTATGGCTAAAGATAGGATTAACAAATTAGAGAAATCCGAACTAATGGATCCGTTGACTTTCGAGTCATATCCGATTTGTGAATAATGCCTTCAAGACCAAATAACCAAGCTTTCTTTTGTAGGACATGGAAAAAGGGCCACAGACTTACTTGCCCTGGTACATATAGATGTGTGCGGTCTATTCGATGTGCCAGCTAGAGGCAATTATGACTACTTTATTATCTTTACTGATAATTTATCTTGGTATGGTATGTGTACTTGATGTGACATAAGTCTGAAGTCTTTAAAAAGTTTGAAGAGTTCAGACACGAAGTAGAAAAGCAAATCAGAAAGTCTATTAAGATTCTTTGATTAGATTGAGGAGGTGAATACCTAAGTTAAAAAATTCTGAACTATCTCAAGGACAATGGCATAGTCTCATAATGGACTTCATTTGGAATGCCTCAACTTAATGGATTTTTAGAATGGAGAAATCAGACCCTATTAGATATGGTCCGATCCATGATAAGCTTTATGAATCTTCCTGAGTTTCTTTAGGAATATAGTTTAATGACAGCATTTATTTACTAAATAAGGTTCCATCAAAAACTATTTCTATCACTACATATGCGATATGGCATGGTAAGAAGCCAAGTTTGAGTTATCTCAAAATTTGGGTTGTCCGACGATGGATAAGTTAGAGTCTAGGCCTCTTAGAGCTCGATTTATTGGATATCCTAAAGAGTTATTAGGATATTACTTCTATCTTCTGGAAGATCATAATGTGATTGTAGGTTGACACACCATTTTCTTGAAAAATAGTTTATTCAAGATGGTGGGATCGAAAGATAGATTAGGCTCAAGGAGAAAGTCTCCAAAGAGCAAAGAGCCAAAAAACCTGAGGAACCCAGTTACTCTGAGCCGATCCTTAATTCACTACCTCATCTACCTTGTGGGTGAAATAGGATTTCCCATCCTCCAAAAAGTACTTAGGTACTATTTCAGAGGATGTAAAGAAAATATTCCTCATGAAAAATGGGGTTCATGGTGATGATCCTAGAACCTATGACAAGGCGATATCAGATATCAACTCCAAGAATTGGTTAGAGGCAATGAAGTCAAAGATTGACTTGATATGTTCGAACCAAATCTGAATCTTGGTAGATCCACCTGAAGGTATAGTACCTATTAGATATAAATAAATCTTCAAGAGAAAGATAGGTACAGATAGGAATGTAGAGACATTCAAGGCTTGGCTAGTGGCGAAAGGTTATTAGGATACCTTCTCTCAGTGGCCATCCATCCGCACATTGCTTGCCATTGTAGTATATTTCAATCACGAAATATGGTAGATGGATGTGATAATAGAGTTCATAAATGAATATCTTGTGATTGTAGGTTGACACACCATTTTCTTGAAAAATAGTTTATTCAAGATGGTGGGATCGAAAGATAGATTAGGCTCAAGGAGAAAGTCTCCAAAGAGCAAAGAGCCAAAAAACCTGAGGAACCCAGTTACTCTGAGCCGATCCTTAATTCACTACGTCATCTACCTTGTGGGTGAAATAGGATTTCCCATCCTCCAAAAAGTACTTAGGTACTATTTCAGAGGATGTAAAGAAAATATTCCTCATGAAAAATGGGGTTCATGGTGATGATCCTAGAACCTATGACAAGGCGATATCAGATATCAACTCCGAGAATTGGTTAGAGGCAATGAAGTCAAAGATTGACTTGATATGTTCGAACCAAATCTGAATCTTGGTAGATCCACCTGAAGGTATAGTACCTATTAGATATAAATAAATCTTCAAGAGAAAGATAGGTACAGATAGGAATGTAGAGACATTCAAGGCTTGGCTAGTGGCGAAAGGTTATTAGGATACCTTCTCTCAGTGGCCATCCATCCGCACATTGCTTGCCATTGTAGTATATTTCAATCACGAAATATGGTAGATGGATGTGATAATAGAGTTCATAAATGAATATCTTGAGAAAGATATTTATAGAACAATCATTTTGTTTTCACATCCAGTGATGGTGATCACAAAGATTTGCCTGCAAAGATTCATCTATAGACTTAAGCAAGCATCTCGAAGTTGGAATGCTTGATGTGAAGGAATAATCTATTTTTTCGACACAGGATTATTCAGATTTGATTGAATCTAAAGAAATATTTTAAAATAATTTTTTCTAAAATTCTAATCAGATCTGAGACTTCTCAAATCTGATCATAGAGATCTGATATTAAAAGTTAAAAATAAAATTAAATTAGATTTAATTTTAAGTACCTGATTTGGTAATCTAATTATCCTATGATGATCCTATTGATTCCTGAGGTTCTGAAAGAAGCCATGCACGTGCCTAGCCTCTACTAGTATCCACTTAGGAAGGATCTGAACATCTTCTCCTTATGAATCTCTCCTCCAAAAATCAAATCTGGATCTGATTTGAAAAGCCTTCAAAATAACTTCTGAGGGCAGCCTATTCGTCTCACGAATACCATCATGTAGATACTGAATCTTGTGCCAAAAATCTTAGATCTTTAACTCAGATTTGTACCTAACTTTTTAGGCATGTAGAAAAGAGGGAGAGATAGGATAGAGGGGGCATGGATATCAGAGGAAAGGCTCCTTTGGGTGTGGAAAAAGTAAATTACGTTGAGATAATTTCGTGAGAAGAGTTCTTATACAAGAGATGGCATCATAAAAAGTCTTTTTTTAACTAAAAACCTTATTAATTCAACCATTGGGACTCTTGGACCTGATCTCCACAAAAAACCCCAGATCCCATCTAGTTTTGATGCTAAAAATTCATCTAGAAGATGGCAGCATGAAAGGATAAGGAAGAGTCCATGTGCATCTAGGACTCTTTCCTCAAGAGTTTGATCCAAATCAAACTCTATCAAAACTTAGCCTAGGCACCTCCAAAAATCACAAAATTTTTCACACCCAAAGTATGACTTGTTCCCTATCACATATCTAAAAATTAATACAAAATAATTTCTAAAGAATTTTCTAAAATTCTATGATCATGTGACCCTCAATTCTCTCAATTGGGTCAACTATTGATCTTAGTCCAATTGCACTAGGAATGAATTTAATTTTCATAATTAATCTAACCTCAACTTATTTTAATCAGATAAAAATAAATCCATTCAAGATATTGAAATGAGTCAAATCAAATTTGACTTAGTTGCGATGAATCAAAAAGATTACAGAAGGAGAAATTCAGGCTCAATTGTGTGCTAGCACGATTACCTTGAACCTAGATTGGATCTAATCCAAATTAATCGAACTAAGTTAGCTCAATTATTGACATCCAGACCTAAATCCTTATTTGTGTGATCTAGTTAGGTTCAGTTATATATGGTAATGAGACATGTCATGATCTCCATCATCGATATTATCAAAACACCTTTCGATGGACCAGAACTTTTCTGATTCATATAATTAGAATGATCGAGCATCAAAATCATTCTAATTGCTTCCAAAATCCACCAATGATACCTAGCAGTATATGGTGGTAACCCATTAAAACTAAAAGTTAACCTCTCAGTGTAGCTACCCATGTGATTGGGTTCTTCTATCTTGAGCCCCGACATAATTAGGATTAAGGAAAACTCATCAAACCCAATATCCGTCATATGAATTAATCATTCGATTCGAGTCCTCTGTGAAACCCTTATAAAAACTCTTTCTATCATCTTCACTCTGCCATGGCCATGGGCTTATGGACTCGATTCTCATGATCATCATAGGGCTACTTTTCATCTACCGAGGTAGATAGATCCCTTCTTGGTGCAATCCAATTCCTACAATGAATGTACTATAGCCAACATACACCTCAGAGTTTTGAATGGCTAGGAGACTGAGTTATGGTGTAGTCAAACTACAACACCCTCAAGGTGAATTATCGATGCACCTCAGATCAAAGAATCAGACACACTACTGCAACATCGAGCCAGTATCGATGAGAAGGTAGACTTTCCTATGACTACTCGAGGTGGTTACGCTCAGTGCCCTCATTCTCTAACGAGCACCTATACTCTTGCTTCGATGTCTCCACATCATAGACTCAAGACTCATCTACTCAAAGAAAGCAATCATACACAAACCTTCTGGATCAATCACCATCCTCGTGATGATCCTATGGTCGGAAGCAGTTTATGAGTTAATTAATGAAAATTCATGTCTTAAATTTTCAACTCTTGAAAAATATGAATTATCATTACCATTAACTCAAAGGATGTATCACAGACACTTTAAATACACACTGTGATAGAAAATAATTTTTTTATTAATTTATAGTCAAAATTATAAAATTTTGCCCCTTAGAAGTGTATTACAAGTGTCAGCCAATTCTGGCTTCTAGGGCACATATATCTAACAATCTCCCACTTGTCCTAAAGCCAATTGGCTACAAGTCTAAGTCCCATCTTCTCAAGGTGGGCTTCGATCTTCTGCTGGCCCAACGGCTTCATGTAAGTGGGTCTGCCACATTATCTGCATAGGAGTCGACTCTCTTGACCTCGATGTAATCCTTCTTAAGGTAATCGCAGGATGAGGTGGAATCGCCGCTCGAATATGCTTGGATTTTTGGTGAGACCTCAACTCCTTAGCTAAGGGCTATGGTGCCATTGTTGTCGCAGTATAGAGGAATGGCATCTGATGGCATTACTCTGAGTTTCTGCAGTGAAACTTTTTGTACCAAAATACCTTCCTTTGCAGCATTCTGATGCAGTGATGATACATTCTGCTTCCATGGTGGAATCTGCTATCACAGTCTATGCTTGAAACTCATTCCAGCTGACAGCACCACCATTGCACACACAAACAGACTATCAGATGTCGACTTTCGATCATCTATATCATACATGAAATCCGAGTCTGTGTATCCCTGGATCTTGGAGTTCTTCCATTACCAAAGAATCAACATCATATCCTTAGTTCTTCTCAAGTACTTAAGGATACATTTCATAGAAGTCCAGTGCTTCTTCACCTAGGATTTGACTGATATCTGCTCATGTGACACTCACAGCATGGGCTATATCAGGTCGTGTACATAGCATGGCATACATGAGGCTCCCTATTATCAGAAGCATAAGGGATCTTGCTCATGCGTTCTATCTTCCTCAGGTGTGTTGGGACACATCTTCTTGGAGAAGATGAATGCCATGTCTGAAGGGTATTAATCCCCTCTTAGAGTTTTCCATACTAAACCTCTTTAGTACCTTCCTCTATGTACATCTTCTGTGAGAAGTCCCAGCATCCTATTCAGGTCTATCCCTATAGACCTTAATTCCTAGAATAAAGGATGCCTTCTCCTAGGTCTTTCATAGGAGAACTTCTTTTAATAACCACATTTTAATTATGGTCAACATGGGAATATCATTTCCCAATAAGGAGGATGTCATCCACGTACAATACGAGAAAGACAACAGCGCTCCCACTGATCCTTTTTGAATAACACACGGCTTCCTTCTCATTCTTTGATGAAATCCAAACGATTTTGATCACATCATTGAAACGAGTGTTCCAGCTCCGAGATGCTTGCTTAAGTCCATATATGGACCTTTGCAGCTTGCAGAACCTTGTGATCAGTATCACTGGATGTGAAACCTAGCGGCTATTCCATATAGATATCTTCCTCAAGATATCCATTTAAGAATGACCATTTTCACATTCCATCTATGCCATATTTCATAATCAAAATAGGCTGCAACAGCAAGCAATGTATGGATGGATTTTAGCATAGCTACTTGGCGAGAAGGTATCCTGATAGTCAATGCTTTCACACTTGACTATACCCTTTTGCCACTAACCTAGCCTTGAATGTCTCCACATTTTCCATCTGCACCTAATCTTTCTCTTGTAAGATCCATTTACACCCAATAGGTACTATACCTTCAGGTGGATCTACCAAGGTCCAGACTTGGTTCGAGCATATTGAGTCAATCTCTGACTTCATTGCCTCTAACCATTTCTCAGAGTCGATATCTAATATCACCTCATCATAGATTTTGTGATCATCACCATGAATCCCATTTTTTGTGAGGAACATTTTCTCTATGTCTTCTAAAATAGTACCTAAGTACCTTTCAGGAGGACGAAAAATTATTTCTGATCTACGAGGTGGAGGAGGTAGTGATTGGACTTATTGCTCAATATGATTTGGTTCCATTGGTCATTAGCTCGGTCCTTAGCTTTCTCAATCTGATCTACAAGAAAGTGGCATGTCGTACAATCACATTGGGTCTTCTGGAATAGAAATAGTTCCTAATGACTCTTTAGGAATCCTATCGAGCTAAAGGACCTTTAGTCCGCTTGTTGTCTTTTGAAATATATAGCGGTCAGTAGACTATGTCCCCAAAAAAATTTAGAGAGGACCATATCTAATAAAATCCGATTTCTCTATTCTGAAACTTCGTTGAGTTAAGATATTCCAAATGGAGTCCATTAAGAGATTATGCCATTTTGCTTAAGATAGTCTAGGAATTTTTGACTAAGGTATTCACCTCCTCGATCTGATCGAAGAGCCTTAATGAGTTTTCTAGTTTATTTTTCTACTTCATGTCTGAATTCTTTGAACTTTTCAAAAGCTTTAGATTTATGTCGTATCAAATACACATAGCCGTACCGAGATAAATCATCAATAAAGATGATGAAGTAGACATAGTTGCCTCTAGCCGACACATCAAATGGGCCACATACATCAGTATGTACTAGGGCAAGTAGGTCTGTGGCCCTTTCCCCATGTCCTACAAAAGGGAGCTTGGTCATTTTGCCATGAAGGCATGATTTACAAAATGGATATGACTCACAAGTCAATGGACTTAAAAGCTCGGATTTTTCTTCCAATTTGTTAATCCTATCTTCTGCTATATGACCTAATCTCAGGTGCCATAGATACCTATCCTTTAGGACTATCCCTAAGGTCATTTTGATCTTATGGCATTCACGTATTTTGCTCGATAGTTGAAAACATAAACATCAATATGTAACTGATAGAAGATCCATTTAATAAGGTAAACCACTTTGCAATTTTATTTCTTTCATAAAGAATATTACAATGGTCCTTAAGAAAACTAATCACATAGCCTTCCTTGTGCTAAGCATGAAATAGAAATCAAATTCCTGCTTAGCTGCAGGCACATAAAAATAGTCTCTTCAAGAACTAAGTCTAAATCCTAGATGGTGAATCGCAAGAGGATATGATTCTCCACGGCTACTGCAGCAACTCTTGCTCCATTTTCGACACATAGGATCATCTCTCCATCCCTCAACCTCCTGCTATCCACAAGATCCTGCATAGAAGTGCATAAGTGAGCACCAGAACCAGAGTCAAGCACCCAACTGGATGTAGAAAAAGTTGTAAGGTTAGATTCTATAACGAGCATACCTCTAGAAGGACTTGCCTCCTTCTTGTTCTTCAGGCTGTCCAGGTACAAGGGGCAGTTTCGCTTCCAATGACCATCTATGTTGCAATGGAAATATTTTTCTTTGTCAGCGGTCTTCTTCTTCGGCTCTACCTTCTTTTTCTTCCCATCATTCACCTTCTACTTCTTCATGGACTTCTTCTTCTTTTCAAAAAATTTTCTCTTGAAAGAAGTTTGCTCCACAATAAGTACTGAGCCTTTAGAATCTTTCATAAAAAGCTCCAGCAGGTAACCAGCATATTCATTAAGTTCTGGCCAGAGTAATTCTGTAAGTTTATGCATATGGTAATTCATGATGAATTGTCCCATATGCATCAGTCAAGGATTGCAGAATTAATATCAATTCTGCAAATTCTTAAGTCCAACTTCACACCGAGTTTCTCAAGCTCTTTTAAGTCCTTGATCATCATCAGATAACGATCTTGGACCAACTGCCCATCATGCATCTTGAGCCTTAAAAAGTCATTCTAGTGACTTGATATTTGGCTGCGTACGACTTTGTTCACCAAACATCTCCTGCAAGGTGAGCCAACATTTGGCGAGCTAGTCTTAATATCTTCATGTTGGTGCTGGAGCTCATCAGACATCGAGCCCAACATGTAATACCTGGCTTTGTTATCATCATCCGTCTACTTCTCTAGAGATGCTCTCTGATCAATAGGTGGATGGGTTAGTAAAGTGGGAGGGTCTTATTCCAACACATGAGTCAACTTCTCAAAACCCAAAATAATTTTGAAGTTTCAAAGCCAATCCTTGAAGTTGGGTCCAATCAGTCTATGGGTGTCCAGGATACGGGCTAGTGGATTGGACGCAGATATTTTTCTATAAAGAGTTAAAGTTTCTAGTTAGATTTTATAATTAAACTTAATTAATTTATTTAAAAATTTTATTTTTAAATAAATTAGGCTTCCACTATTTTCTCAGATTTCTACACTCTCTGAGCAGAGATGCGAAAATCTTTATGATCAATTAATTTCTAGTGGATGGTGCGGTCCTATTGATTGGCTCACCACCTCACCTAACAGTTATTGGTGATGGATCAATCGATGAGTGGACAACTCTTATCCAATGATTCTCTAATCATGGTGCACCTAATCCTGATCTCTAATTCATGAATCTCATCATATCTGGAATATTGATCCACTCCTTAGTTAAGTTAGATCCACCATTTGCACAAATTGAATTCTTGATTGGATCCCTCATCGTATCTAGAATATTGAGTCCAACTCATCCTCCAATCCATGGCATCTAATGCCTAATAGATGTGGTTGCATCTTTTCGATGCAACTGAGCCACTGTAACCAGTCGAGAACAATCAACTCCATAAAGGGCTCGTACATCTACAATGGTAGAAGACCAATTGACTTAATCTTTTTTTAGGAAGATTCATTTTAGGTCTTTTAGACTTGACTCAGTCATAACGATTATGACAAGCCTAGTGGTATGGGTTAGCTCGAACTATTAACTTCCTCAAATCAGAACTGGATTGACATAAATGGCCAGGTAAGTGAGATCGATGGAAGGGATATGCCATTAACTCGACAAGAATGCATTCAGGTCAAGTAGCTCCCAATTAAAAACTAATCGATCGTATTTGCTAAACTTACCTTAGATACCAAATTATCGAACCAGAACTAATCGGATTAGCCTACAATCTAGGCTCGAACCGTGGAGCTAAATTAGATCTTAATTGGATCGATCACATGTGGTTGTGAGTCGACCTTGATCCAGACTTACAACTATTAGGCTGGTCAATTCTAAGCACTCTTGATCCCACCTAATCAACTCTTGATTCGGTTTGATCAACCGCTAGACCTAATTGAACTACCCAAGCCTGAACCCAATTTTATAAAAATATCTTAGATCTGAAAATTCTTAATTTTAGATCTAATTAGTTTCATAATCTTAATTCTTAATTAAGTTTGGGTTCATAAATGAAAAACATGTATCAAAATCCTAGGATTTCAGGATCTAAGATTTTGCAGAAAAATAAGTTCTAATTTCTGATTAAGGACGAATGCGTAGCACCCCTACACGTCATAAGAACATCCCATTGAATGAAAGGAGAGGGTCTTTAAACTCTACTTTATTCTTATGACTAGACAGCTAAAGGGAACATCTTAATCAGAAATATAATTGAAACTACAAAACTAGTTAGATCTAGATCACATATCACATGTATAATTAATGATCTAACTAATACATGTTTTGCATACATCTCATGTATCATCACTAAATTAAACATGCATATTTTTTAGATCTAAAATATCATATTTAATATCTAAAAAAAAGATTTAAATTTGATCATATCAAATTTCTAGATAATTTGATTATATCAAATAAAACTATTCTACAACTAGTCTAAACATGCATCTTTTCATATCATATATGAATAAACTAAAAATTAAATATTTTATTTTATATTTTTTAGATCTAATTACAATAATTATAATATAAAAAAAATAAAAATTAAATAAATTTAAAATTATATTTAATTAAATTAATAATATGATTATACTAGATTACACATAGAACTATTCTATTCCCAGTCTAGTCAAGCATCTCATACATGTTAGATTTAAATAATTTAATTTTAATTTTTTAATTTTAGATCTAATCATATCTGATATGATATCTAAAACTTTTTAATATCAAATTAAAAATAAAATAAAATTAGATCTAAAATAGATATGAAGAACTACAACCTGGCTCTGATAGCAGTTGAAGGAAAACCTGTTTTCCCGGCATAGGATCGTTCAGATCTGATTGAATCTGAAAAAATATTTTAAAATAATTTTTTTCTAAAATATTAATTAGATCTAAGACTTCTTAGATCTAATCATATAGGTTTGATATTAAAAGTTAAAAATAAAATTAAATCAAATTTAATTTTAAGTACCTGATTTGGTAATCTAATTATCCTACGATGATCTTATTGATTCCTGAGGTTCTAGAAGGAGCCATGCATGCGCTTGGCCTCTACTAATATCTACTCAGGCAGGATCTGAACATCTTCTCCTCAAAAATATTTTTTCTAAAAATTAGATCTGGATCTGATTCGAAAAGCCTTCAAAATGACTTTTGAGGGCAGCCTGTTGGTCTCACGAACACCATTGCGTAGATGCTGAATCTTATGCCAAAAACCTTGGACCTTCAACTCAGAATTGTGCCCAACTTTTTAGGCATGTAGAAGAGAGGGAGAGAAAGGATAGAGGTGGTCTAGATATTAGAGGGAAGGCTCTTTCATATGTGGAAAAAATAAATTACATTAAGGCAATTTTGTGAGAAGAGTTATTATACAAGACATAGCGCCATAAAGATTCCTTGTTTGATCAAAAATCTTATTAATTTGACTATTGGGACTCTTGAACCTAATCTCCATGAAAAACCCCAGATCCCATCTAGTTTTGATGCCAAAAATCCATCTGAAAGATATTGGCATAAAAGGATAAGGAAGAGTCCATGTGCATCTAGGACTCTTCCCTCAAGAGTTTGATCCAAATCAAACTCTATCAAAACTTAGTCTAGGAACCTCCAAAAATCACAAACATTTGCACACCCAAAGTATAACTCATGCCCTATCACATATCTTTAAATTAAAGCAAAATAATTTTTAAAGAATTTTTTAAAATTTTCTAATCCTGTGATCCTCAATTCTCTCAATTAGGTTAACTATTGACCCTAGTCCAATTGTATTAGGAATGAATTTAATTTTTATAATTAATCTGATCTAGACTTATTCTAGTTAGATAAAAATAAATACATTCAAGATATAAAAATAAATCAAATTAATTTTGACTCGATTGTGATGAATCAGAAAGATTATAGAAGGAGAAAGTCTGGCTCAATCGTGTGCTAGCACGATTACCTTGAACCTGATTGGATCTAATCCAAATCAATCAAACTAGGTTAGCTCAATTGATGACATTCAAACCCAAACCCTTATTTGTGTGGCCTAGTTAGGTTTAGTTTTGTATGGTAATGAGATATATCATGATCTCCATTATCGACATCATAGAAACACCTTTCGATGGATTAGAATTTTTCTGATTCATATAATTAGAATGATCGATCATCAAAATCATTCTAATTGCTTCCAAAATCTACTAGTATCACCTAGCAGTATATGGTGGAAACCCATCAGCACTGAAAGTAAACCTCTCAGTGTAGCTACCTATATGATTGGATTCTTCTATCTTGAGCCTCGATAGGATTAAGATTAAGGTGAACTCGTCAAACCCAATATCCATCATATGAATTAATCCTTCAATTCGAGTCCTCTGTGAAACCCTTATAGAAACTCTTCCTATCATGTTCACTCTACCATGGCCATAGGCTTATGGACTCGATTCTCAGGATCATCATAGGGCTACTCCTCATCAATTGAGGTAGATAGATTCCTTATTGGTGCAATCCAATTCCTACAATGAATGTATTATTGCCAACATCCACCTCAGAATTTTGAATGGCTAGGAGATCGAGTTATGGTATAGTCAAACTACAATAACCTTAAGGTGAATAGCAGATGTACCTTAGGTCAAAGAACCAGACACACTACTGCAACATCGAACTAGTCATCGACGAGAAGATAGACTTCCTTATGAATGCTCGAGGTGGTCATGCTCAGTGCCCTCATTCTCTAACAAGTACCTATACTCTCACTCCAATATCTCTACACCATAGACTCAAGACTCATCTACTTAAAGAAAGTGATCGTACACCAATCTTTCGAATCAATCACCATCCTCGTGATGATCCTACGGTCGAGAGTAGTTTATGAGTTAATTATAAAAATTCATATCTTAAATTTTGAACTCTTTGAAAATATGAATTATCATTACCATTAACTCAAAGGATGTATCACATACACTTTAAATACACACTGTGATAGAAAATAATTTTTTTATTAATTTATAGTTAAAATTATAAAATTATTCTTAGAAGTATATTACAAGTGTTAGCCAATCTGGCTTCTAGGGCAAACATCTAACATGATGTAATCAAATCATTTGGTTTCATTAAGAATGAGGAGTAATCAAGTATGTTCAAGAAGGTTAGTGAGAGCGTTGTTGTCCTCCTCGTATTGTATATGGATAACATCCTTCTAATTGGAAATGATATTTTCATGCTGATATAGGTTAAAGTATGGTTATCTAAGAAATTTTCTTTGAAAGTCCTAGGTAAGGGATCCTTCATTTTAGGTCTATAGGGATAGACTAAAGGGGATGTTGGGTCTTTTACATAGAGGAAGTGCTAAAGATGTTCAGCATGATGAACTCTAGGTCTAGAGGTATGCAGACTTAGACTTTATGTCTGACATAGATAATTGAAAGTCGACATCTAAAAGTTTATTTCTATGCAATGGTGGTACTATAAGTTGAAAGAGTTTCAAGAAAATGGTTCCACCTCTTCCGTGATTACCTTGAGAAGAAACATATCAAGGTTAAGAGAGTCAACTCTGCAGACCATGCGGTTGACCCACTGACTAAGCTTTTAGGTCCGCAGAAGATCCAAGCCCACCTTGAGAAGATGGGACTTAGATTTGTAGCTAATTGGGTTTAGGTCAAGTGAAAGTTTGTTAGATGTGTGTCCTAGAAATTAGATTGGCCGACACATGTTAAATACCTTTTAGGAGCATTTTCAAAATTTGGACTTAAAATAAATTAAAAGATTATTTATTCTATCATATTATGTATAATGTGTCTGTGACATATCCATTGAGTTAATAGGTATGATAACACATATTCTTAAGAGTTGAGAATTTAAGGCATGAGTTATCATAATTAACTCATAAACTGCTCTCGATCGTAGGATCATCATGAGGATGGTGATTGATTCAGAAGATCGATGTACGATCACTTTCTTTTAATAGATGAGTCTTAAGTCTATGGTGTGGAGACACCAAAGTGAGTGTATAGGTACTTGTTGAGAATAAGAGTACTGAGCGTGACCACCTCGAGCAGTCATAAGGAAGTCTACCTTCTCATCGATGACTAGCTCGATGCTACAGGGTGTGTCGGGTTTTTTGACCTGAGGTACATCAATAGTTTATCTTGAGGATGTTATAGTTGACTACACCATAACTCGGTCTTCTAGCCATTCAAAATTCTGAGGTGTATGTTGGCTATAGCATGTTCATTGTAGGAATTGGATCGCACCAAGATGGGATCTGTCGATCTCGGTAGAGAAGGGGTGGTCCTATGATGATCATGAGATGGAGTCCTAAAATTCATGGCCATGGTAGTGTGAAATAATAGAAAGGAGTTTCTATTAATGTTTCACATCAGACTCGAATCGAATGATTCATTCATATGATGGGTGTTGGGTTTGGTGAGTTTACCTTAACACTAATCTTGTCGGAGCTCATGATAGAAGAATCCAATCACATAAGTAGCTACACCGAAATATTCATTTTTCAGTTCTGATGGATTGCCACCATATACTACTAGGTGTCACTATAGGATTTTGAGATTAATTAGAATTATCTTGATGATCGATAATTCTAATTGGATGAATCAGAAGAATTCTGATCTATCAAAACGTATTTCGATGACGTCGATGATGGAGATCACGACATGTCTCGTTACCATATAGAACTGAACCTAACTAGATCACACAAACAATGATTTGAGTTTGAATGTCATCAATTGAGCTAATCCAATTCGATTGATTTGGATTAGATCCAATTAGGTTCAAAAAAATCATGCTAGCACACGATTGAACCTAATATTCTTCTTTTATCATCTTTCTAGTTCATCTCGACTAAGCCAAACTGGATTTGATTCACTCGAGAGTCTTGTATGGCTCTATCCTAGCCTGACTGGAATTTGTCTAGATTAGAAAAGTCTTATCCTAACTTGATCTAGGCTTGTCCTAATCCATTGGATGGAAACAGGATAAGATTTGCTAATTTTTGGAACTATTTGGACAAGGCTCATCCAAAAACTTTATAGGAATTTATCTTGATCTAACTAAATCTTGTCCTGGCCTGATTAAGACTTGTCCTAAATTTCATAAGATGGGAATAAGACAAGGGTTGTCTTTGCCAAATTAGGACTTGTCCTAAAATCATGAGATGAAATTTGGATAAGCCTCTTCCGAAAATTCTAGATGGATATTTCTTGATCTGACTGGACCGAGTCCTGGTCTAATCAAGACTTATTCTAACCTGATTAGAACTTGATATAAATTTATTGGATTGGACTTGAAAAATGCTTGTCTTAAATCCCATGAGATAGGAATAAGATAAGGGTCAAAGGTTGACATGGTCTTGCAGGAATTAAAGGATAAGGCGTGCGCCCCCTGGAGATTTTCTAGGGGCACGCACCCCTAGATGAGTTCGTGAGGAAGAGAGGGTGCACATCCCCTTATGGAGTGCACCCCTAGTGGATAAGGATAGATTGAGTTGGGGTTTATCCATTCAAAGTATTTGAATGGGTCAAAGAAGTTTGAATTATTCAAACTTCTTGGAGAGATGTTATCTGCGCCAACTTCCTCTTATCCCAATGGGTTCCATGCCATTTCTTATTATTTTTGTGTGACAAAAATCTAAAAAAAAGGGGGTGTGGGGAGTGGAGATCATGGGAGAGTCCTTCTACATATTGGCTTTGACCTATTCAAAGTCACATGCGAAGGGACTCTTGGTTTGGTCTATTTAAAGGGCCCTACGCAAGCTATTGTGCATAGAAATTTCTCTATGATAAAATCCTACCAAAATCTTTATCTCCACACCTCTCTCATCTGATCCTCTTCCTCTTCTCCATGCCTAATAGTTGGGCAAAACCTATGAGCAAAGATCAAGTTCCATTGGCGCGAAGATCAACGAGAGATGATGGTGTTCGTGAAATGAACGTGTAGTCCGCAAAGTTTGATTTGAAGGCTCTATGGAAAGATATCAGATCTGATCTTTAGAGATCAAATCCAGAAGAAAGAGATTTCTAGATTTAACTTGAGTGGATACCGATAGAGGCCGGATGCTTGTGCGGCTCAATCAGAACCTCGGATCAGTCATTAGATCATCATAACGAGTAAACGATTTATCCAATCAGGTGATAATTATTATCACTATTTTTATTTTTATTTTACTTCTAATTTTAGATCAATCTAATCAAATATGAGAACTCTCAGATTTGATCAAATCATAGAAAATTTTAAAATTATTCTACTGCAAATCTGACCTGATCAAATGCATCCTGTAGTAGGAAAACCCGATTTTTCCTTCACCCTCACCTTCAGGTTTAGAGTTGATTGGCCTATGTCAAAGGTTTGCATATAGATAAACTTGGATCCTGATCCAATAGGTGTTTAAGGATTATTAATTCTACCATGCTGAAGAACCTAAGATGATCATCAGCATTAGGGCATTCCTTTTGGAAAGGTGTTCCATAGAGAAGAAACTGATGCCTAAGGAAAGTTTGACTAGTAGAAAAGAACTGACATAATCTAGTTAACCTACGAACTAGATTTGATCGGATCAAATCCAAAATCTATTCAAGTAGCACCTTTAAGAAGATTCGGTAGAGTACTGCATTAGTCAGATAGATACTTCAGTATCTAGGTCCAGGACGGTGACCTTGTTGAGCTCGATCCGATCACCTATAGGGATGCAATGTAGTGGTTTGACTTTGAGAAGTGGCATGGAGCCATATAATCCAAATTGAAGTCCATGAAAATCAATAGTGTGTGGACACTAGATGATTTACCTAAAGGAATAAAATCCATTGGGTATGAATGAATTTTCAAAAGGATCAGAGTAGTGCAGATGGGAAGGTAAAGACCTATAAGGTTTGTTTGACTATTATCTCAGTTTTGGAACATACCTTTTTGTTATGAACAAAGATAAACCCTGAATTTGTAAGTGGACAAAATGTTCTATAGTGTTATTTCTTGTATTGTCTGTGGATGAAATTATCTTAATTGAAAATAGCATTCCAGCATTGTAAGGAATAAAGATTTGGCTGTTATCTAATTTCTCCATATTCAAAATTAGATATGGTATGCTCACTAATGGTAGTGAGTAGATACCAATCTGATCCAAATAAGAACCACTAGAAGATTGTATAGACAATCCCTAAGTATTTGAAAAGTACTAAGGTCCAGCGACTTAAATATGAAAATACTGACTTAAAACATGTGGATGTTTTAATTTCAGTCAGAATAAGATGACAATATGAGAATGTCGAGTAGGATACTACAGCCTATTCAGTCATACTCTAATTGTGGGAGCAATCTATTGGAAAGGTTCCAAGTAGGATACTACAGCCTATTCAGTTAGTGATGTAGAGTACATCGTGGCATATGATGTTGTCATGTAAGCTGTGTAGTAGCTGAGGTTCATTAGTAGGTTAGAAGTGGCTGAAAGGAATATGCCCTCAAGACAATCGAAATTTGTATTTTGATGGACTATTCTTTATCTTCCAAACTCATGTAATGATATTTTTCAAATAAATAAAGGCATTTATTTCATCATATGCTACATCTTTATTTAGGATTATATGAACCCTATAAATTAGGACTATGATTTTAGGATTATGATAAAATCATACCAGTAAGATTTAAAATCTTAAAATCCTAATTTAAATATTCCTAGTCGATGAAATATTTAGTTGGGGATCAATGTTTTTGGTAGGACTGGCATATCCTTTGTATGCTCGATGGAGAGGGTGATTGATCTCACAATCACTTGTGTGCAAGACTAATATAAGGATGTGGGTGCTCATTAGAGAATGAGTTCACTAAATTGATCTAAGTCGAGAACATTTAATGTAGTCTTATCTACATGTCAATAGATGGTTCTCATAGTGGGAGTTATGCATGTAGTCCTTTGACCTGAGACTACCATAGAACCTTATATATATGAATCCATATTTTGGTTCATACTCATTCACGACTCAGTCATGTATGGGATGATCTGGATATGGTGGATTATATATGTAGGTTGTAAGTAGGTCAACATGGAATCGATCACTCCTGGTAAGAGGAGATCGCATCCTACCTACTTCAATCAAATGATGATTCAAGAAGTCTTTGATCAAAGCATGATGAAAATTAGAAATGATTTCTAATATTTGATTAATCGAATCATCATCATAAGATTGAGAGAAATACGAATATGATATTGGGTTTGACATATTTTCATACCCAGAGTCATATTCAGGATGCAGGATGATCGAAGGATCCAATTATACGGTAACTTTCTACTAAAGAGTATTTTTGATATTTTCATCAAAATTTCATATCTTCTAGATAGACATGATATGTTGCTAGATGTCAATCTTGTCTTGTGGGTTCAATCAAATTAAAAAATTTAATTTGTGTTAGATATATGTGCCCTAGAAGCCAGAATTGGCTGACACTTGTAATACACTTCTAAGGGCAAAATTGTAATTATGACTATAATAAATAAAATGGGTTATTTTCTATTACATATGTGTATTTAGTGTCAGTGATACATTCTTTGAGTTAATGGTAATGATAATTCATATTTTCAAGAGTTGAAAATTTAAGACATGAATAATCATTGTTAACTCATAAACTGCTCCCGACCATAGGATCATCACGAGGATGGTGATTGATCCGGAAGGTTGGTATACAATCGCTTCTCTTTAGCAGATGAGTCTTGAGTCTACGGTGTGGAGACACTAGAGCGAGAGTACAGATACTCGTTAGAGAACGAGGGCACTGAGCGTGACCACCTCGAGTAGTTATTAGAGAGTCTACCTTCTCGTCAATGACTGACTCGATGCTGCAGTAGTGTATCTGGTTCTTTGACCTGAGGTGCATCGGCAGTTCACCTTGAGGGTGTTATAGTTTGACTACACCATTACTCGATCTCCTAGCCATATGGAACCCTAAGGTGTATGTTGGCTGTAGCATGTTCATTGTAGGAACTGGATAGCATCAAGATGGAATCTATCTACCTCAGTGGTAGAGGAGTAGCCCTATGATAATCATGAGAATAAAGTCCAAAAGTCCATGGTCATGGCAGAGTGAAATAATAGAAAGAGTTTCTATTTAGATTTTCACATCGGACTCGAATCGAATGATTACATCATATGACAGAACTAGGTTTGACGAGTTCACCTAATCCTAATCTGATCGGGCTATAGATAGAAGAACTTGATCACACAGTAGCTGCACCAAGAGGTTCGCATTCAGCTCTGATGGGTTGCCACCATATATTGCGTAGGTGTCACTGATGGATTTTGGGAGCAATTAGAATGATTAGATGATCGATCATTCTAACTATTCGAATCAGAAGAGTTCTGATCCATCGAAAGAGTTTCGATGATGTCGATGATAGAGATATGACATATCCCATTACAATATGAACTGAACCTAACTGGTCACACAAACAAGGTTTGAATCTGGGTGATTCATCAATTGAACTGATCTATTCAATTGATTGAATGAGATTCAATTAGGTTCAAGGAAATCGTGCTAGCACTTGGATTGAACTAACGTTTTCTTTACTTTAATAAATAAGTTGTTCCTGTCTGAGCCAAAGGAGTTTGTGCCAATTAGAGGCCTTTATTTGGTTGACTGGAGGTTGTCAAGTCAGAAAAGGTTGTCTTATTTTGTAAGACATTACCTGCCATTTTTGTCATCTGCCATTTCTTATTCTTTGACTTCGGTCAAAGTTACCTGTTGACTGGTCAACTTTGCCATTGATACTTTGACTTTGACCACATATTATGCACCTATTGGAGAGCTGGTGGGAGCCTGTCCCCCTGCCAAGAACCTGGCAGGAGCAGGCGCACGCACCCTTGGCGTTGCCCAAGTTGGGAGTGCCTAGGAGTCCTGTTGACAAGGACTCCATTCCTTTTTGGATTCCAATTAGAGTTCTGTAAGAAGAACTTTTGACTGGTCTTAGGCGGCCCTCTAAGGAGATCCAGGGGACTCTATTCCATAATTAGATTTAGATTAATTTCACAAGGGTTGTGATTGGTTGGGAAGAAAGAAGTTGGATCACAGTCAGTCTATAAATAAGACCCTATGCCCAACTCAGATTATGATATGAGATGATTGAATCACAATTCCCCACGCCCTAAGGCTGCCTCTCCCCTCTGAAGGGAAATCCTGATTTTTCGGTCCAGTTCGTTCAGATCTGATCAGATCAGAGATATATTTCAAAAATTTTGCTCTTGATCTCAATCAGATCTGTATGTTTCAAATTTGATTTTATTACTTTAATAAAATAAATTAAAAGATAATTAAATCAAATTTAATTTACCTGATCTGGGTAATCCTATTACCCTATTGATGATCTTGTTTGCAGCGGAAGGTTCTGGATCTTAGCCACGCAAGCACCTAGCGTCTACCGGTATCACTCGGTTGGATTAGAGATCCTCTTTCTTCTCTATCACGCCCCAAAATCAGATCTAGATTCTGATCTGAGATCTTCAAAACTCTTTTGAAGATGAGCAGTCTCCTTTGCAGCAGTGCAGCCTCTTACTTTTGATCGCCTTTCTGATCTGAATCGCACAACCAAGGTCCAAAACTCCTTTAGACATGGAGAGCAAGGGGAGAAGGTGTCTAGCAGGGAGGAGGGAGAGGCAGCTTGGATCATGGGAGAAACATGATCTCATCATATCTTATAATCTGAGTTGGGTACAGGGTCTTATTTATAGACTAGCGTTAATCCAACTCCTCTTTTCCCAACAATCACAACCTTTGTAAAATCAGATCTAAATTGATTGTGGGAATAGAGTCCCCTGGATTCTCCTTAGAGGGTGCCTAAGACCAGTCAAAGTTGTTCTTAGAAGAACTCTAATTGGAATCCAAAAGGAGATGGAGTCCTTATCCAACAAGGAATCCTAGGTGCCTCCAACTTGGGCAACGCCCTAGGTGCGTGCGCCCTTCTCCTTGTCAGGTTCTGGCAGGAGACAGGCCCCCACCAGCTCTCCAATAGTGTATGACATGTGGTTAAAACTCAAATTTAATGGTCAACGTTTGACAGTCAAGGTAGACTTTTGACCAAAGTCTAAGAACAAGAAATGGCAAGATGTACCAAAATGGCAGGTAATATCTTATAAAAATAAGACAACCTATTGACTTGGACAACCTCCAGTCAGGACCATATGAAGGCCTGCTGAATTGAGCACAAACTCCTTTGGCTCAGACCAAGACAACTTATTTAGATAGCCAAAAAGAAGAACGTTAGGTTCAATCGGATCTGAGCACGATTTTCTTGAACCTAATTGAATCTCATTAGATCAATTGAACTAGATCAGTTCAATTGATGATCACCAGATTCAAACCCTTATTTATGTGATCCAGGTAGATTCAGTTCTGTATGGTGATGTTCATTGACTGACATCATCGAAACTCCTTTCGATGGATAGAAACTCTTCTGATTCAAACAGCTAGAAATGATCGATCATCTAAATCATCTAATTGCTCCCAAAATCCCACCAATGACACCTAGCAGTATATGTGGAACCCATCAGAGCTGAATGCGAACCTCTTGGTGCAGCACCGTGTGATTCAATGTCTTCTATCTGAGCCCCGATCAGATTAGGTTTAGGTGAACTCGTCAAACCCCTAGTTTCTGTCATATGATGTAACTCATTCGTTCGAGTCAACGTGAAAATCTAAATAGAAACTCTTTCTATTATTTTTCACTCTGCCATGGCCATGGGCTTTTGGACTTGATTCTCATGATTATCATGAGGCTGCTCCTCTACCACCGAGGTAGATAGATTCCATCTTGATGCCATCCAGTTTCTACAATGAACATGCTATAGCCAACATAACACCTCAGAGTTCCATATGGCTAGGACGACCGAGTAATGGTGTAGTCAAACTATAACACCCTCAAGGTGAACTGCCGATGCACCTCGGATCAAAGAACCAGACACACCTACTGCAGCAGTCGAGTCAGTCGTTGACGAGAAGGTAGACTCCTAATGACTACTCGAGGTGGTCACGCTCAGTACTCATTTCTCTAACGTATACCTATACTCTCGCTCTGGTCGTCTCCACACCAAGACTCAGGAGACTCATCTACAAAGAAAGCGATTGTACACCACCTTCCCGATCAATCACCATCCTCGTGATGATCCTATGCGGGAGCAATTTATGAGTCAACAATGATTATTCATGTCTTAAAATTTTCAACTCTTGAAAATATATGAATTATCATACCATTAACCAAAGGATGTATCACAGACACTAATACACATATGTGAATAGAAATAACCCATTTTATGCTTTTAGTCAAAATTATAATTTTGCCCCTAGAAGTGTATATAAGTGTCAGCCAATTCTGGCTCTAGGGCACATATATCTAACAATCTCCCACTTGTCCTAAAGCAATTGGCTATAAGTCTAAGTCCCATCTTCTCAAGGTGGACTTCGAACTTCTGCTGGCCCAACGGCTTTATAAGTTTGGTCTGCCACATTATCTGCGGAGTCGGACTCTCTTGACCTCACGTAATCCTTTTTGAGGTAATGTGGATGGTGGGTATCACCGTTTGCTTGGAACGCTCCAGCTGACGTACCACCATTGCACACAGAATAGTCTGCCAGATGTGGACTTTCGATATCGTACATCAGACATGAAATCTGAGTCTTGTATCCCTGGACTTGTTAGTTCTCCGTTACCAAAGACCAACATATATCCTTAGTTCTTCTCAAGTACTTAAGGATAATTTCATAGAAGTCTTTAGTGTTCTTCACCTGGATTTGACTGATATCTGCTTGTGACATCACAGGCCTGGGCTATATCAGGTCGTGTACATAGCACTGGTATACATGAGGCTCCTATTGCAGAAGCATTAAGGGATCTTGCTCATGCATTCTATTTCCTCAGGTGTGCTGGGGCACACTTCTTTGGAAAGATGAATACCATGTCTGAAGGGTATTAATCCCCTCTTAGAGTTTTCCATACTTAACCTCTTTTTAGTTACTTTCTCTATGTACATCTTCTGTGAAAGTAGCTCCCATATTCGGGTCTATCCCTATAAATCTTAATTCCTAGAATAAAGGATGCTTCACCTAGGTCTCTTTCATAGAGAATTTCTTGGACAACCACATCTTGACTGATGTCAAACATGGGAATATTCATTACAATAAGGAGGATTCATCCACGTACAATACGAGAGGAAACAACAGCACTCCCACTGACCCTTTTGAAAACACATGGTTCCTCTTCGTTTTTTGATGAACCAAATTTTTTGATCACATCATTGAAACGAGTGTTTCCAGCTCCGAGATGCTTGCTTAAGTCCATATATGGACCTTTGCAGCTTGCAAACCTTGTGATCAGTATCACTGGATGTGAAACCTAGCGGCTGTTCCATATAGATATCTTCCTCAAGATATCCATTTAGGAATGTCGTTTTCACGTCTATTTGCCATATTTTCATAATCAAAATAGGCTGCAACAGCAAGCAATGTGCGATGGATTTTTAGCATAGCTACTGGGAAAAGGTATCCTGATAGTCAATGCCTTCGCATTGACTATAACCTTTTGCCACCAATCTAGCCTTGAATGTCTCCACAATCCCATCTGCACCAATCTTTCTCTTGAAGATCCATTTACATCCAATAGGTACTATACCTTCTGGGTGATCTGAACCAAGGTCCAGACTGTTGAGTGCATCGAGTCAATTTCTGACTACATTGCCTCTAGCCATTTCTCGGAGTTGATATCTGATATCGCCTCGTTGTAGGTTTGATGGGAGTCATCTCCATGAGCACCATTACCTACGAGGAACATTGTCCTCTACATCCTCTGAAACTAATACTAAGTATCTTTCAGGGGGACGGAAAACTCTTTCTCGATCTACGAGGTGGAGGAGGTAGTGTTTCTATTGGCTCAACCTATTTGGTTCCAGCTTGGTCCTTAGCTCATTCTGCTTGTGAGACTTTCTCATTCAAGCATGATTTTGTTTCAAGCCATATCTTGAATAAATTATTTTTTCAGAAAGATGCATGTCGACTCACAATAACATATCTGTTGGTCTTCTTGAATTAAAAATATATCCTAGTGACGTCTTTAGGATATTCCTATGAATCGAGCTCTGAAGGACCTAAACTCTAACATTATCCCTTGTTGTCTTTTGCATGAGCTGGACACCCCCAAATTCTGAGATGACTCAGGATTTATTTACTCACCATGCCATAATCTAATACGTGTGGTAGGAACGGTTTTTAGAGGGAAACCCTATTCAGTAAATTAGAGTGGAATTAAAACAATTGAGTGTCCGCCAAAGGAAATCAGGAGGTCTGGTGAGCTCATCCTGGACCGAACCATATCTAATAGGGTCCGATTTCTCCGTTCTTGAAACACCGTTTGAGGTGAGGTGTTCCTGGTGGAGTCCATTGAGAGGACTATGCCATTTTTGCTTAAGATAGTCTAGGTATTCTTGGCTAAGGAATTCACACTGCTCTCCTCAATCTGATCGAAGAACCTTAATGGTTTTTCTGTTTGTTTTTCTTACTTCATGTCTTGAATTCTTTTGAACTTTTCAAAGGCTCAGGACTTGGTGTCTCATAAGATACACATACCATACCTAGATAGATCATCGGTAAAGGCTAATGGAAGTAGACAAAATTGCCTCTAGCCGGCACATCAAATGGGCCGCAACCCACATCTGTACTATGTACTAGGGGCAAGAGATCTGTGGCCTCTCCCCTTGTTCCTACCAGAAAAGGGAGTTTGGTCATTTTGCCTTGAAGACAGGATTCACAAGTTGGATATGACTCAGAAGTCAACGGAGCTCCAATAGCCCATTTTTCTCACAATATTGTTGATCCTATCTTCTGCTATATGACATAATCTCAAGTGCCATAGATATCTATCGTTTTATGGACATATTCCCTCCCCCATAGGTTCGTTTTTGGCATTCACTTTTGCTCGATAGTTAAAAACAGGATACATCAATTGTAGCTGATAAAGACCATTAATAAGGAAACCATTTGCAATTTTATTTCTTTCATTAAAAATGTTACCAATGGGTCCTTAAAGAAGGTGATCACATATCTTTCTTGTGCTAAGCATGAAACAGAAATCAAATTCCTTGCTAGCTGCAGGCACAAAAATAACAGTCTTTCAAAACTAAGCCTAAACCAGATGGTTAATCAAAGAGGGTATGATTTCCATGGCTACCTGCAACAACTACTTGCTTCCATTACCAATGCGCTTAGGATCATGCTCTTCCATCCTCAGCCTCCTGCTATCCTTAAGGACCCTGCATAGAAGTGCACAGATGAGCATTAGAACCAGGGAGTCAAGCACCCAACTGATGCAGAAGGAAACCATAAGGTTAGACTCCAATAACGAGTTCATACTCCAGAAGGACCTTCCTTCTTGTTCCTTCAGGGTGGCCAGGTAGTAGGGCCAATTCGCTTCCCAATGCGCCGTCGCTATTGCAATGGAAAACACTTTCTTTGACATCGGCCTTTCTGCTTCGACTCTGCCCCTTCTTCTTCTTTTTGATCCTTCCACCTTTTGGCTTTTTCACAGATTCCTTTCTTTCCATAAGACTTTTCTTTTAGAAGAAGTTCCATTCCATAGCAAGAACTGAGCCTTTAAAACCTTCATAACGAAAGCTCATGCGTAAACCAGCCCATATTCATTAACTCGCCCAAGGATTCTGAAAGTTTATTGCATGTGTAATGCATGATGAATTGCCCATATGCATCAGTCAAGGATTGCCAGAATAATATCGTTTTTGCAAGGTCCAAGCTAACTTCACAATCGAGCTCTCACAAGCTCTTCCATATCCTTGATTCATTGTTTCAGACAGTGATCTTGGACTGACTGCCCATCATTGCATCTTAAGGCCTTAAAAAGTCCATTTCGTGCACTTGATATTTGGCTGCACGACTCTGTTCACCAAACGTCCTTGCCAGGATGAGCAACATTTGGCGAAGCAGTCCCGATATCCCATGTTGGCCGCTGGAGGCTCATCAGACATCGAGTCCAACATGAATACTGGCCTTATTATCTTCATCAGTCTATTTTTCTAGAGACGCTCTCTGCTTCAATAGATGGACGGAGCTTAAATGTGGGAGGGTTCCTTGATCCCAAAACATGGGGTTAACTTTTTCTCGGAACCCAAAATAATTTTGTACGTTCCTGAGGCCCAATCTTTATAATTCCGGTATATCAAAAGCAAAGGGTTAAACACGCGGATCGCCGGTCAGTCTATGTGTGTCCAGGATACGTGCCAATGGATTGGATACAGGAACAACTTATTTCCTGTAGCAGAGTCAAAGATTCTAGTTTAGTACTGTAATTTTTGACTATGATCAATTTATTTTAGCCGAATTTATTTTTAAAACAAATTTAGTTTCACTTATTTCTCGGATTCCTACACTTTCTCTGTAGAGATGCGAAAATCTCCATGATTTAATGATTATCTAGTGGGTGGTGCGCTCACCACTGATATTACCTCACTAACAGTTATTTGGTGATGGGTTAGCCAATGAGTGAATAAACTCTTGTTCAATGATTCTCTAATTCATAGTGCATACCAGAACATTGAATCTCTAATTTATGGAATCTCACGTATATCCAGAATATTGACTCCACTTCTTAGTTAAGTCAGAACCCACCCATATTGCATAACTGGTTGCATAATTAGGTCTTCTCCAACCGTATCCGAATATGAGCCCAATCAATCACATCCAAGCCCATCAGAGCAAACAGCAGCTACGCATGCCTAAATCAGACATGGTAGTGTTCTTTCCGGTCATGCAACTGAAGCCACTGTATCCCAGTCTAGAGAACAATCAACCTCGGAAGGGCCCATATCTACAATGGTGGAAGAACCTCAAGACATAATCTTTTTATAATAGGAGAATGATTCAGTCTCATTAACTAGAACTTGGCTTAGTCAATAACAATTATGACTTAACTAGTGGCATGGGTAGCTCGGATTATTGACCAACCTCAGATTTAGAACTATGTCAACAGATATGGCCGGGGTAAGTGAGAACCGGTGGAAGGAATATGCCATTAACTCTACAAGAATGCATTCAGGTCGAGTAGCTTCCAATTTAAAACCTGTTCGGTCGTCTATTTGCCCAACATCTTCTTCTTTTT
>QRFJ01002166.1:90321-106070 GCA_006176705.1 Cocos nucifera | reverse complement strand
GTTTCAAATCTAATTCTTATTTTCTAATAATAAAATAGAATCTAGATAAATTAAATCAAATTTAATTTCCTTGATGTAGGGTAATCATGTTACCATTGATGATCCTGTAAGCAGCGAAAGGTTCTGGATCTAGCCACGCAAGTGCCTTGCCTCTACCGGTATCAACTTGGGCTAGATTTGGAGATCCTCTTCTTCTCTTCATGTCTTCAAAAATCAGATCTGAATCTGATTTGGAGAATCTTCAAAATAACTTTCGAAGATCAGCAGTTGTCCTTTGCAGCAGTGCAGCCTTCTAGCTTTTTTGTCACCTTTCTCTCGCCTAGATTGCACCAACTAAGATCCCAAACTATTTGGTCATGGAAGAGGAGGGAGAAAGATGAATTTGGCATGGAGGAGAGGAGAGAGACAGCCTTGGGGATTCCAGATCTGATTTGGATCAAAGAGAAAAATTTTTTGAAATATATCTCTTGATCCAATCAAATCTGAATGAATCTGGTGTGGAAAATCAAGATTTCCCTTCAAGATAAGGATGAGAGGTTGAACTTGTTTCAACCTCCCATTTGAATTCATAATTCAAATGAAACCTCATCCTTATCTAATGCAAGACCAAGTCAAGGCAGAAAAGAGAGGAGGTGCACATCTCCTTCTGGGCATGAGAAACACTCATGCAAATTTTGAATTTGCGTGAGAGAACAGGCATGGAAAGGTAACGTAAGGAGATTTGAAATTCAAATTATCTTTGAATTAGTCCAAATTGTTTTCAACCAAATCAAATTTTTTTCAGACCTTATTAGACTAGGATAAATCTAATCAAATTAGGCTTAATCCAATCCAATTAAAATCTAATAAAATTAAAAATTAATTAAATCCAGGTCTTGATCAGATCAGTGTTGAATCTTTCTTAGCAATTAGGTCATCTCATGACCTGATCAGATCAAACCCAATTGAACAAAATTCAATCAGATTTGATTGAATTCTCATCACTCAATCTGAAGGAACCAGATCTAGGATTTCACGAGTAGATCTTGAAACTTTTTCAAGATCAGATTGTGAAAGACTTAAATAAATTAAATATTTATTTAAATAAATATGTAAACACCTAGATCTTAAGTCTATTACATGATCAAGGCATGATATTAAATTAAAAATTAAAAATATAAAGGAGAAAGAAAAGGTTGATCATATCAACCTAGATCTATATTACATCAATGCAGCTATAAAATAATAGATCGGATCTATTACCTGAGAAAGTTAAATGTTCTAACTTGTTGATCCAGGCATGAGGATTAAGTCATGAGCCACACACATATCCGGCCTCTACGAGTCATCCACACGATCAGAGATCCTAATGCAGGAAATCAGCATAGTATGCTAGCACTGTGCAGATCTCTCTTCGACGGTCAATCCGATGCTTCCTACTTCAAAACTTGGATGCTCTAAAATATCAAAAAGAAAAGAAGAAGATTTGTGATGCTGAGATAGCTCTCAAAAGCTCACAAAAAGGGAGGAAGAGATCTAGAATAATAACCCAAGAAGAAAACCCTCTTCTTCTTCTTTGTTCTTTTTTTAGACATCTAGATTTGTGTTTTCAATATCTTAATGAACTAGATGAATTTTTCTTTGATTTTTTTGAACCAAAGAGACCTCTCAAATATCTATAATCCACAAAAATTTTAGAAAATATTCTATTTAAATCATGAGATATGCAGAATCCAAGATTGGTCAAAAACTTAGATAGGAAAGTCACCAAATGGCAGGTTGTTGGGGTGCCCAACTCTTGGGTCCTCCCCTTACTTTTCTACAATGGACCAGAAAGGGAGGGTGCAACAAATGCCAAAGAATACAGTGAGAGAGAGAGAGAGAGAAAATAGGGAGGTGGGGGCATGAAAGGAAGGAAATCTTTTGGTTGACTAGGATTCCATCTCATAGAATCCTAAAGCAAAATCAATCTTCTCTTTTGACTTGGTCATCAAATAAATTATCATATGAGAAAAAAAAAGAGAGAAGGGAGGCATGAGATTGCTTAGGGCATGGAGATTGTTCACGTAAAAATACAAAGAGAAAGGGGTGGGGTGTGAGGATTAGGTGGCATAAGGAATACGGAGTCCTAGTCACACTAGGACTCCTATTTTAACTTGGTCAAACAAGATCTTTTAACCAAATAAAAAATAAGAGTAAACCAACCTAATTAAATAAGACCATAATCCATTTAAAAATTTAATTTAAATTAGATTAAATTAGATTTAATTTTAATTTAATTTTTTAATCAAATTAAAAAATTGGGTTGACCCGAGTCCTAGTTAGACTAGGACTAGTTCTTCCTTACACTTAGCTTATCCAATAAGCCAATTGGAATAGATCCAATCAAGCCCAAACCAAATCTAATTAAATCATATTTAACTAAACATAATCTAAGCCTACTGGCTTAATCAAATTAAGCTAATTAGCAATTGAATTGCTAATCGATCCTCCTGCAACACTTGCACTAGGTCAAACATCGACCATATTGATCATTTAAACCTAAAATGATTCTAAATCGCTGATCAACCATCCGATTAGAATGTGAACTCTAATGTGTGTGACCTCATAGGTTCGAATCTAAGTCGATTGTATAGAAATAAATTTTTGTATCAATCAAAGTGACCATCTAGCAATGATATCCGACGGTCGGATAGGTCGAAAGGTGTAGAACACCATCCTTAGAACCCATGTGAATATAGTTTTCATATAATTCATCCCCTTGATCATAATTTTCATAGGATACCTCAGAGTTCAACTATCAACTCTGATAAGATTGTCCACATTGTATTTCAAAATATCAAATCCATCTGATGGATTATCCTGGCTAAAGTTTTGCTATATTGAAATATCGTGATACATTCTTCTCCAACTCATGTAGTGGTCAATTCCATCTTGATCATACTTCGACTTTGCAAGTACTTGACTATACCCAAAAGCCTTTCGTTGTTGAATTAGAAATTCAGTTAGTCCGATACCAAAGCATAGTGAGTTGCTTGCAAGTCACTGAGGTGATCTCAGGTCTAAGGGATACATATACCTATATCCCATCAGAGACAATCTCGACAGCAGAATGCTCTAGAGTTGGTCACGTTCAATGATGATGTACCCATTCATCTCATCTGTATGTCATACTAGTATCTTCACACATCTTGGTTAAGGGGACAACCAACCTATATGGCATATAGCGACCTATGCTCGATAGACGCTGTCATCCTAATTAATAGCCTATCATTTGGTCATGAATAAATTTAAGGACTAATCGATAAATTCTCTCCTTATCGAAACTAAATAGTTCTAAGGACTTCATCATAACAATGGAGTTCATTAGAAGATTTAAATTTATGATGAAAAATATGCCAAAAAAATTTTATTAATTAATAAATTAATTACAATATCTCAACCATCAATAGGTTGATGATTGACTTTAGGATACTATTCCCAACAACTCCCATTTGTCCTAAAGCCACTCTGCATAGTATCTAATACCCATCTTCGACTTATAATTGTCGAACTCCTTGATTGCCAAGGCTTTAGTGAAGGGATCAGCTAGGTTCTTCTTTTCATCTATCTTTTGAAGGTCGACATCACCATGATCCATGATCTCACAAACCAAATGGAAGCGGTGCAGAATGTGCTTTGTTCATTGGTGTGCTTTCGGTTCCTTTGCTTGAGCTATGGTGCCAGTGCCATCGTAGTAGAGCAGGACTGGACCATCATTGGAGGGTGCTACTCCGAGCACAGTGATGAACTTTCTCAGCTACACAACATTCTTTGCTGCATCTGATTCTGCCATATACTCTACTTCGCAAATAGAGTCAGCCACTGTATGCTGGTTGAAACTTTTTCAGTAGATGGCTCCACCATTTAGAGTAAAGATATACCTCGACATACTTTTACTATCATTATGGTCAGATTGAAAGCTGGAGTCTATAAACCTCACAAGTTTCAAATCTGACTCACCATAAACCAACCATTGGTCCTTAGTATTTCTTAAATACTTAAGGATGGTTTTAACCACCTTTCAGTAATTTTCTCCAGGGTCAGACTGATATCTACTCACTACTCCTAGTGAGTATGCCACATCTAGTCTCGTACATGTCATTGCGTACATAATAGACCCCACTATCGAATCATATGGAATTCTACTCATATGCTCTCTTTCTTCAGGAGTTGTCGGACAATCCTTCTTAAAGAGAGAAATTTCTTAGCCTATCGGAAGATAGTCCTTTTTGGAATTCTCCATGCTGAACCTCTTCAACATAGTTTTTATGTATGTGAACTGGGATATACCAAGTATCCTTTTAGATCTATCCCTATAGATCTTCATCCCTAGGATGTAGGATGCTTCACCCAAATCCTTTATGGAGAACTATGATGACAACCAAACTTTTATTCCTTATAGTGTAGGGATGTCATTCTCGATTAAGAGAATGTCATCCACGTATAAAATAAGGAATACCACTACTGGACCATTTGCCCTTTTGTAAATGCAGGGTTCTTCTCCATTCTTTACGAAGCCATACATTTTAATCACTTTATCAAAATGCATGTTCCAACTATGAGATGGTTGCTTTAATTTATAAATGGATCTTTGAAGCTTACACAGCTTAGACTCATCTGTGGATGTGAACCCCTCAGATTGTATCATATACAACTCTTTAGTTAGCTCTCCATTTAGAAAAGTCATCTTCACATCCATCTGCTAGCTCTCATAGTCCTGGTGGGCAGCTGTTGTAAGCATTATCGAAATGGATTTGAGAACTACCATTAGGAAGAATATCTCATCATAGTCAATACCATAACGTTGACGATACCCCTTGGCAACCAGACGAGCTTTATAGATCTCCACCTTTTTGTCTGTGCCTCTTTTTCTTTTGAATATCCATTTACACCCAATGGATTTAACCCCTTCAGGTGGGTCAACCAATGTCCATACATCATTGACTTTCATGGAATCCATTTCGGATCTCATGGCTTCAGGCCATTTCTCAGAGTCGGATCTCCGCATTGCATCCATATAAGTGATCGGGTCCTCATTGTTCTCATCAAGTTTAATGGGATCACTATCCTAGATCAAGAATTCATAGTATCTATCTGGATGGCATGGTACTTTACCGAATCGCCTTAAGGTGCAGGTTCACTAGGCTTTGAATATGATCTGATCAAATCTGACTTAGGTTCAACATTCTGTGTCGAACTTTCTACCTGTTGAACTTCATCAAGTTAAACCTTAAAGGCAACAGTTCCTTCATTAAGAAACTTCTTTTCCAAAAAGGTTGCCCTAAGACTGACAAAAATATTTTATTCATTAGCATGATAGAAATAGTATCCTTTGGTCTCTCTTGGGTATCTTATAAATGCACACTTGTCAAACCTAGGTCCAAGTTTATCTATAATTAACCATTTGACATAAGCTGGACACCCCTAGACCCTGAGGTGTGAATGTGCTGGCTTACGTCCTGTCTATATCTCATATGGAGTTTTAACCATAGATTTACATGGAATCCTATTTAAAAGATAGCAAGCTGATTCAAGTGTATATCCTCAAAGAGATATCAGCAAACTGGCAAAATCCATCATGGATCAAACCATGTCTAATAGAGTCTAATTCTTCCTTTCAGATACACCATTATGCTGTGGTATTCCTAGGGGAGTCTATTGGGAGAAAATTCCATTCTCTTCTAGATATGTGAGAAACTCACCAAAAAGGTATTCCCCTCCTTAGTCAAATCGAAGAGTTTTAACACTCTTTTCAGTTTATTTTTCTACTTCACTTCGGAATCATTTGAACATTTCAAATGAATCCAACTTATGTTTCATCAGATAGACATATATAAATCTTGATAGATCATCTATGAAAGTAATGAAGTAGACATATCCACCTTTGGCACTAGTACTTATTAGTCCACATACATCAGTATGTACTAGTCCTAAGAGTTTAGTATCTCTCTCATCTTTTTCTATAAAAAGTGACTTAGTCATTTTGCCAAGAAGATAGGATTCATAGATTGAAAGCAATTCATAATTACTAAGTTTGAGGATACCCTCTTGAGCCAACTTACTTATCCTATTCTTATTTATGTGACCTAGCCAATAGTGCCATAAATAGATATCTATAACATTATCTAATCTAGGATGTTTGCCGGTTGAATAGACTACATTCACCGATTGTGATAACATATATACACCATTATTCAATTATCTATAAAAAGCAGTAATACCATTCATAATGATATTACAAACTCATTTTTTTTATTAAAATTTCATAATTGTTCATGGCCAAAATGCCTATAGAAATGGTATGTAAAAGAAAACTAGGATAGAAATGATAATCACTAAGAACAACGATATGAGATTCAAATACAAGTTTCAAAATTTCTAAAGCTAGAACTAGAACTGGTCTTCCATCTCCAATGTTTAGGAATCTCTCACCTTGCTTAAATCTTCTACTAACCTGCAACCCCTGCAATAAATTATAAATATGATAAGAGCTTTTAGTATCCAATACCCAGTCAGTAATATTACACAGAGAAATTGCAAGGAGTTATCATATAAATATCTTGTCCAGCAACTACAGCTTCTTTCTCTGCCTGTTCGGATCTAGGAAGGCAATGTACTGAGGATAGTTTTTCTTCCAGTGCCCCCGCTTCTTATAGAAGAAGCATTCGGCTTGACTCTTATCGAGCTTGATTTTTTGGATCTGATCCTGCATAGATGTCCTAGCCTAAACATTCACCTTTTTGGCTTTCTTCTTCTTGCTCTTCTTCCCTTTACCAAAGGGTCGAGAAAGAGAAGACAAACCTCCCACTAAGTTCATCGACTCTTTATGGAGCTGGTGATCCTTCTCAAAGTTCAAAAGTAATCCCAGTAACCCATGGTAGTCAACTTCAGGCTTTGACATTCTATAATGTGTAAGGAATGGGAGATAAGGCTTGGGCAGCGAGTTTAGTATTGCATCTTCCCTAAGTTGTTTGTGCAATGGAAAGCCAAGCTTATTCAAGCACTCTATTAGCTTGATCATGTACAGTACATGATCAGTTATAGAGGCTCCATCCCACATTCTAGAATTGAAGATGGTGCAACTAGTCTTGTGCCTCTCAACATCATCGAGTGTCCCAAAAGAATTCTCCAACACTTGGAGCATTTTATTTGGTTGAGCTATCTCAAACCTACGACTGAACTCATCGCTCATCGTAGCCAGCATAATGCAGCGCATCGTGGTTTGATCACTGTGCCACTTCTGATAAATATCTTTGACTGCTTCACGTACATTGGCAGCTAGCCCCTCAGGTATAGGATCCGTCAGCACATATAGGATCCATTCAAGCTCTGGGACAATCTTCAACTTTTAGTACCAGCTATCGAAGTTGGATCCCACCAACTTATCATTATCCAATAATGATCGGAGCGATAAGGAAGTGACCATATCTACACAAAAAAATATAATCTAATTAGTAATTGATTTATTAAACCTAAAGATTTGGACTTTAATCAAAAGGATCTTCCACTATTTTATTCGAATTGGTAGCCTCTACCTCTAATTCGAGGAATTATCCTAATTTTTTAGTGGATACTAGAATCCACATAGACTGTATACAAGCCCAACTTTGGTTGGCCCACCCATGTACATCTAAGGATAGGTTCATAACCAATTGTTTCTCTAAATAATTTTTAATAATTAAATTTTGCCCCAAGCCCTGATCAGTTGGCTTTGGCCTTCTCAGAAAAGGGTTCAGTTAGGTCCAACCATTAACATGACCATACTTGGTCCATCCAACCAATGAATGATCAGGCCCAACTTTGGTTGGCCCACCTGACCACCGTTTAGAAAGATGTATGCAAGAGATCATATAATGAATGATAATTCCATCAATCGATAAGCACCAGGCCTTTAGTCCTACAATGATTATCCAAATGATGGACCCATTATCATTCACTTTAATGGGAGGCTATGATCCAGTTATCATATAACTATTTTATTTTAAGGATCTAATAATTTTAGAAAATTTATTTATATGAGGGAGATAGCCCTTTATGATATTACAGACTGGGTATTGGATACTGATAGCTCTTACCATATTTGCAATTCATTATAGGGGTTGCAGGTCAGTAGAAGATTCGAGCAAGATAGAAGATTCTTGAATGTTGGAGATGAAAGACCAATTCCAGTTCTAGCTTTAGAAATTTTGAAACTTATATTTGAATCTCATACCGTTGTTCTTAGTGATTGTCAATTTTGTCCTAGTTTCTTTTTAAATATCATTTTTATAGGCCTTTTGCCCATGAACAATTATGAAATTTCAATAAAGAAATGAGTTTGTAATGTCATTGTGAATGGTGTTACTGCTTTCTATGGACAATTGAACAATGGTGTATATATATTATCATAACTTATTAATGTAGTCTATTCTATAGGCAAGCATCCTAGATTAGATAGTGCATCAGATATCTACTTATAGTACTGTAGGCTAGGCTAGGTCATAAAAATAAGAATAGGATAAACAGGTTGACTCAGGAGGAAATCCTCGAAGTTAATGATTGTGAATCACTTCCAACCTGTGAGTCCTATCTTCTTGGTAAAATGACCTAGTCACCTTTCACTGAAAAAGGTGAGAGAGCCAATGAGCTCTTAGGTCTGGTACATACTGATGTATATGGACCAACGAGCATAAGTGCTAGAGATGGATATGTCTACTTCATCACTTTCACAGATGATCTATCCAGATATGGATATGTCTATCTGATGAAACGTAAGTTGGACTCTTTTGAAATGTTCAAATGATTCCAAAGTGAAGTAAAAAGAAAAAACTGAAAAGAGTATTAAAACTCTTCGATCTAATCGAGGAGAAGAATATCTTTCTAATGAGTTTCTCACATATCTAAAAGAGAATGAAATTCTCTCCCAATGGACTCCTCTTGGATCACCATAGTATAATGGTGTGTTTGAAAGGAGGAATCAGACTCTATTAGACATGGTCCGATCCATGATGGGATTTGCCAGCTTGTCAATATCCTTCTGGGGATATGCACTCGAATCGGCTTGTTATCTATTAAATAGGATTCCAAGTAAGTCTGTAGTTAAAACCCCATATGTGATATGGATAGGGCATAAGCAAGCATTTTCACACTTTAGGGTTTTGGGGTGCCTGGCTTATGTCAAACGATTAGTTACAGACAAACTTGGACCTCGGTCTGACAAGTATACATTCATAGGATACCCAAAAGAGATTAAAGGATACTATTTCTACCATGCTGATGAACAAAAAGTGTTCATCAGTCTTAGGGCAACCTTTTTGGAATAGGAGTTCCTTGATGAAGAAACTATTGCCTCTAAAGTTGAACTTGATGAAGTTCAACAGGTAGAAAGTCTAATACAGAATGTTGAACCTAAGTTAGATTTGATCAAATCAGATCTGAAGCCTAGTGAACCTGCACAATTAAGGCGATCCGGTAGAGTACCCCACCATCTGGATAGATACTATGGATTCTTGGTGCAGGATGGTGATCCCATTGAACTCGATGAGAACGATAAGGATTCGATCACTTATATGGATGTGATGCAGAGATCCGACTCTGAGAAATGACTAAAAGCCATAAGATCTGAAATGGATTCTATGAAAGTCAATGATGTATGGACATTAGTTGACCCACCTGAATGGGTTAAACCCATTGGGTGTAAATGGGTCTTCAAAAGAAAGAGGGGTGTAGATGGAAAGGTGGAGACCTATAAAGCCTATTTGGTTGCCAAGGGGTATCATCAACGTTATGGTAATGACTATGATGAGGTGTTCTCCTCTATGGCAATGCTCAAGTCCATTCGGATCATGCTTGCCATTGCTGCCCATCTGGACTATGATATTTGGTAGATGGATGTGAAGATAGCTTTCCTAAATGGAGAGCTGACCGAAGAGACATATATGATACAACCTGAAGGGTTCACATGAAGGGAAAAACTTATTTTTCGGATTAGATTCATTCAGATCTGGTAGGATCAGGAGGGATATTTCAAAATTTTTTTCTCTAAGATCCTAATGAGATTTGAGACTCCTCAGATCTAATCTTATTAATCTGATAATAAAATAAAGTAAAGATAAAATTTAAATTAAATTTAATTATACCTTTATTTTGGGTAATTCAATTATCCTGTGATGATCCTGATATTTATCTGAGGTTCTGGATGTAGCCACGCAAGTAACTGACCTCTATTGAAATCCACTCGGATAGGATCTAAAGATCTTCTCCTTCTCAATCAATCCTCCAAAAATTAGATTTGGATCTGATCTTGAAGGTCTTCAAAATGACTTTTGAAGAATAGCCATTGTCTCTTGCAACAGTACTGCCATCTTCCTTTCCTGGCGCCTTTCAGTTGCTCGGATCGCACCTTCATGCCCAAAGACCCTTGGGCATGGAGAGAAGAGAGAGGATCAGAGGGTGGCATGGAGAAGGAGGAAGATGGGCTATGTGGCATGGGCTAAAGATAGAATCCTTGAATTCTACGCACAGGCAGGGCTTATATACATTCTGCTATGCCATGTAGTGCCACATCATCCTGAGCAATCATGGCTTTTTATGCAATCAGATCTAAATTTGATTGATGGGATGACATCATCTTATCCAATCATATTAGAGACCGTCAAAACTCTTCTTAGGTGGTGCCAAGACTAGGTCAAACAACTCTTCTTGGCACCACCTAATTTAATTTCCTGAAACACCTAGAGTCCCATCTGTATGGGACTCCATATTTCATCCTCATGAGGTGCATGCCTCCCTAGGCATGCACCTCCTTTTTGTCTGCTTTTTAATAGGGGGACAAGTCTTCAGGTTCTCTTCTATGGGTGTATGACACATGGGCAGATGTCTAAGTATCCAGGGTCAACATTTGACCAATGTTCGAAGACAAGATTTAGCAAGTGATGGAAAATGGTAGGTGTTGCCTCAAATATATCTCATAAATTAAGACAATCCTTTTCTGACCTAGACAAGCTCTAGTCAGACTAAGTAAAGGTTTTTCAGTGAGCTCAAATATATTTGTCTCAGTCAAGACAAGCTTTAATGATTGTTAAAGGAGAACATTATGCTCAATCGTGTGCTAGCACGATTTTCTTGAACCTAATTGAATCATATTCAAATCAATTGAACTGGGTTAATCTAATTGATGATACCCAAATCCAAACTCTAATTTATGTGATCTAGTTAGGCTATGTTCCGTATGGTAATGGGATATGTCATGATCTCTATCATCGACATCATCGAAACACCTTCCAATGGATTAGAACTTTTTTGATTCAGACAACTAGTATGATCGATCATCTAAATCATTCTAATTGCTTCCAAAATCCACTAGTGACACGTAGCAGCATATGGTGGCAATCCATCAGAACTGAAAGCAATCCTCTTGGTGCAGTTACATGTGTGATTAAGTTTCTCTATCTTGAGCCCCGATCGGATTAGGGTTAAGGTGATCTCATCAAACCCTAATTTTCATCATATGAATTAATCATTCGATTCAAGTATAACATGAAAATCCTAATAGAAACTCTTTCTATTATTTCGTTCTGTCATGGCCATGGGCTTATGGACTTGATTCTCATGATCATCATAGGGCTACTCCTCATCTCCCGAGGTAGATATATCTTCTATTGGTGCAATCCAATTTCTACAATGAACATGCTATAGCCAACATACACCTCAAGATTCTGAATGGCTAGGAGATCGAGTTATGGTGTAGTTAAACTACAACACCCTCAAGATGAATTATCGATGCACCTCAGGTCAATGAATTGGACACACTACTGCAGCTTCAAGCCTGTCATCGACGAGAAGATAGACTTCCTCATGATTGCTCGAGGTGGTCACGCTCAGTGCCCTCATTCTTTAACAAGTATCTGTACTCTCACTCCGGTGTCTCTACACCATAGAGTCAAGACTCATCTTTTTAAAAGAAGTGATCGTACAATGACCTTTCGGATTAATCACCATCCTCATGATGATCCTATGGTCGGAAGCATTTTATGAGTTAATAATGAAAATTCATGTCTTAAATTTTCAACTCTTGAAAATATGAACTATCATTACCATCAACTTAATGAATTCATCACAGATACTTTCAAATACACACTATGATAGAAAATAATCCATTTTATTATGTATAGTTAAAATTATAATTTTGTCCTTAGAAGTGTATTACAAGTGTCATCCAATCTGGCTTCCAGGGCACACATATCTAACAAACTCCCACTTGACCTAAAGCCAATTGGCTACAAATCTAAGTCCCATCTTCTCAAGATGGGCTTCGATCTTCTGCTAGCCCAATGACTTTGTAAGTGGGTCTACCACATTATCTATGGAATCGACTCTCTTAATCTCGACATAACCTTTCTCAAGATAATTGCGGATGAGGTGGTATCGCCGCTCGATGTGCTTAGATTTTTGGTGAGACCTCAGCTCCTTAGCAAGGGCTATGGCCCCATTATTGTCGCAGTATAGAGAAATGGCATTTGATGGCATCACTCTAGTCTCTATGGCAAACTTCTTATACTAGAATGCCTCCTTCGCAGCTTCTGATGCAGCGATGTACTCTGCTTCCATGGTGGAATCTACTATCACTGTCTTCTTGGAACTCTTCCAACTAATAGCACCACCATTACGCACAAACAGACTCCCAGATGTTGACTTTCGATCATTTATATCGGATATAAAATCCAAGTCTGTATATCCTTGGATATGGAGTTCTTCATTACTAAAATCCAACAACATATCCTTAGTTCTTCTCAAGTACTTAAGGATACATTTTATAGAAGTCTAGTATTCTTCATCTGGATTCGACTGATATCTACTCATGACACTCACAGCATGGGCTATATCCAGTCGTGTATATAACATGGCATGCATGAGGTTTCCTATTGCTGAAGCATAAGGGATCTTGCTTATGCGTTCAATCTCCTCAAGTATGTTGGGACACATTTTCTTGGAGAGATGAATACCATATCTAAAGGGTACCAATCCCCTTTTGGAGTTTTTCATGCTAAACCTCTTTAGCACTTTCTCTATGTACATCTTCTGTGAAAGACCTAGAATCCTATTCGGTCCATCTCTATAGATCTTAATTTCTAGAATAAAGGATGCTTCTCCTAGGTCTTTCATGGAGAATTCTTTAGATAACCATATTTTAACTATGGTCAACATGGAAATATCATTTCCAATAAGGAGGATATCATCCACGTATAGTATGAGGAAGACAATAGCGCTCCCACTGATCTTTTTGAAAACACATGGTTCCTCCTCATTTTTGATGAAATCAAATAATTTGATCACATCATTAAAATGAGTATTCCAGCTCTGAGATGCTTGCTTAAGTCCATATATGGACCTTTGCAGCTTGCATACTTTGTGAACAATATCATTGGATGTGAAACCTAGTGGCTATTCCATATAGATATCTTCCTCAAGGTATCCATTTAAGAACGTCATTTTCATATCCATTTGTCATATTTCATAATCGAAATAGGCTTCAATAGTAAGTAATGTGTGGATGGATTTTAGCATGGCTACTGGCGAAAAGATATCTTGATAGTCAATTCCTTTATGCTGACTATACCCTTTTGCCACTAATCTAGCTTTGAATGTCTCCACATTTTCATCTACACCAATCTTTCTCTTATAGATCCATTTACATCCAATAGATACTATACCTTCTGGTGCATCTACCAAGGTCCAGACTTGGTTTGAGTGCATCGAGTTAATTTTTGACTTCATTGCCTCTAACCATTTCTCAGAGTCGATATCCGATATCACCTCATCATAGGTTTTGGGATCATCACCATGAACCCCATTACCTACGAGGAACATTTTCTCTACTTTCTCTGAAATAGTACCTAAGTACCTCTCAGGAGGACGAGAAATTCTTTTTAATCTATGAGGTGGAGGAGGTAGTGATTGTATTGGCTCAATCTAATTTGGTTCCATAGGGTCCTTAGCTCATAGCTTTTGTGAGATTTTTCCCTCGAGCTTGATTTGCTTTCCAATGCCACCATCTTGAATAAACTAATTTTTAAGAAAGATGGCATGCCGACTCACGATCACATTATGGTCTTCTGAAACGTAGAAAAAATATCCTAATGACTCTTTAGGATATCCTAAGAATCAAGCTCTAAAAAACCTATAGTCTAACTTGTCCGCTTGTTATCTTTTGACATGAGCCGAACAACTCCAAATTCTGAGATGACTCAGACTTGGTTTCTTACCATGCCATATTTCATATGGTGTGGTAGGAACGGTTTTAGAGAAAACCCTATTCAGTAAATATATAGCAGTTAATAGACTATGTCCCAAAAATAAATTAGGAAGGTTTGTGAAGTTCATCATGGATCAGATCATATCTAATAGGATTCGATTCCTCCATTCTGAAACCTCGTTGAGTTAAGGTCTTCCAAGTAGAGTTCATTTAGAGACTATGCCATTTTGCTTAAGATAGTCTAGAAATTTCAGACTAAGGTATTCACCTCCTTGATCTGATCAAAGAATCTTAATGGATTTTTTAGTTTGCTTTTCCACTTCATGTCTAAATTTCTTAAACTTTTCAAAGGTTTTAGATTTTTCTCATAAGATATACCCATACCAAGATAAATCATCGATAAAGATTATGAAGTAGACAAAGTTGCCTCTAGCCGGCACATCAAATGGGCTGCACACATTATTATGTACTAGGATAAGTAGTTCCGTGGCCCTTTTCCTATGTCCTACAAAAGGGAGCTTAGTCATTTTGCCATGAAGATATGATTTACAAATTGGATATAACTCGAAAGTCAATGGACTCAATAGCTCGAATTTCTCTAATTTGTTAATCCTATCTTCTGCTATATGACCTAGCCTTAGGTGCCATAAATACCTATCATTTGTACTATCTTTGGGTCATTTTGATCTTATGGCATTCATATTTTGCTCGACATTAAAGATAGATACATCAATATGTAACTGGTAGAGATCGTTAATAAAAAAACTACTTATAATTTTATTTCTTTCATAAAGAATATTACAATGGTCCTTAAGAAAACTAATTACATAGTCTTCTTGTGCTAAACATGAAATAAATATCAAATTCCTGCTTGCAACAGGCACATAATAACAATTCCTAAGTACTAAATCTAAACCAGATGGTAGTCGAAGAGGATAGGTTTCCATGGCCATACCAGCAACTCTTGCTCTATTTTTGATGTGTAGGATCATCTCACCATCCCTCAGCCTCTTGCTGTCCTCAAAATCCTGCATGGAAGTGCACAAATGAGCACTAGAATCAGAGTCAAGCACCCAACTAGATGCAGAAGAGACCGTAAGTTTAGATTCAATAACGAGCATACCTCCAGAAGGATCTATCTCCTTCTTATTCTTCAGGATGGCCAGGTATGCAGGACAATTTCACTTCCAATGGCCGTTAGTATTAAAATGGAAATACTTTCCTTTATAAACGACTTTCTTCTTCAGCTCTGCCTTCTTTTTCTTTCCACCTTCCACCTTCTGCTTCTTCACAGATTTCTTCTTCTTTCCAAAAAATATTCTCTTGGAAGAAGTCCATTCCATAGCAAGTACTAAACCTTTAGAATCTTTCATAGAAAGCTCAGCAGTAACCAACATATTTATAAGCTCGGTCAGAGTATTCTGAAGTTTATGCATATGGCAGTTCATGATGAACTGCCCATACGCATCAGTAAAGGATTGCAGAATTATATCAT
>QRFJ01002166.1:65095-89321 GCA_006176705.1 Cocos nucifera | reverse complement strand
TCCCACTTGTCCTAAAGCCAATTGGCTACAAGTCTAAGTCCCATCTTCTCAAGGTGGGCTTCGATCTTCTGCTGGCCCAACGGCTTTGTAAGTGGGTCTGCCACATTATCTGCGGAGTTGACTCTCTTGACCTCGACGTAACCTTTCTCAAGGTAATCGCGGATGAGATGATATCGCCGCTCAATGTGCTTGGACTTTCTGGTGAGACCTCGGCTCCTTAGCAAGGGCTATGGCGCCATTGTTGTCGCAGTAAAGAGGAATGGCATCTGATGGCATTACTCCAATTTCTGCAGCAAACTTCTTGTACCAGAATGCTTCCTTTGCAGCCTCTGATGCAGCGATATATTCTGCTTCCATGGTGGAATCTGCTATCACAGTTTGCTTGGAACTCTTCCAGCTGACAGCTCCACCATTGCACACAAACAGACTTCCAGATGTCGACTTTCGATCATCTATATCGGACATGAAAGTCCGAGTCTGTGTATCCCTGGAACTTGGAGTTCTCCATTACCAAAGACCAACATCATATCCTTAGTTCTTCTCAAGTACTTAAGGATACATTTCACAGAAGTCCAGTGTTCTTCACCTGGATTTGACTGATATCTGCTTGTGACACTCACAGCATGGGCTATATCAGGTCGTGTACATAGCATGGCATACATGAGGCTCCCTATTGCAGAAGCATAAGGGATCTTGCTCATGCGTTCTATTTCCTCAGGTGTGCTGGGGCACATCTTCTTGGAAAGATGAATACCATGTCTGAAGGGTATTAATCCCCTCTTAGAGTTTTCCATACTAAACCTCTTTAGTACTTCCTCTATGTACATCTTCTGTGAAAGTCCTAGCATCCTATTCGGTCTATCCCTATAGACCTTAATTCCTAGAATAAAGGATGCTTCACCTAGGTCTTTCATGGAGAATTCCTTGGACAACCACATCTTGACTGATGTCAACATGGGAATATCATTCCCAATAAGGAGGATGTCATCCACGTACAATACGAGGAAGACAACAGCGCTCCCACTGACCCTTTTGAAAACACATGGTTCCTCTTCATTTTTGATGAAACCAAACTTTTTGATCACATCATTGAAACGAGTGTTCCAGCTCCGAGATGCTTGCTTAAGTCCATATATGGACCTTTGCAGCTTGCAAACCTTGTGATCAGTATCACTGGATGTGAAACCTAGCGGCTGTTCCATATAGATATCTTCCTCAAGATATCCATTTAGGAATGCCGTTTTCACGTCCATTTGCCATATTTCATAATCGAAATAGGCTGCAACAGCAAGCAATGTGCGGATGGATTTTAGCATAGCTACCGGGGAAAAGGTATCCTGATAGTCAATGCCTTCGCGTTGACTATAACCTTTTGCCACCAGTCTAGCCTTGAATGTCTCCACATTCCCATCTGCACCAATCTTTCTCTTGAAGATCCATTTACACCCAATAGGTACTATACCTTCTGGTGGATCTACCAAGGTCCAGACTTGGTTTGAGTGCATCGAGTCAATTTCTGACTTCATTGCCTCAAGCCATTTCTCGGAGTCGATATCTGATATCGCCTCGTTGTAGGTTTTGGGATCATCACCATGAGCACCATTACCTATGAGGAACATTTCCTCTACGTCCTCTGAAATAATACCTAAGTATCTTTCAGGGGGACGGGAAACTCTTTCCGATCTACGAGGTGGAGGAGGTAGTGTTCTTATTGGCTCAACCTGATTTGGTTCCACTTGGTCCTTAGCTCGTTCTGCTTGTGAGACTTTCTCATCAAGCTTAATCTGCTTTCCAATGCCACTATCTTGAATAAACTATTTTTCAAGAAATATGGCATGTCGACTCACAATCACATTGTGGTCTTCTGGAATGTAGAAATAGTATCCTAATGACTCTTTAGGATATCCTATGAATCGAGCTCTAAAGGACCTAAACTCTAACTTGTCCGCTTGTTGTCTTTTGACATGAGCCGGACAACCCCAAATTCTGAGATGACTCAGACTTGGTTTCTTACCGTGCCATATCTCATACGGTGTGGTAGGAACGGTTTTAGAGGGAACCCTATTCAGTAAATAGATTGAAGTTAATAATGAAGTGTCCCCAAAGAAAATCAGGGAGGTCTGTGAAGCTCATCATGGATCGAACCATATCCAATAGAGTCCGATTTCTCCGTTCTGAAACCCCGTTGAGTTGAGGTGTTCCTGGTGGAGTCCATTGAGAGACTATGCCATTTTCCTTAAGATAGTCTAGGAATTCCCGGCTAAGGTATTCACCTCCTCGATCTGATCGAAGAACCTTAATGGGTTTTCCAGTTTGTTTTTCTACTTCATGTCTGAATTCTTTGAACTTTTCAAAAGCTTCAGACTTGTGTCTCATAAGATACACATACCCATACCTAGACAGATCATCGGTAAAGGTAATGAAGTAGACAAAATTGCCTCTAGCCGGCACATCAAATGGGCCGCACACATCAGTATGTACTAGGGCAAGGAGATCTGTGGCCCTCTCCCCATGTCCAACAAAAGGGAGTTTAGTCATTTTGCCTTGAAGACAAGATTCACAAGTTGGATATGACTCAAAAGTCAATGGACTCAATAGCCCATTTTTCTCCAATTTGTTAATCCTATCTTCTGCTATATGACCTAATCTCAGGTGCCATAGATATCTGTCGTTTGGACTATCCCTAGGTCGTTTGGCATTCACGTTTTGCTCGATAGTTAAAACAGGTACATCAATATGTAACTGATAAAGACCATTAAACAAGGAAACCATTTGCAATTTTATTTCTTTCATAAAGAATGTTACAATGGTCCTTAAAGAAGGTGATCACATAACCTTCTTGTGCTAAGCATGAAACAGAAATCAAATTCCTGCTAGCTGCAGGCACATAATAACAGTCTTTTAAAACTAAGTCTAAACCAGATGGTAATCGAAGAGGGTATGTTCCCACGGCTACTGCAGCAACTCTTGCTCCATTACCGACGCGTAGGATCATGTCTCCATCCCTCAGCCTCCTGCTATCCTCAAGACCCTGCATAGAAGTGCACAGATGAGCACTAGAACCAGAGTCAAGCACCCAACTGGATGCAGAAGAAACCGTAAGGTTAGACTCAATAACGAGCATACCTCCAGAAGGACCTTCCTTCTTGTTCTTCAGGGTGGCCAGGTAAGTAGGGCAGTTCCGCTTCCAATGGCCGTCGCTGTTGCAATGGAAACACTTTCCTTTGCCATCGGACCTTCTTCTTCGGTTCTGCCTTCTTCTTCTTTGATCCTTCCACCTTTTGCTTTTTCACAGACTTCTTTTTCTTTCCATAAGACTTTCTTTTGGAAGAAGTCCGTTCCATAGCAAGAACTGAGCCTTTAGAACCTTTCATAGAAAGCTCAGCGGTAACCAGCATATTCATTCAACTCGGCCAAGGAATTTTGAAGTTTATGCATGTGGTAATTCATGATGAATTGCCCATATGCATCAGTCAAGGATTGCAGAATAATATCATTCTGCAAGTCCAAGTCCAACTTCACACCGAGCTTCTCAAGCTCTTCCATGTCCTTGATCATTGTCAGACAGTGATCTTGGACTGACTGCCCATCACGCATCTTAGCCTTAAAAAGTCATTTTTGTGACTTGATATTTGGCTGCGCGACTCTGTTCACCAAACATCTCCTGCAGGTGAGCCAACATTTGGCGAGCAGTCCCGATATCTTCATGTTGGCGCTGGAGCTCATCAGACATCGAGCCCAACATGTAAGTATCTGGCCTTATTATCTTCGTCAATCCATTTTTCCAGAGACGCTCTCTGTTCAACAGTGGATGGACGAGCTGGTAAGGTGGGAGGGTCCTGGTCCAAAACATGTGTTAACTTCTCTGAACCCAAAACAATTTTGTAGTTCCTGAGCCAATCTTTATAATTGGGTCCAGTCAGTCTATGTGTGTCTAGGATACGTGCCAGTGGGTTGGACGCAGACATTTTCCTGTAGAGAGTCAAAGATTCTAGTTAGATACTGTAATTTTGACTTGACCAATTTGTTTAGGGATTTTATTTTTAAACAAATTAGCTCCCACTATTTTCTCGGATCCCTACACTCCCTCTGTAGAGATGCGAAAATCTCCACGATTGATGATTTCTAGTGGGTGGTGCGGTCTCACCAACTGACTCATCACCTCACCTAACAGTTATTGGTGATGGGTTAGCCAATGAGTGAACAACTCTTGTTCAATGATTCTCTAATCATGGTGCACCCAAACTTGGTCTCTAATTCATGAATCTCACCGTATCCGGAATATTGATCCACTCCTTAGTTAAGTCAGACCCACCATTTGCATAGACTGGGTTCCTAATTGGGTCTCTCACCGTATCCGGAATATTGAGCCCAACTCATCCTCCAGCCCATAGCATCCAATGCCTAATAGACATGGTTGCGTCTTCCCGTTGCAACTGAGCCACTGTATCCAGCCGAGAACAATCAACCCCGGGAAGGGCCCGCACATCTACAATGGTGGAAGACCTCAGACTTAATCTTTTCTTAGGGAGAATTGATTCAGGTCTCATTAAACTAGACTTGGCTTAGTCATAACAATTATGACTAACCTAGTGGCATGGGTTCAGCTCGGATTATTGACCACCTCAGATCAGAACTGTGTCAACAGATATGGCCAGGTAAGTGAGACCGGTGGAAGGAATATGCCATTAACTCGCACAAGAACGCATTCAGGTCGAGTAGCTTCCAATTAAAAACCAGTCGGTCGTCTATGTGCCAAACTTACCTTAGACACCAAATTGTTGAGTCAGAACCAATTGGGTTAGCCTACAATCCAGACTCTAACCTCTGAGCCTAATTAGGTCTTGCTTGATCGTGACTCGATCTTGACCCAGACTTAATCCTATTAGGCTGGTCAATTTAAGCATTGTTGATCCCATCTAACCAACTCTTGATTCGGTTTGATCAACCGCTTAGACCTAATTGAGCTACCCAAGCCCGAACCCAGTATTATGAATATGTCTTAGATCTGAAATTCTCAATTTTAGACCTAATTAATATTCCATAAACTTAATTCTTAATTAAGTTGGGTTCATAAACAAAATATGCACAATAAATCCTAGGGTTTCAGGATCTAGGGTTTTGCAGAAAGTAAGTTTTGGGTTTCTGATTAAGGACGAACACGCAGCACCCCTACACATCATAAGAACACCCCATCGAATGGGAAGAGAGGGCCTTTAAACCCTTCTTCGTTCTTATGACCGGACGGCCAAGAGGAACGCCTTAATCAGGAACATGTAAATACTACAAAACAGTTATAGATCTATATCATATATCTCATATACAAATTTAGATCTAATCATGGCATATTTTGCATACATCTCATGTATCATAATCATGCATGTTTTCAGATCTAAATTATCTCATAATAATCTAAAAAATTAGATTTAAATTGATCTAATCAAAATAAATTCTAATCTAGACAATTATGTAGAACTATTCTACAACTAGTCTAGTCATGCATCAATCATATCTCATATGATATTTAAAATTAAATAATTTTTATTTGCTGTTTATCAGATGTTATTATAACACTTATAATATCAGAAAATAGTAAATAAGAAGATCTAAAATATGATTTAATCAGATTAAATCAAAGACATGCAAAACTATTCTATAGAACTATTCTATTCTAGAACTAGTCATGCATATCTTCATGTTCTTAGATCCAAATCATTTAATTTTAATTTTTTCTGATTTCAGATCTGATCACATCTCATGTGACATCTGAAATCACTTTATTTTCTAATTAAAATAAAATTAAAATCAGATCTAAACAATTTAGAACCATGGCTCTGATACCAGTTGAAGGGAAATCCTGATTTCCCGGTCCAGGTTCGTTCCAGATCTGATTCAGATCAAGAGATATATTTCAAAAATTTTTCTCTTGATCTCAATCAGATCTTGATATGTTTCAGATCTGATTCTTATTATTTTAATAAATAAAATAAAATAAGATAAATTAAATCAAATTTAATTTACCTGATTTGGGTAATCCTATTACCCTGTAGATGATCCTGATTGCAGCGGAAGGTTCTGGATCTTAGCCACGCAAGCGCCTGGCCTCTACCGGTATCCACTCGGGTTGGATCTGGAGATCCTCTTCTTCTCTATCACACCTCCAAAAATTAGATCTGGATCTGATCTGGAGGATCTTCAAAACTCTTTTGAAGATCTGCAGTCGTCCTTTTGCAGCAGCGCAGCCTTCTTGCTTTTGATCGCCTTTCCTTGATCTGAATCGCACCAACCTAAGTCCAAAACTCCTTTTGGACGTGGAGAGCAAGGGGAGAAGAGACTATGGCATGGAGAAGGAGGGGAGAGGCAGCCTTGGGGCATGGGTCTCTAATTGCATTAGAATTAGGGTTGGGCGCAGGGTCTTATTTATAGACCTCTTGTGATCCAACTCCTCTTCCTCTCAACCAATCACAACCCTTTGTGAAATCAGATCTAAATCTGATTGGTTGGAATAGAGACCCCTGGATTCCTCCTTAGAGGGCGCCTAAGACCAGTCAAACTGGATTCTTAGTAGAACTCTGATTGGAATCCAAAAGGGAGGTGGAGTCCTTGTCCAACAAGGACTCCTAGGCGCCTCCTACTTGGGCTCACGCCACCCTTGGCGTGCGCCCTTCTCCTTGCCAGGTTCTGGCAGGGGGACAGGCCCCCACCAGCTCTCCAATAGGTGCATGACATGTGGTCAAAAGTCAAAGGGTCAATGGTCAACGTTTGACCAGTCAAAGGTAGACTTTTGACCAAAGTCAAAGAACAAGAAATGGCAGGTGACCAAAAATGGCAGGTAATGTCTTACAAAATAAGACAACCTATTCTGACTTGGACAACCTCCAGTCAGACCATATGAAGGCCTCTGATTGAGCACAAACTCCTTTGGCTCAGTCAGGACAACTTATTTATGATAGTAAAAGAAGAACGTTAGGTTCAATCGAGTGCTAGCACGATTTCCTTGAACCTAATTGAATCTCATTCAGATCAATTGAACTAGATCAGTTCAATTGATGATCACCAGATTCAAACCCTTGTTTGTGTGACCCAGTTAGGTTCAGTTCTGTATGGTAATGGGATATGTCATGATCTCTATCATAGACATCATCGAAACTCCTTTCGATGGATCAGAACTCTTCTGATTCGAACAGCTAGAATGATCGATCATCTAAATCATTCTAATTGCTCCCAAAATCCACCAGTGACACCTGCAGTATATGGTGGCAACCCATCAGAGCTGAATGCGAACCTCTTGGTGCAGCTACCTGTGTGATTAAGTTCTTCTATCTTGAGCCCCGATCAGATTAGGGTTAAGGTGAACTCGTCAAACCCTAGTCTCTGTCATATGATGTAATCATTCGATTCGAGTCCAATGTGAAAATCTAAATAGAAACTCTTTCTATTATTTCACTCTGCCATGGCCATGGGATTTCTGGACTTGATTCTCATGATCATCATAGGGCTACTCCTCTACCACCGAGGTAGATAGATTCCATCTTGATGCAATCCAGTTCCTACAATGAACATGCTATAGCCAACATACACCTCAGGGTTCCATATGGCTAGGAGACCGAGTAATGGTGTAGTCAAACTATAACACCCTCAAGGTGAACTGCCGATGCATCTCAGGTCAAAGAACCAGACACACTACTGCAGCATCGAGTCAGTCATTGACGAGAAGGTAGACTTCCTAATGACTACTCGAGGTGGTCACGCTCAGTGCCCTCGTTCTCTAACGAGTACCTGTACTCTCGCTCCGGTGTCTCCACACCGTAGACTCAAGACTCATCTACTAAAGAGAAGCGATCGTACACCAACCTTCCGGATCAATCACCATCCTCGTGATGATCCTATGGTCGGGAGCTGTTTATGAGTTAATAATGATTATTCATGTCTTAAATTTTCAACTCTTGAAAATATGAATTATCATTACCATTAACTCAAAGGATGTATCACAGACACTAAATACACATATGTGATAGAAAATAACCCATTTCATTAATTATAGTCAAAATTATAATTTTGCCCCTAGAAGTGTATTACAAGTGTCAGCCAATTCTGGCTTCTAGGGCACATATATCTAACAATCTAACAATCTCCCATTTGTCCTAAACCAATTGGCTGAAGTCTAAGCCCATCATCCAATGTAGGGTTGCATCTTTCTGATGCAACAACCACTTTATCAGTCGAGAACAATCAACCCCAGAAAGGGCCCTTACATCAACATGGTGGAAGACCTTAGACTTAATCTTTTCTTAGGGAGATTTGATTTAGATCTCTTGAAACTTGACTTGACATAGCCATGACCATTATGACTAACCTAGTGGCATGGGTTAGCTCGTATTGTTAGACACCTCATATCAGGACTGGGCCGATTAATATGGCCAAGTAAGTGAGATCGGTGGAAGGGATATACCATTAACTCGATAAGAACGCATTCGAGTCGAGTAGCTCCTAATTAAAAACTAGTCGATCATATCTGCCAAACTTATCTTATACACCAAATTATTAAGGCAGAACCAATCGGGTTAGCCTACAATTTAGACTCTAACTACTGAGCCTAATTAGGTCTTAACTTGATCGATCACTCACTAGACCTAATTGAGTACTCCTGATCCTATTAGGCTAGTCAATTTAAGTACTCTTGACCCCACCTAACCAACTCTTGATTCGGTTTGATCAACCACTAGACCTAATTGAGCTATCCAAGCCCGAACTCAATTTTATGAATATGTCTTAGATCTAAAAATTTTTAATTTTAGATCTAATATATTTTATAATCTTAATTCTCAATTAAGTTTAGGGTTCATAAATAAAATATGTATATAAAATCCTAAAATTTTAGGATCTAAGATTTTATAGAAAATAAGTTTTGATTTCTAATTAAGATCGAATGTGCAGCACTCCTATACACCATAAGAACATCCCATCGAATAGGAGGAGAGGGCCTTCAAATTCTACTTTGTTCTTATGACTGGATGGCCAAGAAAAATGCCTTAATCAGAAACATGATAAATCTATAAAACTAGTTAGATCTATATCATATATCACATATATAAAAATTAATCTAACTAAAAATATATTTTGCATACATCTCATGTATCATATCATGCATGTTTTTAGATCTAAATTATGTCATAAATATCTAAAAAATAAGATTTAAATTTGATCATATCAAATTAAAATTTATTCTAGAAAATTTTGTAGAACTATTCTACAACTAGTCTAAACATGCATCTATCATATCTCATATGAATAAATTATATAAATTTATTTTTTATTTTTTAAATCTAATTATAATATTTATAATATTAAAAAATAATATATAAATAAATTTAAAAATTATAATTAATTAAATTAAAATTTTGATCATGCTAGACTACACATAGAACAATTCTATTCCTAATCTAGTCATGCATCTCATACATCTTATATCTAGATTATTTAATTTTTAACTTTCTAATTTTAGATCTAATCACTTCTAATATGACATCTAAAATCATCTAATTATTAGATTAAAAATAAATTAAAATTAGATCTAATGAATTATGGAACCTGGCTCTGATACCATTTGAAGGGAAAAACTTATTTTTCGGATCAGATTCATTCAGATCTGATAGGATCAAGAGAGATATTTTAATTTTTTTTTCTCTAAGATCTTAATTAGATCTAAGACTTCTCAGATTTAATCTTATTAATTTGATAATAAAATAAAATAACATAAAAATTAAATCTAATTTAATTATACCTTTATTTTGGGTAATCCAATTATCCTGTGATGATCATGATGTTTGCTTGAGGTTCTAGATGTAGCCATGCAAGTGCCTGGCCTCTACCATTATCCACTCAGATAGGATCTGAAGATCTTCTTCTTCTTAATCAATCCTCCAAAAATTAGATCTAGATTTGATCTTGAAGGTCTTCAAATTGGCTTTTGAAGAACAGCCATTGTCTCCTACAGCAATGCTACCTTCTTCCTTTCCTGGCGCCATTCACTTGCTTGGATCACACCTTCTTCATGCCCAAAGTCCCTTGGGCATGGAGAGGAGAGAGACGATCAGAGGGCGGAATGGAGAAGGAGGGAGAGGGGCTATGTGGCATGGGCTAAAGGCAGAATCCTTAAATTCTAGGTGCAGATAGGGTTTATATAGACCCTACTGTGTCATGCAGTAAAACATCATCCTGGCCAATCATGTTCCTTTATGCAATCAAATCTAAATTTGATTGGTGGGATGACATCATCTGATCCAATCAGATTAGAGACCCTCAAAACTCTCCTTAGGTGGCATCAAGAATGGGTTAAACAAGTCTTCTTGGTGCCACCTAATTTAATTCCCTGAAGCAATTGGAGTCCCATCTGTATGAGACTCCATATTTTATCCTCATGGGGCGCATGCCTCCATAGGCGTGCACCCCCTTTCTGTCTACTTTTTAGTAGGGGGATAAGTCCTCAGATTCTCTACTATGGGTGCATGATATATTGGCAGATGTCTAAGTGTCCAGGGTCAATATTTGACCAATGTCCGAAGATAAAATTTAGCAGATGATAAAAAATGGCAGGTGTTATCTCAAATATATCTCATAAATTAAGATAACCCTTTTCTGATCTGGACAAACTCCAGTCAGACTAAGTAAAAGTTTCTGAGTGAGCCCAAATATATTTGGCTCAGTCAAGATAAGCTATAATGATTGTTAAAGGAGAACATTAGGCTCAATCATGTGCTAGCACGATTTTCTTGAACCTAATTGAATCTTATTCAAATCAATTGAATTGAATTAAATCAATTGATGATATCCAGATCTAAACCCTTATTTGTGTGATCTAGTTAGGTTCAGTTCTATATGGTAATGCGATATATCATGATCTCTATCATCGACATCATCGAAACACCTTTCGATGGATCCAAACTTTTTTGATTCAGACAACTAGTATGATCGATCACACAAATCATTCTAATTGCTCTCAGAATCTAGCAGTGATACCTAGTAGTATATGGTGGCACCCATCAAAATTAAAAGCAAACCTCTCGGTGTAGTTACCTATGTGATTAAGTTCATCTATCTTGAGCCCCGATCAGATTAGGGTTAAGGTGATCTCGTCAAACCCTAATTTTTGTCATATGAATTAATCATTCGATTCAAGTCCAATGTGAAAATCGTAATAGAAACTCTTTCTATTATTTCACTCTGCCATGGCCATGGGCTTATGGACTTGATTCTCATGATCATCATAGGGCTACTCCTCATCTACCGAGGTAGATAGATCTCCTATTGGTGCAATCCAATTCCTACAATGAACATGCTATAGCCAACATACACCTCAGGATTTTGAATGGCTAGGAGATCGAGTTATGGTGTAGTCAAACTATAACACCCTCAAGGTGAATTGCCGATGCACCTTAAGTCAAAGAACCAGAAACACTACTCCATTTTCAAGCCAATCATCGATGAGAAGATAGACTTCTTCATGACTGCTCGAGGTGCTCATGCTCAGTGCCCTCATTCTCTAACAAGTATCTATACTCTCACTTCGGTGTCTTTACACCATAGATTCGAGACTCATCTATCCAAAAGAAGCGATCATGCACCAACCTTTCGGATAAATCACTATCCTCATGATGATCCTACGGTCAGAAGCATTTTATGAGTTAATAATGAAAATTCATGTCTTAAATTTTCAACTTTTGAAAATATGAACTATCATTAACATAAACTCAATGGATGTATCACAAACACTTTCAAATACACACTATGATAGAAAATAACCCATTTTATTATATACAGTTAAAATTATAATTTTGCTATTAGAAGTGTATTACAAGTGTTAGCTAATCTAGCTTCTAGGGCACACATATCTAACATCACATCCACAGATGAGTCCAAGGTGTGCAAGCTTCAGAGATCCATTTATGGATTGATGCAAGCATCTTGGAGTTGAAACATGCATTTTGATAAAATGATCAAAACGTATGGCTTCGTTATGAATGAAGAAGAACCCTTCATTTACAAATGGGCAAATGGTCCAACAGTGGTATTCCTTATTTTGTACATGGACGATATTCTCTTAATCGAGAAAGACATCCCCATACTACAAGAAATAAAAGTCAGGTTGTCATCAAAGTTCTCCATGAAGGACTTGGGTGAAGCATCCTACATCCTAGGGATGAAGATCTATAGGGATAGATCTAAAAGGATGCTTGGTATATTTCAATCCACGTATATAGAAACTATGCTAATAAGGTTCAGCATGGAGAATTTCAAAAAGGGTTATCTTTTGATAGGCCAAGAAATTTTTCTCTCTAAGAAGGATTGTCCAACAACTCTTGAAGAGGGAGAGCGTATGAATAGAATTTCATATGCTTTGCCAGTGTGGTCTATTATGTATGCAAAGATATATACGAGACCGGACATGGCATACTCACTAGGAGTAGTGAGTAGATACCAGTCTGACCTAAGAGAAAATCACTGAAAGATGGTTAAAACCATCCTTAAGTATTTAAGAAATACTAAGAACCAATGGTTAGTTTATGGTAAGTCAGATCTAAAGCTTATGGGTTTTACAAACTCCAGCTTTCAATCTGATCATGATGATAGTAAAAGTGTGTCAGAGTATATCTTTACTCTAAATGATGGAGCCATCTATTGAAAAGTTACAAGCAACATATAGTAGCTGGCTCTGTTTGTAAAGCAGAGTACATGATAGCATTAGATGCAGCAAAAAAAGCTATGTGTCTAAGAAAGTTCATCATCGAGCTTGGAGTAGCACCCTCTATTGATGGTCCAGTCCTGCTCTACTATGATAGTACTAGCGCCACAGCTCAAGCAAAGAAACCGAAGGCACACCAGCAAACAAAGCACATTCTGTGCTGCTTTCATTTAGTCCATAAGATCATGGGTCATGGTGACGTCGACCTTCAAAAGATCGATGAAAAGGGGAACCTAGCCAACCCCTTCACTAAAGCCCTTGTAATCAAGGATTTCGACAATCATAAGTTGAAGATGGATATAAGATACTATGCTGAGTGGCTTTAGGATAAGTGGGAGTTATTGGGAATTATGTTTCAAAGTCAATCGTCAGTCTGTTGATGGTTGAGATATTATAATTAATTTATTAATTAATGAAAAATATTTTAGCATCTTTTTTCATCATAAGTTTACATCTTATAATGATCTCCATTATTGTGATGAAGTCTTTAGGACTATTTAGTTTCGATAAAAAGAGGATTTATCGATTAGTCCTTAAATTTGTTCACGACCAAATGATAGGCTGTTAATTAGGATGACAGCATCTATCGAGCATAGGTTGCTATATGCCATATAGGTTGGATGTTCTCTTAACCAAGATGTGTGAAGATACTGGTATGGCATATAAGTGAGATGTATGGATACATCGTTATTGAACGTGACCAACTCTAGAGTATTCTACTATCGAGAATGTCTCTGAGGGGATATAGGTATAAGTATCCCTTAGACCTAAGATCACCTCAGTGACTTGCAAGCAACTCACTATGCTTTGATATCGGACTAACTAAATTTTTAATTCAGCAATAGAAGGCTTTTGGGCACAGTCAAATACTTGCAAAGTTGGAGTGTGATCAAGATGGAATTGACCACTCCAAGATTTGGAAAAGAATGTATCACTATATTTCAATATAGCAAAACCTTGACCAGGATAATCCATCAGATAGATTTGGTATTTTGAAATATAATGTGGACAACCTGATCAGAGTTGATAGTTGAACTCTAATGTGTTCTATGAGCATTATGGTCAAGGGGATGAATTATATGGAAACTATATCCGCATGGGTTCTAAGGATGGTGCTCTACACCTTCGACCTATTCGGTCATCAGGTATCATTACTAGATGGTCACTTCGATTGGTATAGAAATTTATTCTTGTACAATCAACTTAGGTTAAAACCTATGAGGTCACACACATTAGAGCTGATGATCTGATCGGATGGTTGATCAACGATTAAGAATTGTTCTAGGGTTAAACAATCAATACACTTGGTGTTTAACCTAGTGCAAGTATTGCAGGAGGATTAATTAGCAATTGAATTGCTAATTAGCTTAATTTGATAAAGATAATAGGCTAAGATTAAGTCTAACTAAATATGATTTAATTAGATTTAGTTTGGGCTTGATTGGATCAAGTCCAATTGGTTTATTGGATAAGCCAAGTGTAAGGAAAAACTAGTCCTAGTCTAACTAGGACTCAGATTAACCCAGTTTTCTAATTTGATTAGAAAATAAATCAAAATTAAATCTTATTTAAGCTAATTTAATTAAGTTCTTAAATGGGTTAGGGCCTTATTTTATTGGATTGACTTAATCTTGATTTTATTTGGTTAAAAGATCTTGTTTGACCAAGTCAAAATAGGAGTCCTAATGTGACTAGGACTCCCTATCTCCTTGTGCCACCTTGGTCCCAACACCACCATACCTATTTTTTAGATATTTTTCATGGAAAATCCCTTTCTTCCTGATTTCCATATCCCTTCTCTCCCTCCAAGTCATATTTGAAAGTTAGGTGGAAGACCAAGTCAAAGGAGGAATTGTTTTGCTTAGGATTCTGCAAGATAGAATCCTTATTGACCAAAACATCTTCCCTTGAGTGCTGCCTCCTTTTTTAATTAATTTTTCTATTATTCCATGAAAATAATCTTCTTTTTTGTGCACCCTCCCTTGCTGGTCCATGCCAAAAATTATCGAGGAGTTGTCCAAGAGTTGGGCGCCCCAACAACTTTCTATGTTTGGATATTTCTAGTCTAGGAATTTGACCTAACTTGGACTCTTCTTTTTCCCTATTTATTGGATGAATTTTGTTCTAATTTTTTCATGGAATATAGAGCCTTGGGAGAGGTTTGGGGTGTGCAAAATTTAAAGGAAGAGGGTCCTTGGGCGTGGAGGTTCCATAGGCACCAAACCAAGTGTCTAGGTGAGAGAAAAGAGAAGAAGAAGAGGGTCTTCTTCTAAGCCTATTTTATTTTCAATCTCTCCTCCTTTCTTTTGAATTTTTTTTTAAGAGAGTCTTAGATCAGCAAACTCTCATCTTCCTTCTCATATTTTGGAGAGTCTAAATTTTGAAGATGGGAGCATCGGATCGACCATCGATGAAGGATCAGTATAGTACTAGTATGCTGTGCTGATTTCCTACATCGAACTTTAGATCAAAGATCGTAGGATCGTGTGGATGACTCCTAGAGGCCGGATATGTATGCAACTCATGACTTCATCTTCAAACCTAGATCAGTAAGTTAGAATATCTAAACTTGCTCAGGTAATAGATCTGATCTATAAACTTCATACCTTTATTTGATGTACTGTAGATTTAGGTTGATTTGATGAACCTTTTTCTTTCTTATTTGATTTTAATTTTTGATTTAATATCATGCTTTAATCATGTAATAGATCTGAGATCTAGGTGTTCACATGGTTATTTAAATAAATTTTAGATTTATTTAACTCTTCTGCTGCAAGATCTTGAAAAAGTTTCAAGACTTACCGATGAAATCCTAGATCTGGTTCCTTTAGTTTAATCCTAAAATGATTCTAAATCACTGATCAACCATCCGATCAGAATGTGAACTCTAATATGTGTGACCTCATAGGTACAAACCTAAGTTGGTAGCATAAAAATAAATTTTTGTATTAATCAAAGTGACCATTTAGTAATGATATTCGACGGTCGGATAGGTCGAAAGGTGTAGAACACCATCCTTAGAACCCATGTGAATATAGTTTCCATATAATTCATCCCCTTGACCATAATTCTCGTAGGACACCTCAGAGTTCAACTATCAACTCTGATCAGATTGTCCATGTTATATTTCAAAATATCAAATCTATTTGATGGATTACCCTGGCCAATGTTTTGCTATATTGAAATACAGTGATACATTCTTCTCCAACTCTTGGAGTGGTCAATTCCATCATGATCACACTCTAACTTTGCAAATACTTGACTATGCCCAGAAGTCTTTCATTACTGAATTAGAAATTCAATTAGTCTGGTATCAAAGTATAGTGAGTTGCTTGTAAGTCACTGAGGTGATCTCAGGTCTAAGGGATACTTATACCTATATCCCATCAGAGACATTCTCGACAGCAGAATGCTCTTGTGTTGGTCATGTTCAATGATGGTGTATCCATACATCTCATCTATATGCCATACCAGTTTCTCCACACTCCTTGGTTAAGAGGACAACCAACCTATATGGCATATAGTGACCTATGCTTGATAGATGTTGTCGTCCTAATTAACAGTCTATCATTTGATTGTGAACAAATTTAAAGACTAATTGATAAATCCTCTCTTTATCAAAACTAAATAGTCCTAAGAACTTCATAACAATAATGAAGTTCATTAGAAGATGTAAATTTATGATGAAAAATATGTCAAAAAATTTTTATTAATAAATAAATTAATTATAATATTTCAACCATCAACAGATTGACGATTGACTTTGGGACACTATTCCCAACATAATCAAATTGAGCTAATCAGTAATCTTATTGCTAATTAATTCTCCAAAAATATCAAAGTCCTATTTTAGTAGGACCCATGAAGGTAGAGTCCCTGTTCAGTGGGTCTCCTAATCATAAAGTCCCAATCTAGTGGGTTTCTTAACCATAGAGTCCCAGACCATTAGGACTTTTGATCAACTATTAGATTAGGTAGAAACACCTATTGTGTGTGACCCCGTAGGTTTGAACCCTAAGCCAGTAGCATAGAAACTAATTTTCTATATCAATCAATGTGACTATCTTGCAATGGTACCAAATATCTAGATAGGTTAAATAATCGTAATGTAATATTGACGAACCTATAGAATATGTTTACCATATAATTCATCCTCTTGACCTCAATGCTCAAATAATGATCTAGGGTTCAACTGCCAATCCTAAAAATAATTCATATTATATTTCAAAATTTCACGTCCATCGTATGGACTAGCCCGACTGAGATTTTGCTAAATTGAAATACAGTGATGCATTCACTCCAACACCTGGAGGGTTTAATTCCATGTTAATGCATGCACCAACTAAACAAGTACTTGACTGCACCTAGTAACCTTCCATCACTGAATTAGAAATTTAGATAGTCTGCTACCAAAGTGTAGTGAGTTGCTTGCAAGTCACCAATGTGATCTCAAGTCTAATATACACTTATACTCATATCCTTCAGGAGCAACTCTTGATAGTAGAGAGCTTTGCAGTTGGATCATGATCAGTAAATTATATCTCTATATTTTACCTGCATGCCATACCAGTATCTCCATACTCCTTAGTTAAGAGGATAATCAATCCATATGTTACTCAATGACCTACACTCGATATACTTTGTCATCCTAGGTAATAACATATCAATTGATCGCAATTAGGTTTAATGATTAAATGATAAATTCTTCTTTACCAAGTCTCAATAGTCCTAAGGACATCATCATAAAAGAGTTTATTATAGAAAGATGCACAAATATAATGAAATGCTAGAATAATAATTTTATTTATTTATAATTTAAGTATAATTTATAATCAGCTCAACCATCTACAACTTAGATGATTGGGTTTAGGATACAATACCCAACATACATCTCACCTATATGCCATATTAGTGTATCCACACTCCTTAATTAAGAGGCTAACCAACCTATATGGCACACAATAACCTATAGGTGATGAACATTATCATCCTAATTAATAATGTATCATTTGATTGCAAATAGTTTAAGAACTAATCGATAAATTCTCTCTTTATTGAATCTAAATAGTCCTAAGGGCTTCATCACAACATAGGAGTTCATTAGCAGATGTAGACTTATGATGAAAAAAAATGCTAGAATAAAATTTTATTCAATAACAAATCATTGATAATTATAAAATAGCACTAGCATTAATAGGCTGATAATTAGCTTTGAAAAATATTTTTCAACAACTCCCACTTATCCTAAAGCCACTTGGTACATTATCTAATACCCATCTTTGACTTTTGGTCATCGAACTCCTTTACGACTAGGGCTTTAGTGAAGAGGTCGGCTAGCTTTTTCTTTCCATCAATCTTCTAAAGGTCGACATCACCTCAATCCTCAATCTCTAGATCAAGTGTTAGCGGCATAGTATGTGCTTCATTCGATGATGTGCCTTCAATTTTTTTGCATGAACAATGACTCTAGTTCTATCACAATAGAGTAGGACTGGATCATGGGTGTTACTCCAAGCTCGATGATGAACTTTCTCAACCACACAGCTTTCTTTACAATATCTGATGTTGTGATGTACTCTGCCTCGCATACTAAGTTTGCCATAATGTGTTGCTTAGAACTCTTCCAATAGATGGATCCATCATTTAGGATAAAGGTATATCCTGACATGCTTCTATTATCATCATAGTCAGATTGAAAGCTGAAATCTATAAATCTCATAAGTTTAAAATCTGACTCACCATAAATGAGCCATTAATCCTTAGAATTTCTCAAATACTTAAGGATGATTTTCACCACCTTCCAGTGATTCTTCCCTAGATCAGATTGGTATCTACTCACTACTCCTAGTAAGTATGCGATATTTGGTCTCGTATATATCATGGCATATATGATAGATCCCACTATTAAAACATATAGGATTCTACTCATATGCTCTCTCTTTAGGAGTTGTCGGATAATTCTTCTTCAAGAGAGAAATTTTATGGCCTATTGAAAGATAGCCCTTCTTGAAATTCTCCATACTAAACGTCTTCATCACAGTCTCTACGTATGTAGATCGGGATAACCTAAGCATCCTCTTAGATCTGTCCCTATAGATCTTCATCCCTAAGATGTTGGATGCTTTACCCAAGTTCATCATGGAAAACTAAGATGATAGCCAAACTTTTATTCCTTATAGCACAGGAATATCATTTCTGATTAAAAAAATGTCATCCACATACAAATTAAGAAATACCACTACTGGACCATTTGTCCACTTATAAATGTAGGGCTCTTCTTTATTCTTAAAGAAGCAATACATTTTAATCACCTTATCAAAATGCATGTTCCAACTCCGAGATGCTTCAATCCATAAATGGATCTCTAAAGCTTACACACCTTAGAGTCATCTGTGGATGTGAATGCCTCAGGTTATATCATATACACCTCTTCAATCAGCTCTCCATTTAGAAAAGTTGTCTTCACATCCATCCACTAGATCTTATAGTCCAGATAGGCATCTATCGTAAGCATAATCCAAATGGATTTGATTATTGCTGTAGGAGAGAACATCTCATTATAGTCAATACCATAATGTTGGTGATACCCCTTGACAATCAGATAGACTTTATAGATCTCTACCTTTTCGTCTACACCCCTCATCCTCTTGAAGACCCACTTACACCCAATGGATTTAACCCCTTTAGGTGGGTCAACTAATATCCATACATTATTGACCTTCATGGCCTCCATCTTGAATTTCATGGCCTCAAGCCATTTTCTAGAATCAGATCTCTGCATTGCATCCATGTTGGCAATTAGATCCTCATCATTCTTATTGAGTTCGATAAGATCATCGTCCTGGGCCAAGAAACCATAGTATCTGTTAGGTTGATGCAATGCTCTACTAGATTGTCTTAATAGTACTGGGGTCTCTGGTTTTGATTGATGCTTGTCATTATGGCAACAAATAAAAATTAAAACTAATCTTACTCTTAATTAGAACAATGGTGAGTTGGGTGTCAATTTTCTTAGAAAATGAAGGCTAAGTTACATTCAATTTTAAATAAAAAATAAAATTTTAAATTAATTTATAAAGTAAAATTTTAAATAAGTAAACTAAAAAAAATTAATTAAGATTTAAAATAAAAGAAAGTAAATAATGAACTAGGATATTGAAATTAATTAAAAATAAGAAAAAAAATTGTCTAGGATTTTAGTTCTATATTTTATCATTCAAATCTATAATTGATTCATGCAACATTTTTATTGTTAACATACAATCTTATAAAATGAATGTTCCCTTGATCTAATTCTAACATAACCTATTCTACCAAGCATGGACCATATCTAACATGATCATAACCAATCTCATAGATATAGATTATTTAGATCATGCAATCAAAGAACATAAGCATAAATCATATTAATTCTTACAATCCTAATCTGAGCATAGATTGTATCTTTCTATGATCACAATCTATCTTCTTAGTATAAACTACAAGAATAATAAATATTAAAGCATAAATATGAAAAGCATGCCAAAAATAAATAATCAAACTTTATTTCTTAATAAAAAGATAAATAGGTTTCAAATTACAAACTTTTATGATTTGAAGACTTTCCTTACTTTCCTGGACATGAGATCTCTAGCCATACATGGATTTGATCTTTCTAGCTTTCGGCATGTTCAAATCTCCCAAATAAAGAAAAAGAAAAAGAAAGAAAAAAAAGAAGAAAGAAGAAGAGAGGAGAGGAGAAGAGAAGGGAGAGAGAGATAGACTGGAGGAGGGCTAATCCCCTTTGAGAGGGTTCTCTGTTCTGGTCTGTGACATAATAGAAGATTAAATAGAGGAAAAATAGGAAGTTTTTGACTTCTTGCCAAAATCTAATTTGAATTTGGATTGAATTCCATCTTGCTGAAGCCCCCTGATCATTGGATTGATGATTTGATGGATCAAAATCCATTAGAACACCACTACTTATTGCTCAATCAAAGCCCAGATCACTTTCAGACTGTTGGATCTTCCATCAAACCATTCGATGCTGTTCGATCTCATGTGGGACTATTTTTCAATCATCGGATCATGTAGGAAAAAGCTTAAGGATTCTTGATCAGAATGAACTCTCTTCCTGGCCATCAGATTTTGGTTGGTACAATTTTTGGCCATCCATCAGTGCACAGATCGCAGCTGTCTAGCTTGTGCAATGAGCGTAGATTGAGTATACGATAGTCCCCACCCAATTGGTAGCCACCCCACTGGATAAAATGAAGAATATAATCCTATGAGCTGCATGGTAAATTATATGGACCATTTAAGGGTCCACGCCTATTAAGTCGCTGCCGGTCCACCTTAGACCACGTGGTTTCCTGACGTCAGAATGATGTTAGGTGCTAGAGAGAAGTGGGCTATGAGCTTGGCTTCGCACGGACATAGGCTGGGTTGATGGGGCTGGTGTGGGCCATGGTCGGTCGGGCCAAGTAGTTTTCTGAGCCGGTTTGACCAAATTTTTTTTCATTTAAAAATTCCAGCCTTCATATCATTTTTGTTTTAGCTCTAATTTTTCTCAAATTTGATTCGTTTAAACCAAAAAATTGATTTCTTCATATTGGTAAGCTTCTTTCCTATAAAATATAAATAAAAAATTAATTTTTAAATTAATATTAATTAATATGTATTTTAGTTCTATAATTTAGTATATGTATTGTATTTATCACACCCTCTAATTTGAGTTTTACTCATCCTCGAGCAAAAAGAGAAAAATTAGAAGTATGTACCAACACGAAAAGATGTAAAAGTTTCTTCAGGTCATCCTAAGGTCAGTTAATACCTAGTTAGAGATTTAAGAAATACATCATCTGATTACTAATTCCATCCCAAATAGTGGTCTAAGTGAAGAACACAAAATTTTAGAGCTTTTTTTTTATCAATTTTCCATCTTTATTCTTTAAATTCTCTATCTTTAGTATGGGCTAGAGTTTTTATTTTTATTTTTTTATTTTTTTATTATTTTTTTGCGGTTAGTGTAATGTTTTAATCCCTTAAGCTTTCTATCTAATCCTTGTAGCAAACTTTGGATCAATGACTTCCAAACTAGTTGGCTTTAGGACATTAGTTGTAAAACATTTCTCAAGCTTACTGACTCGAGTCAAACAAGCTACAAGTTAAAATTAACTGTATAACTAGTTTCTTCACATTGCTCACTTTTTAAAGCGAATAACATTGCTTACTTAGGCAACGGGATCCGGTTATTTGGTTGGAGACCAATATTTAGAACTTATTCTTTATTTTTTTATTTTTTTTAAATTTTTTATCTTATTTTCTACTCATACCCATACAAGATAGATTCTTTATTGATGGTTGTGCTACTTGTTGGACTTATACATGAGTTATTAATTAATAAAAAATATTTTGATATTTTTCATCATAAATTCTATTGTCTTCTAATAAACTTCTTTGTTGTGATGAAGTCCTTAGGACTATCTAGATTCGACAAAGAAGGATTTGGCATTTAGTTCTTAAATTGTTCACGATCAAAAGATATGTTGTTACTTAGGATAACAATGTTTATCAAGTATAGGTCATTGTGTACCTTATAGGTTGGTAGTCCTCGTAACCAAGGAGTGCTGAGACACTAGTATGGCATGCAAGTAAGATGTATGGGTACATCTACACTGAACGTGACCAACTCTAGAGCTTTTCTACTATCTAGATTTGCTCTAATGGAATGTGGGTATAACTATCCCTTTGACCTGAGATTACCATAGTGACTTTCAAGCAACTCAATGTGCTTTGGTGCCAGACTATCTAAATTTCTAATTCAGTGATGGAAGGTTTCTGGGCACCATCAAGTACTTAAGAAGTCAGTGCGTGTATCAATATAGGATTGACCAGTCCTGGTTTCAGGAGCTATGTTCAATTGTGTTTCAATTTAGCAAAGCCTTGGCCAGGATAGCCTTAGTGAGGAGTCACGGGACTAATTGCTTTGAGACACGACATAGATGTATTTTCTAGGATTGACTATCAAATCCTGAATCATCTATTACATAGAGGTCATAGGGATGAATTATATGGTAACTATATTCATGTAGGTTCTGAATGTTACGATTACAACTATTCGACCTATCTGAACGTCAGGTACCATTGCTAGATGGTCACTTCAATTAGTATAGAAATTGGTTTCTATGCTACCGACTTAGGTTCGGACCTATGGAGTCACACACACTAGAGGTTTCTATCCAATCTGATGGCTGGTGAAGAGTTTCACTCGATGAGACTCTATGGTCAAGAGTCCCATTGGACTGGAACTCTTCGATTGGGAGTCCTACTAGGTTGGGACACTAAGTCTCAATGTCTTAGAGTCTATGGTCAAGAGTCCCATTGGATTGGGACTCTTCGACCAAGATTTTCACTGCTCTAGGACTTTAAGTCCTACAGATCTGGGACTTTATAATTGAGAGTTGGGACTCTACAATCATGAGTTTTATTTGTTTCGAACATCGGAATCAAGAGTCCCACTGGTTTAGGACTCTACGATCCAGAGTTTTATTTTGATGAGACTTTGTTGTCCGAACACCCACTAGATTTGGACTTTGAATTGATGAAAGGTTTCATTAGTGAATTTGATTGCTAATTAACATAATTTGACTGAGTAATTATTTTTGGTTCAAGTCCAATTGAATTGGGCTCAGTTGGATTTGACCTGATTAGGTCACAAGTTGACCTAATCGTCGAGGAGGTTCGAACCATGATTTGATCAGAAGTTGGGCTTGAACAATTCTTGATTTTATTAAAATTTAAATAAGTCAAATTAAAACTAATTATGTTGAGTTTAATTTGATCTAATTGGACCTAACCAATTTTGATTGGGTTGGTTCAATTGGTTGAAGTTTAAATTCAAAGACTAGTTTGACTAGTCTTCTCTTCCAATGCGCCACACATGCCCCACACCCCATTTAAAATTCATGAGAAAAGTTCTCATATGTTTTCTACACACACAAAGGATCTCACGCCCACCTTCTCTATGCCCATTGTGAATAAGTTTTGATTGTTATTGATTTTGAATGAGATTCAAACTTAGATAAGAAACAACCTTTATCTTATCCATGCGCCAACTCATTTTGTGTGCCCATATTTCTTCACGAGGAATGGTTCTCATGCTTCATTCTCCAGGAACAAGATACTCCACACCTTCCCTTCTTACGCCATTATTGTTTGAAACAAATTCGTTAGCATTTGAATTCAAAACAAGTTTGAATTCAAATTGACAACCAACCCATTCTAATCATCTCACGTGTGCTCTCCACTGTTTTGGTGAAAAGTAAAAGGAAGAGAATTTTGGACATGTGACAACTAATTTGGAAAAAAAAAGGGAGGACTTCCATGAGCCTTTAGCTGCATGAGAAAATATTTTAAAAAATCAAGAGAAGGAAAAACAAAGAGAGTTGGGCACAGGGTTTTCAAGGTGCATATGACCTAGGATTTTAGAACTTAGGATAAGGG
>QRFJ01002166.1:38734-64364 GCA_006176705.1 Cocos nucifera | reverse complement strand
GCTCAGTGATCGCACCACCATTCGATGTATAATGCTAGTGGCAATGAACGATAAGTTCAGCTGTAGGAGATGCTTCAAATATTGAATGACAAGTTTGGCATGCTTGACGATGTTGGAAGGCACAAAATAAGTTGTGCCATTCTCAATGCTCGGATGAGGGATGGGGCCTTAGTCATCGATAATATATTATACATGACCAAGATGATCGAGCATCTTAACAAGCTGGGCTTCCCCTGCACAAGCAACTCGGTAAGGATGCGATCCTTAATTTCTTGCCTAAGTCTTTTGATGCCTGCTTATCTATAGCTATGGCAAGTGCACCAGTGATCAAGTAATAAAGTGAATGAGTAGAGTATCGTCCCTAGAGGATTAGAAAATAAGTACTAAAAAGTCCTTTCTTATGCTTTATTTAGAAGACCAATTTATGAGAATAAGAAATTAAAGAACAAAATAAAGAAATAATTAAAAATTTTAAAAAAATAAAGAGAGTATAATTATTAGGATTTTAAACTTAAGAGCAACATATTACTAAGGCAATTGGTTCACCAACTCAGTCAATACAATATTCAGATTATTATATTAATTTTATTTCATGTGATGGTGGAGTCTCCTAATTTATTCACTACCCTTTGATCCAGGCATAGCAAAACTATCAATATTTATTAATTACCCTTTGGTCCAGGTGTAATTTAAATAAATATTAATGTATTACATTTTATGAAACCCTCTAATTAAAATACGCTGCGTCCAAAGCACACTAAAATTCCCCGCATGCATATGAATTCTAATTTGATTCACAATACAAGGTATATAATCAAAAAGCAATAACATAGATGTACTTGGTCCGTAACATCTATGTTCATCAGATAAATTAGAAGATGACCAGTAATCTACGAGCATTAAGAACAGATTTATATACTTCTCATGAATAAAATTTAAAATTAAAAATAAATCATACTGAATATTGCATCAAAAGAGTGGCTACATCTTAGCCTTAGTAAAAGAAAATTTAGTTCATGATAACAAGTTCAAAAATAGCAAATAAAATAAAAAATAAAAAGAAATTAGACTATTTGATTGCTGAAATTGATTGTTCGTCGCTCTTGGTGTAGGAAAACTTGGTGATGAGAAAAAAATGCTCCTTGATTAATATTCTGATTGTCGGAAGAAAAAAATTAAAAACCCTTTCTTTTCTCTTAAAAATCTCTCTTCTCTTTCTCCCTCTCTCCTCTCTTTCTCTTCCTTTTTTTTTATTTCTCTCTTTCTTTTTTTTCTTCTCGGCAATAGTAGGCCCTCTATTTTTATAGGCTAACAAGAGGATTTTCCATCGAAATCCCTTGAAAATTAGGTTTAAAACTCTCAAAACAACTCAAATTAGGACCTTGGATGATTCTAACCGTTGAATGTTGATCAAACAGTCCAAAAATCGCTTAAAAATCCTTTAAAAATTCCTAGATCAAGTCAAAATTCATGGCAGCCATTGGATCAATCGTTGGATTGAATCTGGGCTGTTAGATCACGCACAGAGAAGCCTCTGATCTTTAGTTTAAAGTTGGGATGAATCTCAGCTGTTGGATCTCGACCGGGAGCTGCGGTTGCCGTTCGTCGGCGCATGCATTTTGGCCGTTTGATCAAATCTCAGTGAAAAGTGACCATCGAATTAAACAAAATTTCCAAATTGCCCTTTGTAGACCATGCGCGAGCCCAGTGTTGCATGGACCACTGCATTCTTCAGCTAATCAGAGCGTGCTTCTTCATATGAAATTCTCGAAATGCCCTTAAGTCGGTCCACCATGCACCGTAAAAAATGCTGACGTCAACGCTATGTCAGCGTCTCGATTTGCTGGTGTGGTCGAATCGGACAGTCTACTGAGCTAGTTTTTCTGGACCGGTTTGAACCAGACCGGCTCTCTTTTTTTTTTTTTTTTGAAATTCAATTTCGAGCTCGTTTGAAGTCCATTTTACCTGAAATTTATTTCATCTAAATCAGAAAAATAAGATCTTCATATTAGTGGCCTTCTTTCTTACATAAGATTAACAAAAGTATCAATTTTTAAAGAAATAAATTAATTTATTTTATAATTTAATACTTTTATTAGTATATTTTTACCACTTATCACACCCTCCAACTTAGTCATTGCTAGTCCCTTAGCAATGTTTTATTTAATACCATGTTTCAATAAGATTATCCATCAAAAATATAAAATCTAGGACTAAATATCAAAAAGTTTAGAAAATACTACTAATTAAGCATGGAGCTTTAGAAGCAAATTTTTCAGTCAATACGATTAAGAACTTCCTTAGAGTACATCAAAGATCTATAGCACTTATGTTCATGATGACTAACTTTAGCATTTTAGTGTTAAATTAAAAGAACAAAAGTATCCTCTCTTATCACCTATTTTGGTCAATTTTCTATACATTCTCAATTTTATACTCATGAATTAAGGTAGCTTTCACACTGTCCCTTTTTTTTTTGCTGTGCTGAGCATCCTGGCCTTTCCTTCACCATTTTACATGAATTTTCACACTTGACCTAGGTGCAGAGATCCAGTTACTAGGCTTTGGGCAATCCACATATACTCTGTCTTTTGCACTTTATTTTTAGGCAGGTAGCTCTTTCCTTAAATTCAAGTTTCTTTGATTAGAATGTATATTAATTACCAATTTTTAGTGATAATTGAATCCTCAGTTGGCCTTATAATCAATACCTACTTTGCCTTGTTAGTGTGCATGTGCAATTAGAAGTGCTAATAGTCTTTTAATGACCTAAGTAGGCTACTAAAAGTTGACCAACTAATCTACTTCTTTAACTCGTTACATTCATTAGCAAATAATTCTATCTTTTATCACTTGTCCAGTCTATCTTGCTCAAGATTTTCTTCTTGACACATGATTTTTTTTTTTTTAACTTATTCTACATTATCTTAAGGGAGAAAGAAAAATAAATGATGCAATAAAGGATAGGAAGGAATACATCTGATTTGGTTCAGTCTGGTTCTTTGGAGCTTTGAAATTTTGCTTGAGCTCTCATTGATTTTTCTCTGTCTGGCAATTGCTTGTATCATGTCCTCCTCCGCACAGGTCATAGGTGATGCTCTGAATATGCATAGCTGTTCCTTTCAAGTTATTGACTTCAGCTCTAAGGGCTATAATTTCAGCTAGTAAGGTTGGCACGCAATCTACTCCCTGCACAGCTACTAGTCTTTTTGGCATCATGCATTCTGTCTGCCACTGATAGCTATTTGATGCCATCTCATCGATCAGATCGAAGGCTTTTTCCTCCATTTTTTGATTAATAGTTCCTCCTACTACTGCATCAATCATAGAACGATTAGTAGGAGATAAACCATTATAAAAAGTTTGTACCTGAAGCCATACGGGTAGTTGATGATGTGGACATCTCCTCAGCAATTCCTTGAAATGCTTCTAAGCCTCATATAGTGTCTCCATGTCCATTTGCATAAAAGAAGTGATATCGTTGCGCATCTTGACAGTCTTGGAAGGTGGAAAGTACTTGTCTAAGAATTTTTGGGCTAGGACATCCCAAGTTATGGTAGAACCAGTAGGAAGAAAATGAAGCCAACTCTTAGCTTTGTCTCATAAAGAGAAAAGAAATAACCTTAATCTAATAGCATCATTCAACACCCCATTAATTTTAAAAGTATCACAAAGTTCAAGAAAGTTAGAAATATGGGCATTCGGATCATCATGCATGTGTCTACTGAATTGGATAGTTGATTGAATCATCTGGATCATCGTCGATTTTATTTTGAAGTTGTTTGCTCATACAGATGGTCTTCTGATGCTCGAAGCTGCATCGACTATAGATGGTGTGATGTAATCATTTAATGGATGATGTACTGGTCGAATAGCTTCATGCTGTTCTTCGGTCGCCATATCCAATCCTAGATTGATGTCGTTAGGATCTTCAGCTGCCACGTTCCTTTCTTGTTGTAGTCTTTTAATGGTCTTTTTAATTTTTGGATCTAAAGGTAGTAAGTTACTATGTCCAGTACATGTCATGCACTGAACAATTTTTTTTTTAAGAAAAAATAAAATAATAATAAAAATAAAAAATAAAATTCTAAAGTAAAGCTAGGATCAAAATTTTAATATTATTTTAGACACAATCTCCGGCAATGATGCCAAAAACTTGATGCATGCTAATCTATAGCTATGGCAAGTGTACCAGTCAATCAAGTAATAAAGTGAATGAGTAGAGTATCATCCCTAGAGGATTGGAAAATAAGTACTAAAAAGCTCTTTCCTGTGCTTTATTTAGAAGACTGATTTATGAGAATAAGAAATTAAAGAACAAAATAAAGAAAAAATTAAAAATTTTAAGGAAATAAAGAGAGTGTAATTATTAGGGTTTTAAACTTAAGAGCAATATATTACTAAGGCAATCGGTTCACCAACTCAGTCAATACAATATTCAGGTTATTAGATTAATTTTATTTCATGTGACGATGGAGTCTCCTAATTTATTCACTACCCTTTGGTCCAGGCATAGCAAAACTATAAATATTTATTAATTATCCTTTGGTCTAGGTGTAATTTAAATAAATATTAATGCTTTAAGTTTTGTGAAACCATCTAATTAAAATATGCTGCATCTAAAGCGCACTAAAATTTTCGCATACATATGAATTCTAATTTGATTCATAATAAAAGGTATATAATCAAGAAGCAATAACATAGATGTACTTGGTTCGTAACATCTATGTTCATCAGATTAATTAGAAGATGGCCAGTAATCTAAAAGCATTAAGATCAGATTTATATACTCCTCATGAATAAAATTTAAAATTAAAAATAAATCATACTAAATATTGCATCAAAAGTGTGGCTACACCTTAGTCTTAGTAAAAGAAAATTTAGTTCATGATAACAAGTTCAAAAATAGTAAATAAAATAAAAAGCATAAACAAATTAGACTGTTTGATTGTTGAAATTGATTGTCCGTCGGTCTTAGTGTGGAGAACTTAGTGATGAAAAAAAAAGCTCCTTGATTAATATTCTAATTGTCAGAAGAAAAATTAAAAATCCTTTCTTTTCTCTCAAAAATCTCTCTTTTCTTTCTACCTCTCTCCTCTCTTTCTCTTCCTTTTTTTTTATTTCTCTCTTTTTTTTTCTTCTTGACAATAGCAGGCCCTCAATTTTTATAGGCTAATAGGTGGATTTTCCATCGAAATCCCTTGAAAATTAGGTTTAAAACTCTCAAAACAACTTAAATTAGGACCCTCGATGATTCTGACCATTGGATATTGATCAAACTATCCAGAAATTGCTTAAAAACACTTTAAAATTTTTTAGATCAAGTCAGAATTTATGGCAGCCGTTGGATCAATCGTTGGATTGAATCTGGGCCATCAGATCATGCATAAAGAAGCATCTAATCTTTAGTTTAAGGTCAGGATGAATCTCAGCCATTGGATCTCGATCGGGAGCTGCGGATGCCATTCGTCAGGGCATGCATTTTAGCCATCCGATCAAATCTCAGTGAAAGGTGCCCATCGGATCAAACAAAATTCCTAAATTGCCCTCTGTGGACCATGCGTGAGCTTGGTATTGCATGGACTGTTGCATTCTTCAGCCAATTGAAGCGTGCTTCTTCATGTGAAATTTTTGAAATGCCCTTAAGTCGGTCCACCATGCACTGCAAAAAATGCTGATGTCAATGCTGCATCAGCGAACCGATCTACTGATGCGGTCAAATCGGGCGATCTGCTTAGCTGATTTTTCTGAATCGGTTTGAACCAGACCAGCTCTCTCTTTTTTTTCTGAAATGAAGTCCATTTTGCTTGAAATTTGTTTCATCCGAACTAGAAAAATAAGATCTTCATATTGGTGGCCTTCTTTCCTACATAATATTAACAAAAGTATCAATTTTTAAAGAAATAGATTAATTTATTTTATAATTTAATATTTTTATTAGTATATTTTTGCCACTTATCATCTTTTCTCTTCTTTCTAACTCATTTTAGAATGATAAAGCCTACAGTCAACTACCATAGCTTGTTGGTGTTACTACAGAACTTTGAAAAGGATCACCAACTCCATAAGGAGACGGTGAATGTAGTGGAAAGATCTTCTTCTGATCGTCGACCCTTTAAAAAAGCGAAGAAAAACAAGAAGAACAAAAACAAGAAGGTGCGGCCAAATGCTAGGACAATTGCACAAGGTCGGATCAAGAAGTGCAAGCCCGACCAAAGCTAAGTGGAGTGCTTCTTCTACAAGAAGCAGGGGCACTAGAATAGGAACTGTTCTGTATACATTGCCTCCTTAGACCCGAATAGGCCAAGGAGGAAGCAAGTGGTTGTCGGACAAGGTACTTATATGATAACACCTTGCAATTTTTTCTTATTTGATTATACTGCCTAGGTATTAAATACTGGAAGCCCTTATCATATTTGTAAATCTATGTAGGGCTTGCAGCTCAGTAGAAGATTTGATCAAGGCGAGAGATTCCTCAACATTGGAGATGGAAGATAAGTTCTAATTCTAGCTTTAGGAATTAAGAATCTTGTAATCAATTCAAATAAAGCTATTCTCGATGAATGTTATTTTTGTCCAATCTTCTGATTGAATGTCATTTCTGTAGGCCTTTTGGCCATGAATGGTTTTGAAATATCAATAAAAGAAAAATTTTATAATGTCATTTTGAATGGTGTTACAATTTTTATTGGGCAATTGAATAATAAAATTTATTTACTTTTTATGTCTGTTAACGTGGTTCAATTCTCTGATAAACATCCTAAAATTAGTGATGTGTCTGATGTCTACCTTTGGCACTATAGGCTAGGTCATATTAACAAAAATAGAATTAATAGGTTAGTTCAAGAAGAAATTCTTGAGGTTAGTGATTGTAAATCACTTCCAATCTATGAGTTTTGTCTTCTTGGTAAGATGACAAGGTCACCTTTTATTGAAAAAGGTAAACAAGCCACTGAACTCCTGAGTCTAGTACATTTGGATGTATATGGACCCATGAGCTCAAGTGCTAGAGGTGGATATTTCTACTTCATAACCTTCACAGATGATCTATCAAGGTATGGATACATCTATTTAATGAAGCATAAGTCAGAGTCGTTTGAAATGTTCAAACTATTTCGAAATAAGGTAGAAAAACAAATTGGAAAGAGTATTAATACTCTTCAGTCTAACCGAGGGGGTGAGTATCTTTCAAATGAGTTTTTGATATATCTAAGGAAGAATGGGATTCTCTTTCAATGGACCCCTCCTGGAATACCATAATATAATGGTGTGTCTGAAAGAAGAAATCAGACCTTATTGGATATGGTTTGATCCATGATGGGGTTTGCTGGATTGCCGATCTTCCTATGGGGATATGCACTCGAGTCAGCTTATTACATTTTAAATAGGGTTCCGACTAAATTTATAAATAAAACACCAAATGAGATATGGATAGGGCGTAAGCTAGTGCTCTCACATCTTAGGATTTGGGGGTGTCCGGCTTATGTCTAATATTTAATGAGAGACAAGCTTGGACCTAGGTCTGATAAGTATAGTTTTATAGGTTATCCAAAAAAAACTAATGGATACTAATTCTACCTTACTGATGAGCAAAAAGTGTTTGTCAGCCTTAAGACAGTTTTTTTAGAAAAAGAGTTCCTTGGTAAAGGAATTAATGCCTTTAAGATTAACATGATGAAGTATAGTAGGTGGAAGAATAGACACAAGTTAATAAACCTGAGCTAGATCTGATTAGATTAGACCTAGAACCCATTGTAGATGCACCATTAAGGCGATCTAGTAGAGTATCACATCAATCGAATAGATACTATGATTTCTTGATCTAGAATGGGGATCCTATCAAACTCGATGAGAACGATCAGCACTCGATCACCTATATGGATGCAATGCAGAGACCCGACTCTGAGAAATGGCTTGAGGCCATAAAATTCGAAATGGAATCCATGAAGGTCAACAATGTATGGACATTGGTTGACCCATCCAAAGGGGTAAAACCCATAGGGTATAAGTAGGTCTTCGAAAGAAAAAGGAGCACAAATGGAAAAGTGGAGACCTATAAAGCCCATTTGATTGCCAAGGAATATCTTCAATATTTTGGTATTGACTATGATGAGACATTTTCTCTTGTGGCAATGCTTAAATCCATTCGGATTATGCTTGTTATCGCTGCCCATCTAGATTATGAAATCTGATAGATGGATATAAAAATGGCTTTCCTAAATGGAGAACTGGATAAAGAGATGTATATGATATAGCTTAAAGGATTCACATCTATAGATGACTCTAAGGTGTGTAAGCTTCAAAGGTCCATTTATGGACTAAAGCAGGCATCTCAAAGTTAGAACATACGATTTGATAGAACAATCAAAATGTATGGCTTTGTTAAGAATGAAGAAGAGCCCTGCATATACAAGTGGGCTAATGGTCCAGCAATAGTATTTCTATTATTGTATGTGGATGACATTCTCTTAATCGAGAATGATATTCCTGCATTACAAAGAATAAAGATTTGGCTATCATCACAGTTCTCCATAAAAGATCTAGAAGAAGCTTCCTACTTCCTAGGGATGAAGATCTATAGAGATAGATCTAAAAGATTGCTTGGATTATCCCAATCTACGTACATTAACATTGTGCTGAAATGGATCAGCATGGAGAATTCGAAGAAAGACTATTTACCGATAGGCCATGGAATTTTTCTTTCAAAGAGGGATTGTCCGACAACACCTCTAGAAAAAGTGCATACGAGTAGAATACCATATGCTTCAATAGTGGGTTTTATAATGTATGCCATGATATGTACGTGACTAGATATGGCATACTCACTAGGGGTAGTGAGTAGATACCAATCTGATCCAGGGGAGAACCACTGGAAGATTGTTAAAACCATCCTAAAGTATTTAAGAAATACTAAGGACCAATGGCTTGTATATGGTGAATTGAATTTGAAACTTATGGGGTTCACAGACTCTAGTTTTTAGTCTAACCATGATGTTAGCAAGAGTACGTTGAGATATATATTTACCTTTAATGGTCGAGCTATCTATTGGAAGAGTTTCAAGCAGCACACTGTGGCTGATTTAGTTTGCGAGGTGGAGTATGTTGCTGCATCAGATGCTGCCAAAGAAGTGGTGTGGTTGAGAAAATTCATCACCGAGCTTGGAGTAGCACCCTCCCATGATGGTCAGCTCTGCTCTATTATGACAGCTCTAGAGCCATTGCTCAGGCGAAGGAACCTAAGGCACACTAGTGGACGAAGCATATTCTGCGCCGCTTCTACCTTGTCTGAGAAATTATAGATTGAGGTGATGTTGACCTTTAGAAGATCGACGGAAAGGAGAACCTGATCGATCGATTCACTAAAGCTATTACGGTGAAGGAGTTCAACGACTTCAAGTCGAAGATAGGTATTAGATACTGCACTGATTGGCTTTAGTCCAAGTGGAAGATTATTAAAAATATATTCTAAAGCCAATCATCAATCTGTTGATGGTTGTGCTACTTATTATACTTGTATATGAATTATTAATTAATAAAAATTATTTTGATATTTTTCATCAAAAATTTTGTTGTCTTCTAATGAACTCCTAAGTTATGATGAAGTCATTATGACTATCTAGACTCGACAAAGGAGGATTTATCGTTTGGTCCTTAAATTATTTACAACCAAAAGATATGTTGTTACTTAGGACAACAACATTTATCAAGTATAGATCGTTGTGTGCCTTATAGGTTGGTAGTCCTCATAAACGAGTATTGAGATACTGGTATGGCATGCAAGTGAGATGTATGGGTACATCTGCACTTAACATAACCAACTCCAGAGCTTTTTTGCTATTAAGATTTGCTCTGATAGAATGTGGATATAACTGTCCCTCCGACCTGAGATTACCACCATGACTTCCAAGCAACTCAATGTGCTTTGTTGTTTTTAGACTATTTGAATTTCTAATTCAGTGATGGAAGGTTTCCAGGCACCATCAAGTACTTGAGGAGTTAGTGTGTGTATCAAGATGGGATTGACCACTCCTGGTTTCAGGAGCTGTGTTCAATTATGTTTCAATTTAGCAAAGCCTTGGCCAGGATAGTCTTAGTGAGGAGTCACAGGACTAATTGCTTTGAGACACAATATAGATGTACTTCCTAAGGTAAATAGTCAAACACTGAATCATCTATTACATAGAGGTCGTAGTGATGAATTATACGATAACCATATTCATGTAAGTTCTAAATGTTGTGATTGCGATTATTTGATCTATCTGAACATCGGGTACCATTGCTAGATGGTTACTTTGATTAGTACAGAAATTGATTTCTGTGCTGCCGGCTTTGGTTCGGACTTGTAGAGTCACACATACTAGAGGATCCTACTTGATCTAATGGTTAGTGAAGAGTCCTACTTGACTAAGACTCTATGGTCAAGAGTTCTACTAGACTGAAACTCTTCGACAGGGAGTCCTACTGGGTTGGGACACTGAGTCTCAATGTTTGGAAGTCTGTGGTCAAGAGTCCCACTGGACTTGGACTCTTCAACCAAGAATCCTACTGCTCTAAAACTCTGAGTCCTACATGTTTGAGACTCTACGATTAAGAGTTGGGACTCTACAATCATGAGTTTCATTTGTTTCGAACATCGGGATCAAGAGTCCCACTGGTTTGGGACTCTACGATCAAGAGTTTCATTTTGATGGGACTCTATTGTCCGAACATCCATCAAATTTGGACTCTAGATTGATGAGAGATTTTATTAGTGAATTTGATCACTAATTTACTTAATTTGATTGAGTAATTATTTTTGGTTCAAGTCTAATTGAATTGGGTTCAATTAGGTTTGACCTAATTAGGTCATAAGTTGATCTAATCACCGAGGTGGTTTGAACCCTGATTTGATCAGAGGTTGGGCTTAATCAATTTCTAATTTTATTTGGATTTAATTGAGCCTAATTAAGCTTAATTATGTTAGATTTAATTTGATCTAATTGGACCTAATCAATTTTGATTGGGTTGGTTCAATAGGTTGAAGTTTAAATTCAAAGACTAGTTTGACTAGTCTTCTCTTCCCGTGTGCCACATATGCCCCACACCCCAGTTAAAATTCATGAGAAAAGTTCTTATAAGTTTTCTACATGCACAAAGGATCTCACACCCACCTTCTCTATGCCCATTGTGGATAAGTTTTGGTTGTTATTGATTTTAGTTTGTATTAGATTCAAACTTAGATAAGAAACAACCTTTATCTTATCCATGCGCCACCTCATTTTGTGCACCCATATTTTTTCATGAGAAATGGTTCTCATGCATCATTATCCATGCACAGGATAATCCATGCCTTCTTCTTATGCCATTTTTTTTTGAAACAAATTGGTTGGCATTTGAATTCAAAACAAGTTTGAATTCAAATTGACAACCAACCTGTTCTAATCCTCTCACGCATGCTCTCCACTATTTTGGCAAAAAATAAAAGGAAGAGAATTTTGGACATGTGACAATTGATCTAAAAAAAAGGTAGGACTTCCATGAGCCTCTGGGTGCATGAGAAAATATTTTAAAAAATTGAGAGAAAGAAAAACAAAGAGAGTTGGGTGCAGGGTTTTTAAGGTGCATATGACCTAAGGTTTTAGAACTTGGGATTCGAGAAGCAATTATATAAGCTACGAGGGTTGTAAGTGCACAAAACTTTAGAGAGTACCTCCTCTATCTCTCTACTACATCTACCAGCAATCCGGAGTGTCTGTGAAGTCCATAGACGAAGATCGAAGTCGTTCGATCGAAATAGCCCTTGAAAGACTCCGATGTCGAGCTAGCACTCATGGGGAGCCGATCAAGACCAACAACCTCATGTGGATGATCCATTGAGGCCAGACATCTGTGTGACTGCATCATAACTAGCAGACCTCCTCGATGATGATCAGATCATGGTGATCAACTATCCGTGCAAGGTATAGTGCTCAGAACACTTAGATCTAGTAAATAGTTTACTGCACTGTTTTAATTTTTTAGATCTGATATATATGCATTTATATCATATTTAGATCCTTAGTGTAGAGTTTATTTTCTAATATATTTTAATTTTTCTAGGGCATATCTATTTGGTCATTTACTTCTATATTATACCTATCTTCATTAAAATCGTCCACCTTATCATGAGCCAAATAGGGATTTAAAGAATCCTGAGAAATAATTATGGGTGTAGCATCCTCTAGTGTATTATTTATTTATATTTCTTGAGAAGTTTTTATTAATTCCATCATCTCATCAGTTTATCTTCCTTTCCCGTTAAAAGGAATTGAGGATTCGAGGGCACTTGGGAACAGTTCCATAGGTAAGTAAGATAATGAATTTGGTTCATCCCACCATTCTTGTTTCTTGCTATATTTTGTTTCCTCAATAATATGGTCTAAGAGGATTTTTTTAGTTGTGCAAGCTTGTTCTGTAACCATTGGAAAGAAGATAATGATGGAATTGATTCATCCCACTATTCTAGTTCTTTTTTATATTTTGCTGCCTCATAATATGGTCTAAAAGGATCTTTTTAGTTGTGCAAGGTTGCTCTATGATCATATTATTTTTTAGAGCTATATGTGATTATTCAGAAAAAGTTGCAGGAACATTAAAATTTCTAACTAGGCATGGTCTCTCAGGGTCACTCTCAGATTGATTGGGCAACTCTCTTTCCTCCTGCTATTTGAATGTAAGCGCTTACTTCTCTAGTTATTTATTGTTTTGCATATAGGAGTGATAGGTCTGTTGCAAGGTCTGATTATTAAGTTTTAACTTATTTAACACTTGCTAAATCCTCTCTTCAAAAGTTGATTCATTGTTACTTAGAAAAGATTGATAGTATGGGTAGGGCATATCATAATGTGCATCCATGAATATTGGTTCTTATGGCACCGGGGTAACCATTGGTTGTGATTGCCATAAAAAATTTAGTTGAGCCCCCCAGCCTAGATTTTAAGTGTTAAAGTATGGATTATTTTTGGTCTATAAGTCATTTGGGTTTGATATTGATGAACTTGCTCATACATATACTTAAAATATTGGTGTGGGCATTCACTCACAATATGAGTGGGGCTTGAACATATTGCACAAACTTATTGTGTGGAAAGAAAGATGGAAAGAAATATTTTCTAATGGCTTCTAGATGATCTAATCTATTAGTAGCTCAATGTAAAAATTCATCTCTGATTATTTTTATTTTGTTTTATTTTTATTTTAAAGAATAAAAAAAGTGATGAGGAGAGAGAATTCTAAAGATAAGAACCTAGATGATCCTAAATCTAAGAATAATATATGCGAAGAATTAGTTTAGTATTTGGCATTAATTTTAATCAAGTTAAGCAAGCATGAACTCTCTATCCTAGGGTTAACCGAAATCTAGACAGCTCCTAACTATTCCAAGATTACCTTCAAGCACTCCAAGACCAAGACTAACTAACTGACTCAACTAAGTAAGTATAAGATGTGGGAGGTTCCATGCTTGTTGCTTTTCTTAGACACCAACTAAGTTGCCCAGATCAGATAATGGAATCAATTGAAAATCACCTTCTTAAAACCACTAATCTGAGACACCAAGCAATTAACCAATCTAAATCTGGTCCAACTTTAGGATTTTCTTATCCTATTGAGCTCAAATTTCTTAGGAATAACCTCTAATTGATTTTAAGTTAAAGGCTTAGGTCAATGTAATATGAAGGATGGTGGTTTGTGGGCTAAGGAAGGATGATCAAAAATTCACTTTATTTTATTTAATGGGTTGTGCCCTTAAAGTATATTATGGATTTGCAATGCAAACAAAGTAAGGTATACAAATATATTATGTTCTTTTAAGATTTAATTAGTTTTTCTATATTAATCAAGTGTTATGATGTGTATTTATTTTCTTATTTTATATTAGGTTATGTAAAGCAAGAAAAATAAAAGATAGCTTTTAATTAAATTAATTAGATTAATTATGCTTATGTTTTATCTAAACTAATTTAAAGAATCTAGTTAATTAGAGAGTGAATTATATTAGGACTAAAAAGCAACCAGCTAACCTACAAGTAAAGTAAGAAATTAAATTAACTTTAAAAATGATAATTTATTCTAAATTATAAAAATAATAAATTAATTATATAAAATAAGATAATTATTTAACTATGCAATTAAGATAATCTAGCTAGAAGGCAATTAATAAACCATATATGAAAGGAAATATAAAGCAGAAAGTTAAAAAAAGCATAAATAACAGGTAGTTAAGCAATTAAATTAAATTGACTGATAATAAAAGATAAATTCTTGTTCAACAAAATAAAGTATGAAAAGCAAAAATAGAAAAGTGGTAAATAATAAACTAAAAATATAAAACAGTAAAATAAATAAATAAGTAGAGCATATAAGATAATAAAATAAAGCAGTAAAATAAATAAGTAAAGCAAGTAAGATAATAAAATTAAGTATGCAATAAAGTAAAGTATTAAAATAAATAAGACAATAAAGCAAATAAAGTAATAAATAAGGAAATAATTAAATTATTTTAAATTTTAGTTTCTTTTAATTTTTTATTGAAGCAATCATGCTTCAATCTCCAGCAATGGCATAAAAAATTAGATGCTTATCGTTACAATAACAAATAAAAATTAAAACCAATCTTACTATTAGTTAGAATAGTGGTGAGTCAGGTATCAATTTTTTTAAAAATTGAGGACTATGTTACGTTCAATTTTAATTAGAAAAATAAAATTTTAAATTAATTTTAAAAGTAAAATTTTAAATAAATTTATTAAAAATAATTAATTAAGATTTAAAGTAAAAGAATGTAAATAATGAACTAAGGTTTTGAAATTAATTAAAGATAAGAAAAGAAATTATCTATGATTTCAGTTCCATCTTTTATCATTTAAGTTTATAACTGATTCATGCAATTTTTTCATTGTCAGCATGTAATCTTATAAGATGTGTGTTCCTTTGATCCAATTCTAACATAACCTATTCTACTAAGTATGGACTCATGATCCATCTCACAGGCATAGATTATTTAGATCATGCAATCAAAGAACATAAATATAAATCATATTAATTCACATAATTCATCCTAATCTAAGCATAGACTGTATCTTTCTATGATCATGATCTATCTTCTTAGTATAAAGTGCTAGAATAATAAACATTAAAGCATAAATAAGAAAAGCATGTCAAAAATAAATAATTAAACTTTATTTCTTAATAAAAAAGATAAACAAGATTCAAATTACAAACTCTCATAAATAGAAGACTTCTCTTACTTTCCTGGACATGAGATCTCTAGCCATCATAGATTTGATATTTCTAGCTTTTGGCATGTTCAAATCTCCTAGATAAAGAAAAAGAAAAGAAAAAGAAAGAAGAAAAAGAAGAAAGAAGAAGAGAAGAGAGGAGAAGAGAAGGGAGAGAGAGAGACTGGAAGAGGGCTAATCCCCCCTAAAAGGGTTCTCTATTCTGGTCTATGGCATAACAGAGGATTAAATAGAGGGAAAATAGGGATTTTTCTGACTTCTTGCCGAAGTCTAATTTGAATCTAGAAAGAATTCCATCTTGCTGAAGCCCCCTAACCATCGAATTGATGATTGAATGGTTCAAAATCTATCAAAAAACAACTGCTTGTTGCTTAATCAAAGCCCAGATCACTTTTTGACCATTAGATCTTCCATTAAACTGTTGAATGCAGTTCGATCTAGTGTGGGACTAGTTTTTGGCCATCGGATCGCATAGGAAAATGCTTAAGGATTCCTAATCAAAATCACCTCTCTTCCTGGCCATTAGATTTTGGTCAGCACCATTTCGGCGATCCATCAGCACACATATCACAGCCATCCAGCTTGTGCACCGATGTAGACTGGGTATACTATTAGAAAATGTATCCTAAAATCAATCATGTAAGTTGTAGATGATTGAAATTAGTATATGAATTATCAAATAATAATAGTTATTTGGCTTATTCATCATAAAAGTTCTATCTTTCATAAATGAACTCCTAAGTTATGATGAAGTACTTAGAACCACACTTAATCGATAAAGGAGGATTTATCAGATTGTTCTTAAATTTGTTCATGACCAAATGATAAATTATTAACTAGGATAATAATCTATCAAGTATAGGTTGTTGTATGCTATATGTATTGGTTGCCCTTATAACCAAGTGATATAGAGACATTGGTATGGCATTCAAGTGAGATGTAGGAGTATATCTACACTGAACATGATCAATATAGCACTCTACTATCAAGAGTAGCTAATTAAGACCAACGGATATAAGTATCCCTCCAACCTAAGACCATCACAATGACTTGCAAGCAACTCACTGTACTTTGGTGCTGGACTATCTATTTGTTTAATATAGGATCATAAGATTTTTAGGCATAGTCAAGTACTTATAGAGTTGGTGTATAAGTTAAGATAGGATTGACTACTCCTGATTAATTTTAAGAACTAAATGTCTTGCTGTATTTCAATTTAGCAAAACCTAGGCTTGGGTAATCCTCATGAGGAGTCATGAGATTTGCAAAATTTTGAAATATAATATGGATGACTTGTATAAATGTTGATAACTAACATAAAGTCATCCTAAGCATTATTGGTTAAAGAGATAAATTATACAGTAACCATAGGCTAGGGTTCTAAGAATGTTACTTCGTATCCATTTGATCTATCCAGACGTCGAATACCATTGCTAGATAGGCATTTTGATTGGTACAGGAATTAGTTTCTATGCTACTGGCTTAGATTTGAACCTATGGGATCATACATAATAGAGATTGTTATCTGATTGGATGGTTGATCGACGATTGAGAATCGTTCGGTGATCGAATCATCAATGCAATTGATGATCAATGAAGTGTAAGTGTTTCAAGAGAATCAATTAAGAGTAGAATTTCTAATTAGCTCAATCTAATTGATTAATCAGGCTAAGATCAAGTCTAATAGAATTAGATTCAATTAGAATTGGTTTGGATTTAATTAGGTTAAGTTCAATTAGTTTATTGGATAAGCCAATTACAAGAAAAAGTAATTCCTTATTAGACTAGAACTTAAGTGCACCTAATTTCTAATTGATTTAGGATTTAAATTAGATTTAAATTTTGATTTAATTTTATTTAATTAGACACCTAGTTGGATTAGGATTATCCTAAATTGGGTTGCATTAACTCTAGTTTAAATATGATTTAAATCAGATTTGACCTAGTCTAAATAGGAGAGTCCTAGTTGCATTAGGACTCCTCCTAAAAATCCTTGCACTAAGCAAGAATAGCCCATGCCCATATTTTTGGTTTTTGTTTGTGAGTTTTCTCACATTATGAGAGCCTCCACACTTTCCCCAATATTTGGAATTTTTAGAATAAAATTTGACTTGGTCAAATTTGGACTTGGTTTGGATTTTAAGTCCTTTTGATGGAGTTTTTGAAATTTAAAACTCCTCCCTTTTTGCAAAATTTTTCCCATGCCCAACCATTTATTTTGTTGCCCTTTCTTCTATTTATTTGTGCATTGATTTCTGATTCTCCATGCACAAAATATATGGGGTGGAATCCAAGAGTTGGACGCCCCCCAAACTCTTGATCAGAATCCCTAAAATGTTGGGGTTTGACCTAGTCTCTTTATTTGATTGGGCACCTCCTATATATGTGGAGTCATTGTGAGAAATTGTCTAAATTTCTGCATAAAAAAATCTAAGAGAGAAAGGGTGAGGCGCATAGGAGGTTGGCATCCAAGGAGTTGGGCATTATTGATTTATTAATGACATTATACGGATGATGCCTTGTTGAGACAAGGAGAAGAGAAGAAGGTCTTCTCTTAGGTACTCCTTGAGAGCCTTTTCTTGTCTATGTTTTTGCAAGATTATTTCATAGGAAAAATCAGAGAGAAAAGAAGAGAGGGAATAAAAAAATTCTAGAGGAGAAGGTCTCCTCTTGTCTAGGTGTGAAGATCGATTTAGGACATCAATGGTTGATGTCCTAAAGAGAAGATGAGTCTTCTCTTGAAGGTCTTTCTTCAAGCCTTTTCTTCTCTTCTTTTTGGAAGATCCAAGGGTTGGACTTCTCCCTCAATCCTCCTCTTATTTTTTATCTCTTGGAGGATCCAGGAGATCTGAAGAAATTTTTATAGATCGACCATCAGGTGGGATCTATAAGAAGCTAGTACTTCGAGTGGATCTTCATTCGATGAACCTTTGATCTGCATAGCGGCCTCATGTGGATTACCTATAAAGGCTGGTTATACTGTGCGGCTTTAAGCAATAAGGACAATAATGAAATTAGCTGTGGTATTCTCGACTCGTGCAAAGGTATGAATTCGATCTCTTCATGATCTAGATATGATCTAGGGTTTCTAGAACTATTTTAGATCTTGGGTATTGATGTGATTAGTACTAATCTATAATTTATTTTTTAGATTTATATTTGCATCATGATATCCTAGATGTAGGGTTTAGTAATTAGATGACATGTTAGGTTAAATAGTTTAATCTATGTCTTATGTTGTATCTAATACCAAAAAAGTTTTGAAATCTATGCATGAAATCATGCATGGTTTACCAACACATATGGTAGTCCCCGCCCAATCAATAGCCACCCCATCAGATAAAATGATGAATATAACCCTGTGAGCTGCAAGGTTAATTCTATAGACCCTTTAAGAGTCCATACCTTTTGAGTCAGCTGCTGGTCCACCATGGGCCACACGATTTCCTGATGTCACAATGATGTCAGGTGGTAAAGGAAAGTGGGCTACAGGCCTGGCTTCGCATGCGCATGAGCTGGGTTGACATGGTCTGGTGTTAGCGCTGGTGTGGGTCATGGTTGGTTAAGCCAAGAGGTTTTCTGAGCTGGTTTGATCTGAACTGGCCAGACTTTTTTTTCTTCTTTTTCATTTAAAACTTCCAGCCTTCATATTTTTTCTGTTTTAGCTCCAATTTTCCTTAAATTTGATTTGTTTAAACCATAAAATTGAGCTCTTCATATTAGTGAGCTTCTTTACTACAAAATATAAATAAAAACATCATTTTTTTAATAAATATTAATTAATATATATTTTCATGTTGTTATTTAGTATATTCATTGTATTTATCATTAATCTAGTCAAATCCAGCTTTGGTTCAACTGACTATGTCAGCTTTCTCGACCACACAGCTTCCTTCATAGCATCTGATGCTGTAATGTACTCCACCATGCATACTGAGTCTGCCATAGTATGCTACTTAGAACTCTTCCAGCAGACAACTCCATCATTCAGGGTAAAGACATAACCCGACATGCTCTTGCTATCATTATGGTCAGATTAAAAGCTGAAGTCTATAAACTCTACAAGTTTCAAATCTAACTCACCATAGATCAGTCACTAATTCTTAGTATTTCTAAAATACTTATGGATGGTTTGCACCATCTTCCTATGGTTCTTTCCTAGATCAGATTAGTATCTACTCACTACTTCTAATGAGTATGCCACATTTGTATTAGATGTGTGCCCTAGAAGCCAGATTGGCTGACACTTATAATACACTTCCAAGAGATATTTTATAATTTTGGCTATAAATTAATAAATAGATTATTTTTCTATACAGTGTGTATTTAAAAGTATCTGTGATACATCCTTTGAGTTAATGGTAATGACAATTCATATTTTCAAGAGTTGAAAATTTAAGACATAAATTTTCATAATTAAGTCATAAACTACTTTGACCGTAGGATCAAGCATGGTGATCAATCCGAAAGGTTAGTGTATGATCGTTATTTTAGGATAGACGTGTCTTGAGTCTATGGTGTGGATGAAGGAGAAATTCTGATTTTTCGGATCAGGTTCGTTTAGATCTGATCGGATCAAGAGAGATATTTCAAAAAAATTTTTTAAGCATCCATATTAGATATGAGATATTTTAGATCTAATTTTATAGATCTAATAAATAAAAATAAATTTAATTTAATTTAATTTAATTTATACCTTGATGTGGATAATCTGATTACCCTTTGATGATCCTACTGATTATCCGAGGTTCTAGATCTAGCCATGCAAGCGCCTGGTCTCTACCAGTATCCATTCAAACTAGATCTAGAGATCTTCTCCTTCTTTTTCACCTCTCCAAAAATTAGATCTGAATCTGATTTGGAGGATCTTCAAAACTCCTTCTGAAGATCAGCAGTCGTCTCTGCAGCAGTGCTGCCTTCTTCCTTTCTCATCATCCTTTTCTTGCCTAGATCGCACCAAACTAAAGTCCAACTTTTCTTAGGCATGAGAGGAGAGAGAGGATTAGAAGATGGCATGGAGGAGGGAGAGGGGCAGCCTTGGGGCATGGGCTAGGAGAAACTCTATGAAAGTTGGGCACAGATAGGGTTTATTTATAAACCCCACTGCATCATACAGTGCCACATCATTCCGGCCAATCGTGTTGCTTCATGCAATCAGATCTAAATCTGATTAGTGTGATGACATCATCTGATCTAATCAGATGAGAGCCCCAAAAATTCATCCTTAGATGATGCCTAAGACTGGTCAAAGTCTATAGGTAAGGATCACCTAAGTAGAATCCCAGAAGCAACCTGGAGTCCCATCCGTATGGGACTCCAGGCATCCCTATCCATGGGCGCACGCCATCCTAGGTATGTGCCTCTTTCTTTCCAAATTTTAGTAAGGGGACAAGCCTTTATCTACTCTCCAATAAGTGCATGACACATGGGTAGATGTCCAAGGATCAAAGGTTAACATTTGACCAAAGTCAAAGGACAAGAATTAGCAGGTGACGAAAAATGGTAGGTATTGTCTCAAATTTATCTCATAAATTAAGACATCCCTTTTCTAACCTAGACAAGCTCTAGTCAAACCAAGTAATAGTACCTGAGTGAGCACAAACATATTTGGCTCAGTCGAGATAACTTTTAATGATAATAAAAGGAGAATGTTAGGTTCAGTCGTGTGCTAGCATGATTTTCTTGAATCTAATTGAATCTAATTCAAATCAATTAAACTGGATTAGTCCAATTGATGATATCCAAATCCAAACCTCTATTTGTGTGATCCAGTTAGGTTTAGCTCTGTATGGTAATGGGATATGTCATGATCTCCATCATCGACATCATCGAAACTCCTTTCGATGGATCAGAACTCTTCTGATTCAGACAACTAGAATGATTGATTATCTAAATCATTCTAATTGCTTCCAAAATCCATCAGTGACACCAAGCAGTATATGGTGGCAACCCATCAAAAATGAAAACAAACCTCTCAGTGCAGCTACCTGTGTGATTAAGTTCTTCTATCTTGAGCTTCGATCAGATTAGGGTTAAGATGAACTCATCAAACCCTAATTTCTATCATACGATTTAATCATTTGATTCAAGTCCAATGTGAAAATCTTAATAGAAACTCCTTCTATTATTTCACTCTACCGTGGCCATGGGCTTATGGACTTGATTCTCATGATCATCATAGGACTGCTCCACTTCTACCGAGGTAGATAGATTCCCTCTTGGTGCAATCCAATTCCTACAATGAACATGCTATAGCCAACATACACCTCAGGATTTTGAATGGCTAGAAGATCGAGTCATGGTGTAGTCAAACTATAACACCCTTAAGGTGAACTGTCGATGCACCTCAGGTCAAAGGATCAGACACACCACTACAGCTTCGAGTCAATCATCGACGAGAAGGTAGGCTTCCTTATGACTACTCGAGGTGGTCACGCTCAGTGCCCTCATTCTCTAACGAGTATCTGTACTCTCACTCTGGTATCTCCACACTGTAGACTCAAGACTCATCTACTATAAAGAAGTGATTGTACACTAATCTTCTAGATCAATCACCATCCTCATGATGATCCTACGGTCAGGAGCATTTTATGAGTTAATAAATGAAAATTCATGTCATAAATTTTCAACTCTTGAAAATATGAATTATCATTACCATTAACTCAAGGGATATATCACAGATACTAAATATACATTTGTGATAGAAAATAATCTATTTTATTATTTATAGTTAAAATTATAATTTTGCCCCTAGAATTGTATTGCAAGTGTCAGCCAATTCTGGCTTCTAGGGCACACGTATCTAATAGTGGAGACACTGGAGCGAAAGTATAGGTACTTGTTTGAGAATGAGGGTACTGAGTGTGACCACCTTGAGTAGTCATAAGAAAGTCTACCTTCTCATCGATGACTGACATGATGCTGTAGTGGTGTGTATGGTTCGTTGACCTAAGGTGCATTGGCAGTTCATCTTGAGGGTGTTATAGTTTGACTACACCATAACTCGGTCTCCTAGCCATTCAAAATTCTGAGGTTTATGTTGGCTATAGCATGTTCATTGTAGGAATTTGATTGCATCAATAAGAAAATCTATCTACCTCAGTAGATGAGTAGCCCAATGATAATCATGAGATTGAGTTCTCAAGCCCATGGACATGGCAGAATGAAGATGATAGAAATAATTTCTATTAGGATTTCACATTGGATTCGAATTGAATGATTAATTCATATGACAGACATTGGGTTTGACAAGTTCACCTCAACCCTAATCTAGTCGGGGCTCAAGATTGAAGAACTTAATTACACAGGTAGCTACATCGAGAGATTTACTTTCAGTTTTGATGGGTTGCCACCATATACTGCTAGGTGTCACTGGTGGATTTTGGGAGCAATAAGAAAAAATTTGATGATCAATCATTCTAATTATATAAATTAGAAAAGTTCTGATCCATTAAAAGGTGTTTTGATGATGTCGATGATGGAGATCACGACATATCTCATTACCATATAGAATTGAACCTAACTGGATCACACAATTAAGGGTTTGGGTCTGGATGTCATTAATTGAGCTAATCCAGTTTGATTAATTTGGATTAGATTCAATCAGGTTCAAGATAATCATGCCAGTATACGATTGAGCCTAACTTTCTCCTTCTAAAATCTTTTTGATTTGTTGCAACCAAGTCAAATTTTATTTGACTCATTCTTTTATTTTGAATGAATTTATGTTCATCTTACTAGAATAAGTCCAAGTCATATTAATTGTAGAAATTAAATTCATTCATAGTCAAATTGGACGAGGATCAAAAGTTGACCTATTTGAGAGAATTGAGGGTCACCTGACTAGATGGTTTTAAAAAATTCTATAGAAATTATTTTGATCTTATTTTTGGATATGTGACAAAGCATGAATTATTCATTATGTTCACCAAATTTTGTAATTTTTGAAGGTATCTAGACTGAGTTATGCTAGAGTTTTATTTGGATCAAACTCTTGATAGAAGAGTCCTAGGTGTTAGATATGTGTGCCCTAGAAGCCAGAATTGGCTGACACTTGTAATACACTTCTAGGAGCAAAATTATAATTTTAATTATAAATAATAAAATGGGTTATTTTCTATCATAAATGTGTATTTAGTGTCTATGATACATCCCTTAAGTTAATGGTAACAATAATTCATATTTTCAAGAGTTGAAAATTTAAGACATGAGTTTTCATATATTAACTCATAAAATGCTCTTGATCGTAGGATCGTCATGAGGATGGTGATTGATTCAGAAGGTTAGTGTACAATCGCTTCTTTGTAGTAGATGAGTCTTGAGTCTACGGTGTAGAGATATCGGAGCTAGAGTATAGGTACTCGTTAGAGAATGAGGGCACTGAGCGTGACCACCTCGAGTAGTTATAAGGAAGCCTACCTTCTCATCGATGACTAACTCGAAGCTACAGTGGTGTGTCTGGTTTTTTGATCTGAGGTGCATTAGTAGTTCACCTTGAGGGTGTTATAGTTTGACTACACCATGACTCGGTCTCCTAGCCATTTAGAATCCTGAGGTGTATGTTGGCTATAGCATGTTCATTGTAGGAATTGGATTGCACCAAGAGAGAATCTATCTACCTCGGTAGAAGAGGAGCAGCCCTATGATGATCATGAGAATCAAGTCCATAAGATCATGGCCACAACAGAGTGAAATAATATAAAGAGTTTCTATTAATATTTTCACATCAAACTTGAATCGAATGATTAAATCATATGATAGAAATTAGGGTTTGATGAGTTCACCTTAACCCTAATCTGATCGAGGCTTAAGATAAAAGAACATAATCACACTGGTAGCTGCATCGAGAGGTTCATTTTTAGTTTTAATGGGTTGCCACCATATACTGCTAGGTGTCACTTATGGATTTTGAGAGCAATTAGAATGATTTAGATGATCAATCATTCTAGTTGTTTGAATCAGAAGAGTTCTGATCCATCGAAAGGAGTTTCGATGATGTCAATGATGGAGATCAAGACATATCCCATTACTATATAGAACTGAACCTAACTGGGTTATACAAATAAGAGTTTGGATCTGGATATCATCAATTGGACTAACCTAGTTCAATTGATTTGAATTAGATTCAATTAGGTTCAAGAAAATCATGCTAGCACATGATTGAACCTAACATTCTCCTTTTATTATCATTAAAAGTTATCTCGACTGAGCCAAAAGTGTCTGTGCTCACTCAGGTTCCATTACATGGTCTGACTGAAGCTTGTCTAGATTAAAAAAGAGATGTCTTAATTTATGAGATAAATTTGAGATAACACCTGCCATTTTTCGTCACCTATTAATTCTTGTCCTTTGACTTTGGTCAAATGTTGACCTTTGACCCTTGGACGTCTGCCCATGTGTCACGCACTTATTGGAGAGTAGATAGGGGGTTGTCCCCTTACTGGAATTTGGAAATGAGGGGGTGCATGCTTAGGATGGCATGTGCCCATGGATAGGGATGCCTGGAGTCCCATACGGATGGGACTCTAGGTTGCTTCTTGGATTCTACTTAGGTGACCCTTACCTATAGACTTTGACTAGTCTTAGGAACCATCTAAGGATGAATTTGTGGGACTCTCATCTGATTAGATTAGGTGATGTCATCCCACCAATCAGATTTAGATCTGATTGCAGGAAGCAATGCGATTGGCCGGGATGATGTGGCACTGCATGGCGCAGTAGGGTCTATAAATAAATTCTATCTGCACCCAACTTATATAGAGTTTCTCCTAACCCACGCCCCAAGGCTGCCCCTCTCCCTCCTCCACACCATCTTTTGATCCTCTCTCTCCTCTCATGCCTAAGGAAAGTTGGACTTCAGTTTGGTGCGATCCAGGCAAGAAAAGGCTGACGAGAAAGGAAGAAGGCAGTACTGCTGTAGAGATGACTACTGATCTTCAGAAGGAGTTTTGAAGATCCTTCAAATTAGATCCAGATCTAATTTTTAGAGAGAGGATAAAGAAAGAGAAGATCTCTAGATGCGGTCGAGTGGATACCAATAGAGGTTAGGTGCTTGCATGGCTAGATCCAGAACCTCAGGCAATCAGCAGGATCATCAAAAGGTAATCAGATTACCCACATCAAGGTATAAATTAAATTATATTTAATTTTTTTATTTTATTTATTAGATCTATAAAATTAGATCTAAAATATCTCATATCTGATATGGATGCTTGAAAATTTTTTTTGAAATATCTCTCTTGATCCGATCAGATCTAAACGTACCTAATCCAGGAAATCAGGATTTCTCCTTCAACTAGTATAAGAGCAAGGTTCAATAAAAATTATTTAGATTTAATTTTTAATTTATTTTAATCTAATAATTGGTGATTTTA
>QRFJ01002166.1:0-38724 GCA_006176705.1 Cocos nucifera | reverse complement strand
AGGGGGTGCACATGCCTAGGATGGCATGTGCCCCATGGATAGGGATGCCTGGAGTCCCATACGGATGGGACTCCAGGTTGCTTCTTGGATTCTAAACTAGGTGACCCTCACCTATAGACTTTGACCAGTCTTAGGCACCATCTAAGGATGAATTTGTGGGTCTCTCATCTGATTAGATTAGGTGATGTCATCCCACCAATCAGATTTAGATCTGATTGCATGAAGCAATGTGATTGGCCGGGATGATGTGGCACTGCATGGCGCAGTAGGGTCTATAAATAAGACCCTATCTGCACCCAACTTTAAGAGTTTCCTCCTTAACCCATGCCCCAAGGCTGCCCCTCTCCCTTCCTCCATGCCACCATCTTCTTGATCCTCTCCTCTCCTCTCCATGCCTAAGGAAAGTTTTGGGCCTTCAGTTTGGTGCAATCCAGGCAAGAAAAGGCTGACAGAAAGGAAGAAGGCAGCACTACTGCTGCAGAGACGACACTGCTGATCTTTAGAAGGAGTTTTTGAAGATCCTCCAAATTAGATCTAGATCTAATTTTTGAGAGAGTGATATAGAAGAAAGAGAAGATCTCCAGATCCAGCCTGAGTGGATACCGGTAGAGGCCAGGCGCTTGCATGGCTAGATCCAGAACCTTCAGGCTGCACAGGATCATCAACAGGGTAATAGGAGATTACCCACAATCAAGGTATAAATTAAATTATATTTAATTTATTTTAAATTTTATTTATTAGATCTAATAAAATTAGATCTAAAATATCTATATCTGATTGGATCTAAGAAAAAAATTTTTGAAATATATCTCTTGATCCGATCAGATCTGAACGAACCTGATCCAGGAAAATCAGGATTTTTCCTTCAACTGGTATCAGAGCCAAGGTTCTAAAAATTATTTAGATCTAATTTTAAATTTATTTTAATCTAATAAATTAAGTGAATTTTAGATATCACATGAGATGTGATTAGATCTAAAATTAGAAAAAATTAAAATTAAATAATTTGGATCTAAGATTCTAAATATGCATGACTAGTTCTAAAATAGAATAGTTCTATAGTGTAGTCTTGCATAATCATAATTTAATTATTTGATTAAATATAATTTTTAGATCTATTTATTTATTATTTTTTGATATTATAAATTATTATAATAAGATCTAAAAAATAGAAAATAAAATTAAATTTTTTAATTTTAATCATATGAGATATGATAGATGCATGTCTAGACTAGTTGTAGAATAGTTCTACATAGTTATCTAGATTAGAATTTATTTTGATAAGATCAATTTAAATCTAATTTTTTAGATTATTATGAGATAATTTAGATCTAAAAATATGCATGCATGATACATGAGATGTATGCAAAACATATGCCATTTAATTAGATCTAATTTTTATATATATGAGATATATGATATAGATCTAAACTAGTTTTTGTAGATTAGTATGTATTTCTGATTAAGGCATTCCTCCTTGGCCGTCCGATCATAAGAACAAAGTAAGGGTTTAAAGGCCCTCTCCTTCCCATTCCGATGGGGTGTTCTTATGATGTGTAGGGGTGCTGCGCGTTCGTCCTTAATCAAAAATTAAAAACTTACTTTCTGCAAAATCCCTAGATCCTGAAATCCCTAGGATTTTATTGTGCATATTTTATTTATGAACCCTAAACTTAATTAAGAATTAAGATTATGAAATATTAATTAGGTCTAAAATTGAGAATTTTAGATCTAAGACATATTCATAATAATTGGGTTCGGGCTTGGGTAGCTCAATTAGGTCTAAGCGGTTGATCAAACCGAATCAAGAGTTGGTTAGATGGGATCAACAATGCTTAAATTGACCAGCCTAATAGGATTAAGTCTGGGTCAAGATCGAGTCACATGAGTGATCAATCAAGCTAAGACCTAATTAGGCTCAGTGGTTAGAGTCTGGATTGTAGGCTAACCCAATTGGTTCTGGCTCAACAATTTGGTGTCTAAGGTAAGTTTGGCAGATACGACCGACTGATTTTTAATTGGGAGCTACTCGACTCGAATGCATTCTTGTCGAGTTAATGGCATATCCCTTCCACCGATCTCACTTACCTGGCCATATTGTTGACTCAGTTCTGATCTGAGGTGGTCAATAATCCGAGCTAACCCATGCCACTAGGTTAGTCATAATTGTTATGACTATGTCAAGTCTAGTTTAATGAGACCTAAATCAAATTCTCCCTAAGAAAAGATTAAGTCTAAGGTCTTCCACCATTGTAGATGTGCGGGCCCTTCCCGGGTTGATTGTTCTCGACTGGATTACAGTGGCTCAGTTGCACCGAAAAAATGCAACCATGTCTATTAGGCATTGGATGCTATGGGCTGGAGGATGGAGTTGGGCTCAATATTTTGGATACGGTGAGAGACTCAATTAGGAATCCAATCTATGCAAATGGTGGGTCTGACTTAACTAAGGAGTGGATCAATATTTCTGGATACGGTGAGATTCATGAATTAGAGACCAATCAAGTTTGGGTGCACCATGATTAGAGAATCATTGAACAAGAGTTGTTCACTCATTGGCTAACCCATCATCCAATAACTGTTAGGTGAGGTGATGAGTCAGTTGGTGAGACCGCACCACCCACTAGAAATCATTAATCATGGAGATTTTTGCATCTCTACAGAGGGAGTGTAGGGATCCGAGAAAAAATAGTGGAGAGCTAATTTATTTAAAAATAAAATTTCCTAAATAAATTGGTTAAGTCTTAATTACAATATCTAACTAGAAACTTTGACTCTCTACAGAAAAATGTCTGCATCCAATCCATTAGCATGTATCCTGGACACCCATAGACTGATCGGACCAAATTATAAAGGATTGGCTCAGAAACTATCAAAATTATTTTGGGTTTCAAGAGAAGTTAACTCATGTATTGGATCAGGACCCTCCCACCTTACCAGCTCGTCCATCCACTGAACAGAGAGCATCTCTGGATAAGTGGATAGACGAAGATAATAAGGCCAGATATTACATGTTGGGCTCGATGTCTGATGAGCTTCCAGCACCAACATGAAGATATCAGGACTGCTCGCCAAATGTTGGCTCACCTACAGGAGATGTTTGGTGAACAGAGTCGCGCAGCCAAGTATCAAGTCACTAAATGACTTTTTAAGGCTAAGATGCGTGATGGGCAGTCAGTCCAAGATCATTGTCTGATGATGATCAAGGACTTGGAAGAGCTTGAGAAGCTCGGTGTGAAGTTGGACTTGGATCTGCAGAATGATATAATTCTGCAATCCTTGACTGATGCATATGGGCAGTTCATCATGAACTTACCATATGCATAAACTTCAAAATTCCTTGGCCGAACTTAATGAACATGCTGGTTACCGCTGAGCTTTCTATGAAAGGTTCTAAAGGCTCAGTTCTTGCTATGGAATGGACTTCTTCCAAAAGAAAGTCTTTTGAAAAAGAAAAGAAGTCTGTTAAAAAAGAAAAAGGAAGGAGAAAAGAAGAAGGAGGAAAGGAAGAAGAAAGAAGAAGAAGGCCGCTGACAAAGAAAAGTATTTCCATTGCAACAATGACGGCCACTTGAAAGTGAAACTGCCCTACTTACCTGGCCACCCTAAAGAAGAAGGAAGGCAAGGTCCTTCTGGAGGTATGCTCGTTATTGAGTCTAACCTTATGATTTCTTCTGCATCCAGTTGGGTGCTTGACTCTGGTTCTAGTGCTCACTTGTGCACTTCCATGCAGGGTCTTGAGGATAGCAGGAGGCTGAGGGATGGTGAGATGATCCTACGCATCGAAAATGGAGCAAGAGTTGCTGCCGTGGCCGTGGAAACATACCCTCTTCGACTACCATCTGGTTTAGACTTAGTATTAAAAGACTGTTATTATGTGCCTGCAGCAAGCAGAAATTTGATTTCTATTTCATGCTTAGCATTAGAAGGCTATGTAATTAGTTTTCTTAAGGACCATTGTAACATTCTTTATGAAAGAAATAAAATTGCAAATGGTTTCCTTATTAACGGTCTTTATCAGTTACATATTGATGTATCTATTTTTAATATCGAGCAAAATATGAATGAATACCAAAATGACCTAGGGATAGTCCAAATGATAGGTATCTATGGCACCTAAGATTAGGTCATATAGCAGAAGATAGGATTAACAAATTGGAGAAAAATGGGCTATTGAGTCCGTTGACTTTCGAGTCATATCCAATTTGTGAATCTTGTCTTCATGGCAAAATGACTAAGCTCCCTTTTGTAGGACATGGGGAAAGGGCCACGGATCTTCTTGCCCTAGTACATACTGATGTGTGCGGCCCATTTGATGTGCCGGCTAGAGGCAACTTTGTCTACTTCATAATCCTTTACCGATGATTTATCTAGGTATGGGTATGTGTATCTTATGAGACACAAGTCTGAAGCTTTTGAAAAGTTCAAAGAATTCAGACATGAAGTAGAAAAATAAACTAGAAAAATTCCATTAAGGTTCTTCGATCAGATCGAGGAGGTGAATACCTTAGTCCGAAAATTCCTAGACTATCTCAAGAAAAATGGCATAGTCTCTCAATGGACTCCACCAGGAAATACCTCAACTCAACGTGGGAATTTTTCAGAATGGAGGAAATCGGACCCTATTAGATATGGTCCGATCCATGATGAGCTTCACAGACCTCCCTGATTTTCTTTGGGGATACTATTTTATTAACTGCAATATACTTACTGAATAGGGTTCCTTCTAAAACCGTTCCTACCACACCGTATGAGATATGGCATGGTAAGAAACCAAGTCTGAGTCATCTCAGAATTTGGGGTTGTCCGGCTCATGTCAAAAGACAACAAGCGGACAAGTTAGACTTTAGGTCCTTTAGAGCTCGATTCATAGGATATCCTAAAGAGTCATTAGGATATTATTTCTACATTCCAGAAGATCCACAATGTGATTGTGAGTCGACATGCCATCTTTCTTGAAAAATAGTTTATTCAAGATAGCGGCATTGGAAAGCAGATCAAGATTAAGCTTGATGGAGAAAGTCTCACAAGAGCAACGAGCTAAGGACCAATGGAACCAAAAAATCAGGTTGAGCCAATCCATTCACTACCTCCTCCACCTCGTAGATCAAAAAGAGTTTTCCATCCCCCTGAGAGGTACTTAGGTACTATTTCAGAGGAAGTAGAGAAAATGTTCCTCATAGGTAATGGGGTTCATGGTGATGATCCCAAAATCCTATAACGAGGCGATATCAGATATCGACTCCGAGAAATGGTTAGAGGCAATGAAGTCAGAAATTGACTCGATGCACTCAAACCAAGTCTGGACCTTGGTAGATCCACCAGAAGGTATAGTACCTATTGGGTGTAAATGGATCTACAAGAGAAAGATTGGTGCAGATGGAAATGTGGAGACATTCAAAGCTAGATTAGTGGCAAAAGGTTATAGTCAATGCAAAGGCATTGACTATCAGGATACCTTTTCGCCAGTAGCTATGCTAAAATCCATCCGCACATTGCTTGCTGTTGCAGCCTATTTCGATTATGAAATATGGCAAATGGATGTAAAAATGGTATTCTTAAATGGATATCTTGAGGAAGATATCTATATGGAATAGCCGCTAGGTTTCACATCCAGGTGATGGTGATCACAAGGTATTGCAAGCTGCAAAGGTATCCATATATGGACTTAAGCAAGCATCTCAGGAGCTGGAACACTCATTTTAATGATGTGATCAAATTGTTTGGTTTCATCAAGAAATGAAGAGGAACCATGTGTCTTCAAAAAGATCAGTGGGAGCGCTGTTGTCTTCCTCGTATTGTACGTGGATGACATCCTCCTTATTGGGAATGATATTCCCATGTTGACCATAGTTAAAATGTGGTTATCTAAAGAATTCTCCATGAAAGACCTAGGAGAAGCATCCTTTATTCTAGAAATTAAGGTCTATAGAGATAGACCGAATAGGATGCTAGGACTTTCACAGAAGATGTACATAGAGGAAGTGCTAAAGAGGTTTAGCATGGAAAACTCTAAGAGAGATTTGGTACCCTTCAGACATGGCATTCATCTTTCCAAGAAGATGTGCCCTAGCACACCTAAGAAAATAGAATGCATGAGCAAGATACCTTATGGTTCAGCAATAGGGAGCCTCATGTATGCCATGTTATGTACACGACCTGATATAGCCCATGCTGTGAGTGTCACGAGCAGATATTAGTCAAATCCAGGCAAAGAACACTGGACTTCTATGAAATGTATCCTTAAGTACTTGAGAAGAACTAAGGATATATTATTGGTCTTTGGTAATGGAGAACTCCAAGTCTAGGGATATATAGACTCGAATTTTATGTCCGATGTAGATGATCGAAAGTCGACATCTAGGAGTCTGTTTGTGTGTAATGGTGGAGCTGTCAGTTGAAAAAGTTTCAAGCAAATAGTGATAGCAAATTCCACCGTGGAAGCAGAATACATCGCTACGTCAAAAGCTACAAAGGAGGCATTCTGGTACAAAAAATTTGCCGCAGAGATTGGAGTGATACACTCAGATGCCTTTCCTCTATATTGCAACAACAATGGCGTCATAGCCCTTGCTAAAGAGCCAAGGTCTCACCAAAAATCCAAGCACATCGAGCGGCGATACCACCTCATTCATGATTACCTCGAGAAGGGTTACGTCGAGGTCAAGAGAGTCGACTCCGCAGATAATGCGGCGGATCCACTTACAAGGCCATTGGGCCAGCAGAAGATCGAAGCCCACCCTGAGAAGATAGGACTTAGATTTGTAGCCAATTGGCTTTAGGTCAAGTGGGAGTTTGTTAGATATGTGTGCCCTAGAAGCCAGATTTGGTTGACACTTGTAAAATACTTCTAGGGGTAAAATTATAATTTTGACTATAAATAATAAAATGAGTTATTTTCTATCATAAATGTGTATTTAGTGTCTGTGATACATCCCTTAAGTTAATGGTAATGATAATTCATATTTTCAAGAGTTGAAAATTTAAGACATGAATTTTCATTTATTAACTCATAAAATGCTCCTGACCATAGGATCGTCATGAGGATGGTGATTGATCCGAAAGGTTAGTGTACAATCACTTCTTTATAGTAGATGAGTGTTGAGTCTACGGTGTGGAGACACCGAAGTGAGAGTATAGGTACTCGTTGTAGAATGAGGGCACTGAGCGTGACCACCTTGAGTAGTCATAAGGAAGCATACCTTCTCATCGATGATTGACTCGAAGCTGTAGTGGTGTGTTCAATTCTTTGACCTAAGGTGTATCGGCAATTCACCTCAAGGATGTTATAGTTTAACTATACCATGACTCGATCGACTAGCCATTCGAAATTCTGAGGTGTATGTTGGCTATAGCATGTTCATTGTAGGAATTAGATTGCACCAAGAGGGAATCTATCTATCTCGATAGAAGAGGAGCAGTCCTATGATGATCATGAGAATCAAGTCCATAAGACCATGGCCATGGCAGAGTAAAATAATAAAAATAGTTTCTATTAAGATTTTCACATCGAACTTGAATTGAATGATTAAATCATATGATAGAAATTAGGATTTGACGAGTTCACCTTAACCCTAATCTGATCGGAGCTCAAGATAGAAGAACTTAATCACATAGGCAGCTGCACCGAGAGGTTCGTTTTAAGTTTTGATGGGTTGCCAACATATACTGCTAGGTGTCACTGGTGGATTTTGGGAGCAATTAGAATGATTTAGATGATCAATCATTCTAGTTGTCTGAATCAGAAGAGTTCTGATCCATCGAAAGAAGTTTCGATTATGTCAATGATGGAGATCATGACATATCCCATTACTATATAGAACTGAACCTAACTGGATCATACAAATAAGGTGGGGATTTAATCACTCTTTCTTAGCCCATAAATAATCAACCAGCATCCTGCATTGACCTAAGCCTTTAATTTTAAAATTAATTAGACATCAGCCCTAGGAACTCGAGCTCAATAGGACAAGAAACCCTAAGAGTTGAACCAGGTTAGGGTCAGTCAATTTGACTGGTGTCTAGGAAAGTGGTTCAGGGATGACTGGGCCCGAAGGAAGGTGGTTTTTAATTAGTTCTGTTAGCTTACCTAGCCAAGCACAATTGATGTCTAAGGTAAGGAACGGGGGGACTCCCATCGACCTTACACTTATCTGACCAGTTGATTGGCTGATCTTACACTTGGAGGGCTTGAAGGTGACCTTGGCAGTTAGGAGCTATCTAGATCTAGAATAACCATGTCAGGATTGATTGATCAACTTGATTGCTAACCAACATCAAACCTAATTAAACCTAATTCTTCTCTCTCTTCTTAGTTCTAGGACTCCTTAGGACCTCTTCTTTAGAACCCTTCTTTCTTTCTTCTTCCTTCTCCTCTAAAAATAAAATAAAATAAAATAAAATAAAAATTAAATTTAACTAACTAAAAAATATTAAAAATAATAATCAAATTAAATTAAATTAATAAATAAAAAAATTAATTTTTAATATAATAAAATAATAAAAAAATATAAAAAATATTTCAAAAAAATATTTGAACAACACGTTAGGGTTGCACTAGTGCATGCATGGTAGAAAATCGCTTTACTTGATTTAGTTGAATCCAACCATAAAATTAAAAGGCTGAATTGTATTAAACCCGATAATCAAATGGCTGAAAATTTTAAAGAACCACCTAAGCAGATGAAGGAATACTTTATTCCTTCTACCTATAACCCATCGATTTGTATCCAATTACCTAAAATTCATGCTACCCACTATGAGATCAAGCTAACTACAATCCAGATGCTTCCATCTTTCTATAGGAATACCAATGAAGACCCTTACAAACAACTGGATGAATTCTTAGAAATCTGCTCTATGGTGAGAATTCAAAATTTAATTGTGGATGCCCTTAGACAAATTTTATTTCTCTTATCATTAAAAGACAAAGCTAAGTACTGACTTGGCACAACAGGAAGATCAATTAAAACTTAGGTTGACTTGCAAAGTGAATTTCTTAAAAAATTTTATCCCATAGGCTGAACCAATATTATGAGGTGAGCTATCACTGGATTTGCTCAGCTTTCAGGGGAACAAATTCACGAGTCATGGGAGAGACTTAAGAAACTTCTTAGAAAATGCACACACCAAGGTCTATTTAAGTAGCAAATAGTTCAAGCTTTCTATGAGGGTTTAGAAGACCAATACAGACAGATCGTAGATGCATCCTGTGGAGGTGCATTCATGAACAAGAGTGAGGACGAAGCCTATACCTTATTTGAAATTTTGAGTGAAAACTCAATTAACCATGCTTCGTTGTCTTTCTACCAAACCTGGGTAGGGATCCATGAATTTAAACATCTAGAATCTAGTCGTAAGACTGCTTCAAATTTGATAAATAAAGTGGACTTTCTTACTCAGAAATTAGATCAAGTCCTAACCCTAGGTCAACAATCTCCTGCATAATTCACATCATCTTCTAATTATCAAAAGATTTGTTCAATCTGTGCTAGCCCAACCCATCATGTGAGTGAATGTCCTATGACTGCACAATTTTCACCTTTTATCCAACAATAAGTCTAAGCTGCTAAAGGCTACTCCAAGCTGGTTGATGATCCATTTTTAAATTCATATAACTCTGGCTGGAGAAACCATCCCAAATTTTTTTGGAAATCACAACAAACTCAGGCTTAGATCCAAACTCCATCAGTGCAAAATTATCAAAATAGACCTTAATACCAGAACTATGCTTATAACAGAAGTCAGCCTAATAAGCTTTTTTAGCCATCACATTATAATCAGCCCTCATACCCACCTCCTCAACAGATCAATCTAGCTAATGATAGATTTAACCAACTTCAATAAGTGATTATGACTCAACAGCAATCTATCATTAGGCTAGAAGCTCAAATTGGACAACTAGTTGAATCTAACATGAGGAGAGAACTAGGTCAATTATCGAGCCTACCAATTTCAAACAATCCATCTAATATCCACCAACCATCTGGACCAAGTTATTAATTTAATGTCTCACTTAAGAATCCTCAATTTGTGAGTACCAAAGTAATTTCTGAACTTAAAAGCTATAGGATTTTTATAGATCCATACCAAGATCAGGTGAGAGAGGCTTGTACTAATGCTAGCCAAAATAAAAATTTAGAAGAATTGGTTAGTACTGAGACCAACCATATAGAAGAACCCGAGCCAGGAATTAGTACTGATGCTAGTTCTAATTTAAATGAGATAGATATAGAAAAAAGAGAATAGATGATTTACCTGAAACTTATAAACCTAAAAGCCTATATCCTTCAACCCTAGAAGCAGGTTCTTCTTACAAAAATCAAGAGGCATGTAATGAAGAGTCAACGGAGTTGTCTAAGCAAGATCATACTAATTTACCTCCAAAATTAAAATCACCTTTTGTCACCATTCCAACACCCATTGAATCAAACTTAACTCCTAATATAAAAACTCCATTCATAAGCATTTTAGAAGAACAAATAGGAGAAATTCTTAATAAACATGGATCTAAGAATAGGATCACAAATTATGTCCCTAAAATTAATAATGATTATATCAATAAAGGGATAAGAAATTATCTTCCTGAGATTGACAATCCAAAACCATTGAAATTTATCAATCTAATATTCGACATAGAATAGTAAGCTGCATTGTGTCTGACTGAAGATGGTAAACTTAGCACTTGTTGGGAGGCAACCCAATATTTAGTTTTCTTTAGTCAAATTTATCTTTTCAGTTGATTTTTTTTTAGGATAATTTGAATAAGCTGGAGGGAGAGCTTAAATTTTCAAAGATATGTGTTGGACCAAAAATATAGTCAGGTGTATTCTTCCATATTCTTTATTATACCCTTTATTTTTTCTTTTCCATTAAGGATAATGTCGATTAAGTTAGAAGGGAGAAAAATAAAAATTTTAAAATTTTAAGTCCTTAAAAAAGTTAGTATTTAGTATTTAGACATCTGATTATGCTTAAAAATTGAATTAAACTAAATATTTTTAAAAGAAAATTGATGCACAGATCAGAGAATCTATGAGATATTGAGAAATCAAGTATTAAGAAAATTCAATAAAGAATTAAGCTTAGAATATAAAATATTTTTTCTTGAAGCATTTCTAATTATTTCTACTTTAATCAAAGAAAAGACTACTTTTTATAGACTTATATAGGATAACTATACATTTTTTCATATAATTTTTTTTTATTTTAATAAAATAGTTTTTAAGTACTTCTCATTGAGTAATCGGGCCTCTTTGCCTAAGCAAGCATTGAGTTTCACGTTGAAAGATGGGAAGGATAAAGAAGCTCGTTGTAAAGCTAGTCTTAACTCGTAGCCTATTTGATTCGAGCTAGTAAACTCAAGGGGTATTCTATACTTAGTGTCCTAAAGCCAACTGATTTAGGAGTCATTGGCCCAAGACTCGTTACATGGATCAAATAGAAAGCTTAAGAGGTTAAGACACTCCATAGTGGTACAACGTTAAAAAAAAAATTAAAAAAATAAAATAAAATAAATAAATAAATAATTGGTTTTCCATTGACTAATCAGATCTCGTTGCCTAAGTAAGCAATGATATTCGCATCAAAAAATGGGCAATGTAAAAATAAAAATCAATAAATGAAGGACGAAAGTAGCAATACACTTGCCTATATGAAAGTTTAGACAAATCAGAGATAAAGATGGGATAATTTAGAAAAAATTTTAAAAAATTTAATATCTTTTACTTAATTTTTTTATTGATAAGTATTAATATCCTAATGATATATCTCACTTAAGCTCTACTGAATATCAATGATCATTTTGAAAACTACTTAGGTAAAATTCGAAACTCTAAAGTTAAAAAAATTTAAAACTAAATTCTTTCTTTACTCGAGAATGAGCAAAGTTTAAGTTGGGGGGTGTGATAAGTATCATAAATTCATCAATAAAAATATTAATTTATTAATTAATTTATATTATTTTTTTAAGAATTATTAATTAATTGATACATATTTTAAAGAAATTCATATTTTTATTAATTAAAAAATTAATTAAAAAATAATAATAAAATTAAAAAATTAAATTTTATCATTAATAGAAAGAACTTATTTTTTTAATCATAATGAAATAAGTTTCACGCAAAACAGAGCTAAAACGAAGAAGATATGAATTTCTAAAGAAATAAAATAAATAAAAATTAAATAAAAAAAATGGCTCAGTCGGCTCCGCAAGCCAAGCTGACTCAGCTGTAGAAGCCATCAGTCAGTCCACGATCCAGGCGTGGACCATCAGCTCAGCAGAAACTAGCGAATCATAGAGCGACACGTGGCGGACCTAGATCCTTAAAGAGTCCATAGAAATTTATCGTGGCTCACAGGACAATCTGGTCTTTTCACTCGATGATAGGAGTGCTGATTGGTTGTGGTGTATGGTGCGGCCGTTCCACGCAGTCCATGGGAACAGTAATTATGTGATCGGATGGCTGCGGTAGCTTACGATCAAGATATAACGGCTGTGGTTATTTTCGGATTGCCATCCAGCAGCAGCACTCAATCCAAAGGATGATCTAACAATCTAGAATGCTCCCGACAGTGATCAGGACTCCCAACACATGACCAACGACCAGATTTCCTCCATCAACATGCGATCGGACAGTCAGAATTTAATCTGACCTGATCTAGGTTGATACACATTCGATTTTGATGATTTTTGGTCCGTTGGATTCTTATCAATGGCTAAATTTTATCCAGAGCAATAGAATTCATCTAATACTCTTTTTAATCTAATTTTTACTCAGATTTCTCCATATTTTGATGATCAAAGAGCTCCTTAGTCCCATATTGCCCAGAAAAAAACTCTCTAACCCTCCTAGCTCTATAAAATGAACCCCAGGCCTCTAAAAATCAATATCTTTGGTCAAAGTGAAGCTTTGGTATAGGGTGAAGCCAGGCTCTAGGTTAGTGGCTGCTTCAAGGCAACTGATGTCGAGAGGAAAAGCTGGGCTTCTACACCATCTTTCCACCAATGACGATCCAAGATCGAAGATCAAGCTATTTTATTTTATTTTATTTTTTTAAAATTTTATGTAATCAATTTTTATAATTTTAATTAATATAAATTTTATTTTATGTTCTTTAAATTCATGTTTCTTATTTTTATTGTAATTTAATTTTTGCATTTTAATTACTACTTTTTATTTTACTGCAAGTAGATGCTAAGATCTAACTAGTAGATCTTAGTACCAAGTTTAAATTTCTGCACTTTTTAATTTTCACTTTTTATTTTTTAACTTCACTTTTGATTCCAAAACTTAAATTATTTTTTTTTAAAAAAAAATTAAATATTTTAAATTTAAAATACTATCTTTCCTGTGGATTCAATCTGACTCACTACTATCTACGTATTTTTAATTTTTTTAAGAAGTTGGATTAAACTGATAAACATAGTATCTTAATGACAGCATCACATTTCTATTAGACCCTAATCCAATTAAAAATTTAATTAAACTAGGTTTAATATTTATTTAATTTTTTAATCAAATTAGAAAATTTGGTTGACCTAAGTCCTAGTTGAACTAAGACTAGTTCTTTCTTGCGCTTGACTTATCCGATAAGCCAATTGAACTTGATCCAATGAAGCCTAAATAAAATTTAATTAAATTATATTTAATTAGACTTAATCTCAATCCTTTGGATTAATCAAATTATGATAATTAGCAATCTAATTGCTAATCGATTCTCTTGCAACACATGCACTAGGTTAAACATCAATCGTATTGATCATTTAACCGTAGAACGATTCTTAATCATTGATCAACCATCCGATCAGATCATGAGCACTAACATGAGTGACCTCATAGATTTGAATCTAAGCTAGAAGCATAGAAATAGATTTCTATACCAATCAAGGTAACCATCTAGTAATGGTACCCGATGATCGAATAGATCGAATGTGTAAAACAACATTCTTAGAACCCATGTGGATATAGTTTTCATATAATTCATCTATTCGACCAAATTTCTCGTAGGACACCTCAGAGTTTAGCTGTCAACTTTGATCAGATTGTCCACATTGTATTTCAAAATATCAAATCCATTTGATGGATTATCTTGGCCAAGATTTTGCTATATTGAAATACAGTGATACATTCTTCTCCAACTCTTGGAGTGGTTAATTCTATCTTGATCATACTCTAACATCATAAGTACATGACTATGCCCAGAAGCCTTCTATTACTAAATTAAAAATTTATTTAGTTCAGCATCAAAGCATAGTGAGTTGCTCGCAAGTCTCTGAGGTGATCTCAGGTCTAAAGGACACTCATACCTATATCCCATCAGAGATATTCTTGATAGCAGAATGCTCTAGAGTTGATCATGTTTATTAATGACATACTAATACATCTCACTTGTATGCCATACTAGTGTCTCCACACTCCTTGGTTAAGAGAACAACCAACCTATATGGCACATAACAACCTATGCTCGATAGAAACTATCATCCTAATTAACAGCTTATCATTTGCTCGTAAACAGTTTTAAGAACTAATCAATAAATTTTTTTTTTATCGAAGCTAAATAGTTCTGTGAACTTCATCATAATAATGGAGTTTGTTAGAAGATGAATTTAAGACACGAATTTTCATAATTAACTCATAAACTGCTCCAGACCATAGGATTGTCATGAGGATGGTGATCGATCTAGAAGGTTAGTGTACGATCACTTTCTTAGGATAGATGAGTCTTGTATCTTTGGTGTGAAGACACTAGAGCGAAAGTATAAATACTTGTTAGAGAATGAGGGTACTGAGCATGACCATCTCGAGTAGTCATAAGGAAGTCTACCTTCTCACTGATGACTAGCTCGATGCTATAGTTGTGTGTCAGATTCTTTGATCTAAGGTGCATTAGCAATTCACCTTGAGTGTGTTATAGTTTGACTATATCATAACTCGATCTCCCAGCCATTCGAAACCTAAGGTGTATGTTGGCTATAGCATGTTCATTGTAGGAACTGGATTGCATCAAGATGGATTCTATCAACCTTGGTTGTGGAAGAGTAGTCCTATGATGATCATGAGATCGAGTCCTTAAGCCTATGACTATGGCAGTGTGATATAATAGAAAAGAGTTTTCTATTAGGATTTTACATCGGACTCAAATCGAATGTTTCATTCATATGATGGATGCTGGTTTTTGACGAATTTACCTTAAACCCTAATCTTGTGGGGACTCATGATAGTAGAATCGATTCACATAGGTAGCTATACCGAGAGGTTTGCTTTTAGTTCTAATGGGTTGCCACCATATGCTGCTAGGTGTCACTAGTGGATTTTGGAAGCAATTAGAATGGTCTTGATCAATCATTCCAAATATATGAATCAAAAAAATTTTGATCCATCAAAAAATGCTTCGATGATATCAATCATGGAGATCATGACATATCTCATTATTATGTAGAATTGAACGTAACTAGGTCATACATACAAAGGTTTGAGTCTGGTTGTAATCAATTGGATTGAGTCAGTTTAATTGATTTGGATTAGATTCAATTTGGTTCAAGAAAATCATGCTAGCACATGATTGAACCTAACATTCTCCTTCCGTAGTCTTTCTGGTTCATCATGGATGAGTTTGACTCAACCAAAATCTTAACTGGAGCTTAGGTTGTCTTAATTGATTAGATGATTTTTAGGACAACATCTACCACTACTAGTCACCTGCCATTTCTGATCACCTACCTTTTTCTATCGGACATCGAGATCAAAGGTTCATCTAGTTTTAAGAAAGAAGGGACTAGGGGCACACGCCCCATGGAGATTTTTTAGGGCATGCACCCCCACTTATTTGGTATGGCATGGAGAGAGCGCACATCCCCCTAGGCATGCATCCAAAGTAGATAGGCTTTGACTTGGTCAAATTTTAGATTTGACTAGTCAAAAGAGGTTTGATAGAGATCAAACTCTAAGAGAGAAGGAAGAGTCCATCGTAAACTAAACTTCCTTCCCTTCTCCCTACCTATTTTGTGTGGAATTATATGGAATATTTGGGGCAGCAATTCTAATGTGAGTTGGCATGAAAATTAGTCAAGAAATTAGAATTAAGTAAAGCAATTGGTTGCTTGATTGATTGAAACTGAGGTGGCACAGGGCTCTATTTAAGAGACCCTACACCCTAGGATTTCTCATGATTGTTGCTATACACCCCAAGCCCCCACTTGCTGCCATCCCCTCTTTTTCCACTCTCCTCCTCTCCTTCTTCTCCATGCCCAATAATTGGGCCAAGGTTCCAAGAGATGATCCATAGAAATTGGTGCAAAGATTTCAAGGAAAGGGACGACGTTTGTGAGATGAGTGCGCTGCCTTCATCGGTTGATTCGAAGGCTCTACAAAATCAGATTTAGATCTAATTTTTGATGATCAAATCTAAAAGGAGAGCAGCTCCAGATCCATCCCAAGTAGACTTTGGTAGAGGCCAATCACGTGCATGGCTTGATCCAGAATCCAAAGCTTCCATAGATCATCGATAGGATAAAAGCAGTTTATCCTATAGGTAACATCCGATATTACTACTTTAATTTTAATTTTAATATTTAATATTTAAAATTAGATTAAAAAACTTTCTAATCTAGTTAAATACTATAAAAGTATTTTTAAAATATTTCTTATAGATCTGGTCAGATCAGACCGATCCTGTGGTGGAAAAATTAGTTTTTCCTTCAACTAGTATCAGAGCTATGTTAGCAATTCTTCAGATCTATTTTAGATCTAATTTTTATTATGATCTATGATCTAAAATTAAAAATTTTAGATGTCACATCAGATTTGATCATATCTAAAATTAAAAAGATTAAACATTTTAGATTCATATCAATCTTGTATGAGATGCATATCTAGACTAGGTTTAGAATTATTCTATGTGTAGTGTAGTGCTAATTTTCTTTTTGATATGACTAAATTTTTTTTTAGATCTTTATGCTTTTATTTTTTGATGTTATAAATATTATAATCAGATCTAAAAATAAAAAGTAAATTTTTAATTTTTATATGAGATATGAATGAAGCATGCCTAGACTAGTTGTTGAATAGTTCTATGATTTATCTAGAATAGATTTTATTTTGATATAATCAATATAAATTTATTTTCCAGATATTATATGTGATGTATCAGATCTGAAAGCATGCATTTAGGATTTAATGATTGATACATGAGATGTATACAAAACGTGCATGTTTAGATCTATGACTTTATATTAGATATATGTTATAGATTTATTGTTTTGTTGTATAGTAATTATTTTTGATTAAGGCATTCTCCTTGGCCGTCCAGTCATAAGAGAAAAGTAGGGTTTAAAGACCCTCTCCTCCCATTTGATGGAATGCTTTTATGGCGTGTAGGGATACTGTGCATTCATCCTTAATCAGAAACCAAAAATTTACTTCTCTGCAAAATCCTAGATCCTGAAATTCTAGGATTTTTCCATGTTTCTAGTTATGAAACCAAACTTAATTAAAAATTAAGATTATAAAATTAATTAAATCTAAAATTATGAATTTTAAGATTTAAGATACCTTTATAAATTTGGGTTCAGGCTTGGATAGCTCAATTAGGTCTAGCTATTGATCAAGCCGAATCAAGAGTTGGTTAGGTGGGATTAAAGAAAGCTTAAATTTGACCAACCTAATAGGATTAAGTCTAGGTCAAGATTGAATCACATTGAGATGTGACTCGATCAAGTCAAGACCTAATTTAGCTCTGTGGTTCGAGCCTAGATTGTAAGCTGACCCAATTGATTCTGATTCGATAATTTGGTATCTAAGTTAAGTCTGGTAGATATGATCGACTATTTTTTAATTGAAAGCTACTCAATCTGAATGCATTCTTATCAAGTTAATGGCATATCCCTTCCAACGGTCTTACTTACCTAGCCATTTGTATCGATCTAGGTCTGATTAAAGGTGGCTAACAATTTGAGCCAACCCATGCCACTAGGTTAGTCATAATTATTATGACTAAGTCAAGTCAAGTTTAAAGTGACCTAAATCAAATCTTTCTAAGAAAATATTAAGTCTAGGATCTTCTACCATTGTAGATGTATGGATCCTTCTCGAGATTGATTATTTTCGACTGGATATAGTGGTTCAGTTGCATCAAAAAGATGCAACCATGTCTATTAGGCATTGGATGCTATGGGTTGGAGGATGGGTTGGGCTAAATATTTTAGATACGGTGAGAGACCCAATCAAGAATCCAATTCATATAAGTGATGGGTTTGACTTAACTAAGGATTGGATCAATATTCTAAACATGGTGAGATTCATGAATTAGAGACCAGGTATTGGTGCACCATGATTAGAGAATCATTAGACAAACATTGTCCACTCATCGATTGACCCATCATCAATAATTGTTAGATGAGATGGTGAGCCAGTCGATGGGACTGCACCATCCACTAAAAATCATTGATCATAAAGATTTTCGCATCTCTGCCTAGGGAGTATAGGGATCGAAAAAAATAATGAAAGCCAATTTATTTAAAAATTAAATTCCTAAATAAATTAGTTTAGTCTAATTATAAAATCTAACTAAAAACTTTGACTCTCTATAGAAAAATGTCTGCATCCAATCCATTAGCCCATATCCTGGACACCTATAGATTGATCGGACCCAACTACAAGAATTAGCTCCAAAACTTCAAAATTATTTTGGATTCCATGAAATTGATTCATGTGTTGGAACAGGATCCTCCTATTTTACTAGCCTATCCATCCGCTGATCAGAGAGCATCTTTGGAAAGGTGGATGGATGAAGATAACAAAACTAGGTATTACATGTTGGACTTGATGTCTGATAAGCTCCAGCACCAACATGAAGATATAAAGACTAGCTACCAAATATTGGCTCACCTGCAAGAGTTGTTTGGTGAACAGAGTCGTGCAACCAAATATCAAGTCACTAGGAGACTTTTTAAGGTTCAGATGCATCATGGGTAGTCGGTCCAAGATCATTGTCTGATGATGATCAAAGACTTAAAGGAGCTTAAGAAGCTTGATGTCAAGTTGGATAAAGACTTGCAGATTGATATAATCTTGCAATCCTTGACTGATGCATATAGGCAATTCATCATGAACTACCATATGCATAAACTACAAAATACTTTGGCAGAACTTGTGAACATGCTGGTTACTGCTAAGCTCTTCATGAATGATTTAAAGGGCTTAGTTCTTACTGTGGAGTAGACTTCCTCCAAAAGAAGGTCTTTTGGAAAGAAGAAAAAGTCTGTGAAGAAGCAAAAGACAGGAAGTGGGAACAAAAAGAAGGAAGAGCCAAAGAAGAAGGCTGCCGATGAAGAAAAGTGTTTTCATTATAATTTTGATGATGGCCATTAAAAGTGGAACTGCCCTTTATACCTGGCCACCATGAAGAACAAGAAGGAGGTAGGTCCTTCTGGAGGTATGCTCATGATTGAATCTAACATAATGATTTCTTCTGCATCCAGTTTGGTGCTTGACTTTGGATCTAGTGCTCATTTGTGCACTTCCATGCAGGATCTTGAGGAGAGCAGGAGGTTGAGGAATGGTGAGATGATCCTGCATGTCAGAAATGGAGTAAGAGTTACTGCTGTAGCCGTGGAAACCTATCCTCTTGGACTACCATCTGATTTAGATTTGATTCTTAGGAACTATTATTTTGTGCCTGTAGTAAATAGGAATTTGATTTTTGTTTCTTGTTTAGCACAGGAAGGTTATGTTATTAGCTTACTAAAGGACCACTATGCTATTCTTTTTGAAAGAAATAAAATTACAAGTAGATTCTTAATTAATGATCTCTATCAGTTGCATATTGATGTATCTATGTTAAATGTCGAGCAAAACATGAATGCTGTAGGACTAAAGCAACATAGGGATAGTCTAAATGATAAGTATCTATGGCACCTTAGGCTAGGTCATATAGCTGTTAGATATATGTGCCCTAGAAGCCAGAATTGGCTGACACTTGTAATACACTTCTAGGGGCAAAATTATAATTTTGACTATAATTAATAAAATGGGTTATTTTCTATCACACCTGTGTATTTAGTGTCTGTGATACATCCTTTGAGTTAATGGTAATGATAATTCATATTTTCAAGAGTTGAAAATTTAAGACATGAATAATCATTATTAACTCATAAACAGCTCCCGACCATAGGATCATCACGAGGATGGTGATTGATCCGGAAGGTTGGTGTACGATCGCTTCTCTTTAGTAGATGAGTCTTGAGTCTACGGTGTGGAGACATCGGAGCGAGAGTATAGGTACTCGTTAGAGAACGAGGGCACTGAGCGTGACCACCTCGAGTAGTCATTAGGAAGTCTACCTTCTCGTCAATGACTGACTCGATGCTGCAGTAGTGTGTCTGGTTCTTTGACCTGAGATGCATCGGCAGTTCACCTTGAGGGTGTTATAGTTTGACTACACCATTACTCGGTCTCCTAGCCATATGGAACCCTGAGGTGTATGTTGGCTATAGCATGTTCATTGTAGGAACTGGATTGCATCAAGATGGAATCTATCTACCTCGGTGGTAGAGGAGTAGCCCTATGATGATCATGAGAATCAAGTCCAGAAATCCATGGCCATGGTAGAGTGAAATAATAGAAAGAGTTTCTATTTAGATTTTCACATTGGACTCGAATCGAATGATTACATCATATGACAGAGACTAGGGTTTGACGAGTTCACCTTAACCCTAATCTGATCGGGGCTCAAGATAGAAGAACTTAATCACACAGGTAGCTGCACCAAGAGGTTCGCATTCAGCTCTGATGGGTTGCCACCATATACTGCTAGGTGTCACTGGTGGATTTTGGGAGCAATTAGAATGATTTAGATGATCGATCATTCTAGCTGTTCGAATCAGAAGAGTTCTGATCCATCGAAAGGAGTTTCGATGATGTCTATGATAGAGATCATGACATATCCCATTACCATACAGAACTGAACCTAACTGGGTCACACAAACAAGGGTTTGAATCTGGTGATCATCAATTGAACTGATCTAGTTCAATTGATCTGAATGAGATTCAATTAGGTTCAAGGAAATCGTGCTAGCACTCGATTGAACCTAACGTTCTTCTTTTACTATCATAAATAAGTTGTCCTGACTGAGCCAAAGGAGTTTGTGCTCAATCAGAGGCCTTCATATGGTCTGACTGGAGGTTGTCCAAGTCAGAATAGGTTGTCTTATTTTGTAAGACATTACCTGCCATTTTTGGTCACCTGCCATTTCTTGTTCTTTGACTTTGGTCAAAAGTCTACCTTTGACTGGTCAAACGTTGACCATTGACCCTTTGACTTTTGACCACATGTCATGCACCTATTGGAGAGCTGGTGGGGGCCTGTCCCCCTGCCAGAACCTGGCAAGGAGAAGGGCGCACGCCAAGGGTGGCGTGAGCCCAAGTAGGAGGCGCCTAGGAGTCCTTGTTGGACAAGGACTCCACCTCCCTTTTGGATTCCAATCAGAGTTCTACTAAGAATCCAGTTTGACTGGTCTTAGGCACCCTCTAAGGAGGAATCCAGGGGTCTCTATTCCAACCAATCAGATTTAGATCTGATTTCACAAAGGGTTGTGATTGGTTGAGAGGAAGAGGAGTTGGATCACAAGAGGTCTATAAATAAGACCCTGCGCCCAACCCTAATTCTAAGTGAATGCAATTAGAAACACGCCCCAAGGCTGCCTCTCCCCTCCTTCCTCCATGCCATAATCTCTTCTCCCCTTGCTCTCCACGTCCAAAAGAGTTTTGGACTTAGGTTGGTGCGATTCAGATCAAGGAAAGGCGATCAAAAGCTAAGAAGGCTGCGCTGCTGCAAAAGGACGACTGCAGATCTTCAAAAGAGTTTTGAAGATCCTCCAGATCAGATCCAGATCTGATTTTTGGAGGCATGATAGAGAAGAAGAGGATCTCCAGATCCAACCCGAGTGGATACCGGTAGAGGCCAGGCGCTTGCGTGGCTTAGATCCAGAACCTTCCGCTGCAATCAGGATCATCTACAGGGTAATAGGATTACCCAAATCAGGTAAATTAAATTTGATTTAATTTATCTTATTTTATTTTATTTATTAAAATAATAAGAATCAGATCTGAAACATATCAAGATCTGATTGAGATCAAGAGAAAATTTTTGAAATATATCTCTTGATCTAATCAGATCTGAACGAACCTGGACCGAAAAATCAGGATTTTCCTTCAATAGTGAAAGACAAGATTAACAAATTGAAGAAATTTGGGCTATTAAGTTCACTGACTTTCTAGTCATATCTGATTTGTGAATCATGCCTTTATGGCAAAATGACCAAGCTTTCTTTTGTAGGACATGAGAAAAGGGCCACAGACCTTCTTGCCCTAGTATATACTGATGTGTGTGGCCCATTTAATGTGTCAGGTAGAGGCATCTATGTCCACTTCATCATCTTTGTTGATGATTTCTCTCGGTATGTGTATATGTATATAATGCAACACAAGTCTGAAGCCTTTGAAAAGTTCAAAAAATTCAGACATAAAGTAGAAAAGCAAAATAGATAATCCATTATGATTCTTCGATCAGTTCGAGGAGGTGAATACCTTAGTCAAAAATTTCTTGACTATCTTAAGAAAAATGGCATAGTCTCTCAATGGACTCCATCTGAAATACCTCAACTTAATGATGTTTCAGAATGAAGGAATCAGATTCTATTAGATATGGTTCAATCCATGATGAGTTTCACAAAACTTTCTGATTTTCTTTAGGGATATAGTCTAATGACCATAATTTACTTATTGAATAGGGTTTTCTCTAAAACTATTCCTACCACACCGTATGAGATATGGTATTCTAAGAAACCAAATCTGAATCATCTCAGAATTTAGGATTGTTCAGCTCATGTCAAGAGATAGCAGGTGGACAAGTTAGAGTCTAGGTCCTTTAGAGCTCATTTTATAAGATATCCTAAAGAGTCATTAAGATATTATTTCTATCTTCTAGAAGACCATAATATGATTGTGAGTCAACATGCCATCTTTCTTGAAAAATAGTTTATCCAAGATGGTAGCATCAGAAGACAAGGCTCGAGAAGAAAGTCTCCCAAGAGAAATGAGCTAAGAAATATAAGGAACCTAATCAGATTGAGCCAGTCCAATCACAACCTCCTTGTCCTTTTAGATTAAATAGGATTTTCCATCCTCCTAAAAGATACTTAGGCATTATTTCAAAAGATGTAGAAAATATATTCCTCATGGGAAATGAAGTTCATGGTGATGATCCCAAAATCTATGATGAGGCAATATCAGATATCGACTTTAAGAAATGGTTAGAGGAAATGAAGTCAGAGATTGACTCAATGCGATTGAACCAAGTCTCAACCTTGGTAGATCCACCAGAAGATATAGAATCTATTGGATGTAAATGGATCTACAAGAGAAAGATAGGTGCAGATGAGAGTGTGGAGACATTCAAGGCTAGGTTAGTGGTAAAAGGATATAGTCAGCATAAAGACATTGACTATCTGGATATCTTCTTGACAGTAGCCATGCTTAAATTTGTTCACACATTGCTTGCTATTGTAGCCAATTTTGATTATGAAATATGGTAGATGCGAAGAAAAAATCTAGTTTTCCAGATCAGGTTCATTCAGATCTGATTGGATCAAGGAAGATATTTCAAAAAAAATTTTCTTAGATCTAGATCAAATTTGAGACTTTTCTGATATGATATTATTAATCTAATAAAATAAATAAAATAAAATAAAATAAAAAATAAATTAAATCTAATTTAATTTATCTTATTGAGGGTAATCTGATTATCCTGTGATGATTCTAATGTCTGCCTGAGGTTCTAGATTTAGCCACGCAAGTGCCTGACCTCTGTCGGTATTCACTTGAATAGGTTTTGGAGATCTTTTTCTTCTATATCATCTCTCCAAAAATTAGATCTGAATCTAATTTTGAAGATCTTCAAAACTCCTTTCAAAGATGTGAGTTGTCTCTTGCAGTAGTGCTGTCTTCTTCCTTTTCTTGTCGCCTTTCTCTTGCTTGGATCGCACCAAACTAAAGTTCAAAAATTCTTGGGCATGGGTAGGAGAGAGAAAACTTGAAGATGGCATGGAGGAGGGAGAGGGGCAGCCTTGTGGCATGGGCAATGGATCAAGCTTCTTAGACCTTGGTACAGACAGGGTTTTTATAGACCTTGTTGCACCATGTAGTGTCACATCATCCCGGCCAATCATGGCCTTTTGTGCAATCAGATGTAAATTTGATTGGTGGGATAACATCATCTGATCCAATCAGATGAGATCCCCTCTGAATCATCCTTAGATAGCACCAAGACTGGTCAAAGACAAGTCTTTGACGCCACCTAGGTAGAAACCCCGAAGCAACTCGAGTCCCATCTGTATAGGACTCTAGATGCTCTATCCATGGGTGCATGCCTCCCTAGGCATGCCCTCCTTATCCATCTACTTTTTAGCAGGTGGACTGGTCCAAAAATTCTCTCCTATGATGGCTTGACACATGGATAGATGTCTAAGTGTCAAACGTCAACGTTTGACCGAATGTCCGAAATAGGATTTAGCAGGTAACGGAAAATGATAGGTGTTATCTCAAATTCATCTCATAAATTAAGATAACCCTTTTCTGATCTGGACAATCTGCAATCAGATCAAGTAAAGTTACCTGAGTGAGCCAAGACACATTTGGCTCAATCGAGACAACTTTTAAAGATAATTAAATGAGAACATTAGGCTTAATCGTATGCTAGCATGATTTTCTTGAACCTAATTGAATCTAATTCAAATCAATTGAGCTGGAATAGTCCAATTGATGATATCTAGATCAAAATCCTTGTTTGTGTGATCCAGTTAGGTTTAGTTCCGTATGGCAATGAGATATGTCATGATCTCTATCATCGACATCATTGAAACACCTTTTGATGGATCAAAACTTTTTGATTCAGACAACTAGTATGATTGATCATCTAAATTATTCTAATTGCTCTCAAAATCTACCAGTGACACCTAGCAGCATATGGTGGCAACCCATCAAAACTAAAAATGAACCCCACGATGTAATTACCTATGTGATTCAGTTCTTCTATCTTGAGCCCTGACTGGATTAGGATTAAGGTAATCTCGTCAAACCCTAATATCCGTCATATGATTAATCATTCAATTCAAGTTCAATGTGAAAATCTTAATAGAAACTCTTTCTATTATTTCACTCTACCATGGCCATGGGCTTATGGACTTGATTCTCATGATCATCATAGGGCTTCTCCTTATCTACCAAGGTAGATAGATTCCCTATCGATGCAATCCAATTCATAAAATGAACATGCTATAGCCAACATACACTTTAGAATTCTGAATGGCTAGAAGATCGAGTTATGGTACAGTCAAACTATAACACCTTCAAGATGAACTGTTGATGCACCTCAGATCAAAGAACCAAACAAACAACTGCAGCTTCGAGCCAGTCATTGACAAGAAGGTAGACTTCCTAATGACTGCTCGAGGTGGTCACGCTTAGTGCCCTCATTCTCTAACGATTATCTATACTCTCGCTCCGGTGTCTCTACATCATAGACTTAAGACTCATCTACTATAAAGAAGTAATTGTACACCAACCTTCCAAAATAATCATCATTCTCATGATGATCCAATGGTCAAGAGCATTTTATGAGTTAATAATGAAATTTTATGTCTTAAATTTTCAACTCTTAAAAATAAGAACTATCATTGCCATTAACTTAAGGAATGTATCACAGACACTAAATATACATTATGATAGAAAATAACCTATTTTATTATTTATAGTCAAAATTATAATTTTGTTCTTAGAAGTGTATAACAAGTGTCAGCAAATTCTGGCTTCTAGGGCATACATATCTAACAAGCTCCCACTTGACCTAAAGCCAATTAGCTACAAATCTAAGTCACATCTTCTCAAGGTGGATTTCGATCTTCTATTTGCCTAATGGCTTTATAAGTGGGTCTGTCGCATTATCTATGGAGTCGGCTCTCTTGACCTCGACGTATCCTTTCTTGAGGTAATCGTGGATGAGGTGGTATCGTCACTCTATGTGCTTGGATTTTTGGTGAGACCTCAGCACCTTAGCTAGGGCTATGATACCATTTTTGTTGCAGTGTCAAGGAATAGCATCTGATGGCATCACTTCGATCTCTGTGGCCAACTTTTTGTACCAGAATACCTCCTTTGCAACTTCTGATGTAGTGATATACTATGCTTCTATGGCGGAATCTGCTATTACTGTCTGCTTGGAACTCTTTCAACTGACAGCACCATCATTACACACAAACAGACTCCTAGATGTCGACTTTCGATCATCTATATCGGACATAAAATTTGAGTCTATATACCCCTGGACATGGAGTTCTCCATTATCAAAAACCAACAACATATCCTTAGTTCTTCTTAAGTACTTAAGGATACATTTCATAGAAGTTTAGTGTTCTTCACCTGGATTCGACTGATATCTGCTTGTGACACTCATAGCATGGGCTATATCAGGTCGTGTATATAACATAGTATACATGAGACTCCCTATTGCTGAAGCATAAGGGATCTTGCTCATGCATTCAATTTCCTCAGATGTGTTGGGACACATTTTCTTGGAGAGATGAATGCCATGTCTAAAGGGTACCAATCCCATCTCAGAGTTTTTCATGCTAAACCTCTTTAACACATCCTCTATGTACATCTTTTGTGAAAGACCTAGCATCCTATTTGGTCTATCTCTATAGACCTTAATTCCTAGAATGAAGGATGTTTCTCCTTGGTCTTTCATGGAGAATTTTTTAGATAACCATATTTTAACCATGGTCAACATGGAAATATCATTCCTAATAAGAAGGATATCATCCACGTACAGTACGAGGAAGACAATAGCGCTCCCACTAATCCTTTTGAAAATACATGGTTCCTCCTCATTTTTGATGAAACCAAATAATTTGATCACATCATTAAAATGAGTATTCCAGCTTGGGGATGCTTGCTTAAGTCCATATATGGATCTTTGCAGCTTGTATACTTTATGATCAACATCATTGGATGTAAAACCTAGTGGCTGTTCCATGTAGATATCTTCCTCAAGGTATCCATTTAAGATTGCTGTTTTCACATCCATTTGCTATATTTCATAATCAAAATAGACTGCAATAGCAAGCAATGTGCGAATGGATTTAAGCATGGCTACTGGCAAAAAGGTATTCTGATAGTCAATGCCTTCGTACTGGCTATAACTTTTTGCCACTAATCTGACTTTGAATGTCTCTACATTCCCATCTGCACCAATCTTTCTCTTACAGATCCATTTACACCCAATAGATACTATATCTTCTAATGGATCTACCAAGGTTTAGACTTGGTTTGAGTGCATCGAGTCAATTTCTAACTTCATTGCCTCTAAACATTTCTCAGAGTCGATATCTGATATCACCTCGTTATAGGTTTTAGGATCATCACCATGAACTCCATTACATACAAGGAACATTTTCTCTGCTTCTTCTGAAATAGTACCAAGTACCTCTCAAGGGGACGGAAAATTTTTTCCAATCATTGAGGTGTAAGAGCTAGTGATTGTATTGGCTCAACCTGATTTGGTTCCAAAGGATCCTTAGCTCTTTGCTCTTGGGAGACTTTCTCCTCTAGCTTGATCTGCATTTCAATGCTGCCATTTTGAATAAACTATTTTTTAAGAAAGATAGCATGTTGACTCACAATCATATTATGATCTTCTGAAATGTAGAAATAATATCCTAATGATATTTTAGGATATCCTATGAATCGAGCTATAAAAGATTCGCTTGTTGTCTTTTGACATGAGCCGGACAACCCCAAATTCTGAGATGACTCAGACTTGATTTGTTACCATGCCATATCTCATATGGTGTGATAGAAACGGTTTTAGAAGGAATCCTATTCAGTAAATATATAGCAGTTAACAAACTATATCTCTAAAAAAAATCAGAAAGGTCTGTAAGCTCATCATGAATCGAACCATATCTAATAGGATCCAATTCCTCCATTCTGAAATCCCGTTGAGTTGAGGTATTTCAGGTAGAGTCCATTGAGAGACTATGCCATTCTGCTTGAGATAGTCCAAAAATTTCTGACTAAGGTATTCACCTCCTCGATCTGTTCAAAGAATCTTAATGAATTTTTTAGTTTGCTTTTCTACTTCATGTCTAAACTCTTTAAACATTTTAAAGGCTTCAGACTTATGTCTCATAAGATACATATACCCATACTAAGACAAATCATCGATGAAGGTTATGAAGTAGACAAAATTGCCTTTAGCCGGTACATCAAATGGGCCGCACACATCAGTATGTACTAGGGCAAGTAAATTCGGGGCCCCTTCCCCATGTCCCACAAAAGGAAGTTTAGTCATTTTGTCATGAAGACATGGTTCATAAATTGGATATGACTCGAAAGTCAATGGAATCAATAGCCCGATTTTCTCCAATTTGTTAATCCTATCTTCTGCTGTATGACTTAGTCTAAGGTGCCATAGATACCTATCATTTGGACTATCCCTGGGTCGTTTTGATTTTATGGCATTTACATTTTGCTCGATATAAAAAATAGATACATCAATATGTAACTGGTAAAGATTGTTAATAAGAAATCCACTTGCAATTATATTTCTTTCATAAAGAATGTTACAATTGATGGGTTTGGTGTACAGGGCAGAAGCATGGATTTCAAAGAAAAATATAAAATTAAAATAAACCAAACCCAAATCCCTAGGACCACCTTATTAGTAATTAAATCATATAACATGCATTTGTAATATAAAAGAAAGTATTATAACATACCTCTTATCGCTAAACCCTAAATTAACCCTGATTGTCGGTAGTAGTCTATCAGGGGTTCCACCAAGTGCCCACGTGTTCATCCTCTAATATTGATCCATATAGAGACTTGATCAAGACACCAGCACCTTTGATTTATGTAATTAAAATTCTTGTAATAAAAACTTTAATTAAATGGGCAAGACCTTCTTAAGCCTTTATGTCACCTTCATTGTCTTTCCTTATCTATCTTTTTTTTCCTTTTGTCTTCTTAATTTTCCTTCCTAATCTCTTAGTCTTAAGATGACTTCTTGTCCTTATAAAGACAAGGTCTAGATAAGGAAAAGGAAGAAAGCAAATTGGGTGAAGAAACTCTTGTAAGAAAGAAAAGATAATGTTTTCCTAACCCGGACTCTTGATGCGCACCCTTATTTATAATGTACGTAAGGATGCCAATAAAAATCTCACGCCCTTTCCTTATCCATTTCTCATGCCCCATCAGCCAATCTCACAACTCATCAGTAAAAAAAAATGAGATATAGACTTAGTCCAAGAGGTGCCTTAAAGCAGAAGGACTCTTGGACTAATTCTACGTAAGTTTTAACAAAGAGTCGCAATGCATCATCTTTGGCGCCTCCCTTTTCATCCATTAGATCATGATACAAAGCCATCCAATGGCTCTAAGAATGGATGCCCAAATAGCAAGAAGGCATGGAGATAATCTTTGAATAGTCAAAGTCCCAAGAGACTTTGACTTGGTTTAAGAGACGTCAAGGAGTAGGCGACATGGAGTCTTGGAAGGCAAGGGGTCTTGGGCGACAAAAACATTATGCACAAAAAATTTAAAAGAAAAAGAAGTCTTTCATCTGTAGAAGGACTCTTCTACGTCTCATATTTGATGTCGATGCCAATTAAAAAAAATTACATGACATAATATATGGGAAAAGTCAAAGAAGTTAGGCGCCATCTTATTCCATGCGCCAAAGAGTCCTTTGCGCATGAAATACTTTCCACATGCAAGAGAGAGACTCTCTGGCACATGGGATGCTGGTAGGTGGTGCCCAATCTAAAGCCCAATCAATCTAGATTAATCTAACTCAAGACTACATCCTATTTGGCTCAAATTGGATCTAAATTAGCCCAAATCGGAAGCTGATTCAAATCCAATTCGAATCCTGGTGCTAGGGTTTGCTATATGTGCTAGCATATTCAACTTGCAAACATGGTCTAATCTAATTAGACCCTTAATCAATTCTCTTTATGTGTGACCCATTGGATTCCACATCTAATTAGCAGTGAGTCAGGGTGTGATTTGACCTAATCTGGTTAGAACTCAACCAAACCGATTTAGGTCAAAACTAGCCAACCCAATTTTACTTAATTTAGAACACTTTCTAATTTAATGATCAAATTAAAATTTTAACTTGATCGAACCCACAAGAAATGATTGACATCTAGCAATGTATCATGACTACCTGAAAGATGTAAAATTTTGATGAAAATACCAAACATACCCTTCAGTGAAATTTACCATGCAACTAGATTCGTCGATTTTCCTGCATTCTGAATATGACTCTGGGTATGGAAATATGTCAACTCCAATATCATATTCATTTCTCTTTTAATCTTATGATAATGATTCATTTAATAAAACATTAGAAACCATTTCTAATTTTCATCATGCTTTGATCAAAGTCTTCCTGAATCATTATTTGTTAGAAGTAGGTAGGATGCTATTTCCTCTTACCAGGAGTGATCGATTCCATGTTAACCTACTCACAATCTTCATATATATAATTTACCATATCTAGATCATCCCGTACATAACTAAGTCATGAATGAGTATGAACCAAAATATGGATTTATATATATAAGATTCTATGGTAGTTTCAGGTCAAAGGATTACATGCACAAATTCCACTATGAGAACCATCTATTGACATGTAGATAAGACTCCATTAGATATTCTCAATTTGGATCAATTCAGTGAACTCATTCTCTAATGAGCACCCACATTCTTGTATTAGTGTCATACATAAGTTATTATGAGATCAATCATCCTCTCATTTGAGCATACAAAGAATGTGCTAGTCTTACCGAAAAATATTGATCCCTAACTCAATGTCCCATCGACTAGGAATATTTAAATTAGGGTTTTAAGATTTTAGGTCTCACTAGTATGATCTCATCATAATCCTAAAACCATAGCCCTAATTTATAGGGTTCATCTAATCTTAAATAAATAATAAGACACTGCATATGATGAAATAAATGCTTTTTTTTAAAAATGTCATTACATGAGTCTGGAAGGCAAAGAACATCCAAAAAAATAAATTGGCTTTAGGGCATATTCCTTTCAATCTCCCACTTGCACTAAAGCCAATCGCCCTTATGTTTTAATCCCATACAATCAAGGTGGCAATCAAATAGTTGCAGTGGTAAAGCCTTTATGAATGTGTCTGCTATATTGTTCTTTGTATCCACTCATTCTATGACCACATCTTATCTTTTGATAACTGTAAAAATATACTAATAAAAATATTAAATTATAAAATAAATTAATCTATTTTACTAATAATTGATACTTTTATTAATCTTATGTAGGAAAGAAGGCCACTAATGTAAAGATCTTATTTTTTTGGTTTAGATGAAAAAAATTTCAGACAAACGGACTTCAAACGAGCCCAAAATCGAATTTAAAAAATAAAAAAAAAAAATGCCGACGCAATGCTGACATCAGGATGACGTCAGCAATTTTCATGGCGGACGATGGACTATCTGAAGGGTATTTTGGGAATTTCACAGCAAGAGGCGCGCTTTGATTGGTTGAAGAATGCGGCGGTCCATGCAACACCGGGCTCGCGCATGGTCCACGGAGGGCAATTTGGGAATTCTGGCTGATCCAACGGGCGGTTTTCACTGAAGCTTGATCGGACGGCCGAAAAGAAGGCACTGATGGATGGCATCCGTAGCTCCCGATCGAGATCCAACGGCTGAGATTCATCCCGACGTTAAACTAAAGATCAGAAGGCTTCTTTCAATGCGATCGAACGGCCCAGATTCGATCCAACGGTTGATCCAACTGGCTGATATTAAATCCGACTTGATCTGGGTTATTTTAAGGGCTTTTTGAGTGGTTTTTGGACCGTTTGATCAACATCTAACGGCCAGAATTATCCAGATCTTAATTTGAGTTATTTTGGGAGTCTTAAACCTAATTTTTGATGGATTTTGGGAGAAATCAAACTCTTATTCTATAAAAAATCAGTGTTGTCGTGAAAAAAAAGAAGAAATCAGAAAAAAAATTGGAGATTGACGGAAAGAGAGACAGGGAGAGAGAGACAGAGAGAGAGAGAAATAGAGAGAGAGAAAGAGAGAGAAGAGAGATAGAAAAAGAAGAGTGGTTTGTGAGAGAATTAAAAAGGTTTTTGATTTTTTTTTCGACGATCAAGACATCGATCAAGGAGCCTCTTCTTCTTCGCCAAGTTCTCCACATCAAGAGCAGCAGACAATCAATTTCAGCAATCAAACAGTCTAATTTCTCTATGCTTTTTATTTTATTTGCTATTTTTGAATTTGTTATCATGAACTAAATTTTATTTTACTAAGGCTAAGGTGTAGCCACTCTTTTGATGCAATATTCAGTATGATTTATTTTTAAATTTTATTCATGAGGAGTATATAAATCTGATCTTAATGCTTTTAGATTACTGGCCATCTTCTAATTGATCTGATGAACATAGATGTTACGGACCAAGTACATCTATGTTAATGCTTCTTGATTATATACCTTGTATTATGAATCAAATTAGAATTCATATGCATGCGGGAATTTTAGTGCGCTTTGGACGCAGCGTATTTTAATTAGAGGGTTTCACAAAACCTAATGCATTAATATTTATTTAAATTACACCTGGACCAAAGGATAATTAATAAATATTAATAGTTTTGCTATGCCTGGACCAAAGGGTAGTGAATAAATTAGGAGACTCCACCGTCACATGAAATAAAATTAATCTAAAAATCTGAATATTGTATTGACTGAGTTGGTGAACCGATTGCCTTAGTAATCCATTGCTCTTGAATTTAAAACCCTAATAATTTATAATCTCTCTATTTAATTAAAAACTTTTAATTATTTTTTTTTTTTTTTTAATTTCTTATTCTCATAAATCGATCTTCTAAATAAAGCATAGGAAAGAGCTTTTCAGTACTTATTTTCCAATCCTCTAGGGATGATACTCTACTCATTCACTTTATTACTTGATCGACTGGTGCACTTGCCATAGCTATAAATTAGCACGCATCAAGTTTTTGGCACCGTTGCCGGGGATTGTGTCTAAAATAATATTAAAATTTTGATCCTAGCTTTACTTTAGAAATTTATTTTTAATTTTTATTATTTAAAAAAAAAAATTTTTGTGCATGACACGTACTGGACATAGTAACTTACTATCTTTAGATCCAGAAATTGAAAGAACCATTAGAAGACTACAACAAGAGAGAAACATGGCAGCTGAAGATCCTAACGACATCAATCTAGGATTGGATATGGCGACTGAAGGACAGCATGAAGCTATTCGACCAGTACATCATCCATTAAATGATTACATCACACCATCTATAGCCGATGCAGCTTCGAGCATCAGGAGACCGCCTGTACGAGCAAACAACTTCGAAATAAAATCCGACGATGATCCAGATGATTCAATCAACTGTCCAATTCAGTGGACACATGCATGATGATCCGAATGCCCATATTTCTAATTTTCTTGAACTTTGTGATACTTTTAAAATTAATGGGGTGTCGGATGATGCTATTAGATTAAGGTTATTTCCTTTCTCTTTATGGGATAAAGCTAAAAATTGGCTTCATTCTCTTCCTGCAGGTTCTATCACAACTTGGGATGTCCTAGCCCAAAAATTCTTAGCCAAGTACTTTCCACCTTCCAAGACTGCTAAGATGCGCAACGATATCACTTCTTTTATGCAGATGGACATGGAGACACTATATGAGGCTTGGGAGCATTTCAAGGAACTGCTGAGGAGATGTCCACATCATCAACTACCCGTATGGCTTCAGGTACAAACTTTCTATAATGGTTTATCTCCTACTAATCGATTCTATGATTGATGCAGCAGCAGGAGGAACCATTAATCAAAAAATGGAGGAAGAAGCCTTCGATCTGATCGATGAGATGGCATCAAATAGCTATCAATGGCAGACAGAGCGCATGATGCCAAAAAGACTAGCAGCTGTGCAGGGAGTAGATTGCGTGCCAACTTTACTAGCTGAAATTGCAGCCCTTAGAGCCGAAGTCAACAACTTAAAGGGAACAGCTATGCATGTTCAGAGCATTACTTGTGACCTGTGTGGAGGAGGACACGATACGAGCAATTGCCAGACAGGTAATCCTTTTGCTAAAACAACTGATACAGCTAATTATATTGGTAATTTTTTCAGGCCGCAACAAAACAATCCCTACTCCAACACATACAATCAAGGGTGGAGGCAGCACCCAAATTTCTCATGGAGCAATCAAAATGCAGCACAACAGCCACCCCCGGGATTCCAAGTACCTGAAAAGAAGTCCAACATGGAAGAGCTGATGGTCAAATTTATGCAAAACCAAGAAGCAACTATAAAAAATTTGGAAGCCAAACTTAGGCAGGACCAAACAGCAGCAATTCGAAACTTGGAGATGCAAATAGGTCAAATGGCTAAGATAATCTCCGAGAGACCTCAAGGATCCTTGCCAAGCAATACGGAGACAAATCCAAGGGAGCAAGTCAATGCTATCACCCTAAGAAGTGGTACAAAGCTGGAGGAGCCACATCAGAAGAAAGAGACTGAAGAGCCAACTACAAATAAGGAACCATCAACTCAAAATTCGTCAGTCACCAAAACAACCAGCAGATGGATGGTCTCCAGGTATACGATTTGCTGATCCAAATGTGAAGCCCTACGTGCCGCCACTACCATTCCCAGAGAGACAAATACAGCATCCAGATAAGAAATTTTCTAACTTTTTCAAAATTTTAAAGAATTTACATATTAATATTCCTTTTGTAGATGCTATTACTCAAATGCCCAGGTATGCCAAGTTTCTCAAAGAAATCTTAACAAATAAGAAAAAGCTGAAGGAGCATGAGAGAATAAATTTGAATGAAGAATGCTCAGCAATACTTCAAAATAAATTACCACAGAAGTTAAAAGATCCAGGGAGTTTTACTATCCCCTGCATTATTGGTGATTGTAGTTTTGATAAAGTTTTATGTGATTTAGGAGCAAGCATTAATCTCATGCCTTTTTCTATTTTCAGGAAGCTGGGTCTAGGAGAACCAAAGCCTACCACTATTACTCTTCAATTAGCCGACAGATCCATTAAATATCCAAGAGGTATAGTGGAGGATGTCTTGGTAAAGGTAAACAAGTTTATTTTTCCTGTTGATTTTATTGTTCTTGATATGGAAGAAGATTATGATGTACCCCTTATTTTAGGGAGACCCTTTTTAGCTACTGGAGGAGCTTTAATAGATGTTCAACAAGAAAAATTAATTCTTAGAGTCCAAGATGAACAAGTTACTTTTAATGTTTTCAAAGATACTAAACATATTGATGATAATCAAACTTATTTTCTAATTGACATTATTGACAATCCATTATATGAGAATTCTGTAGAAAATAGGTTTGAGACTATAAAAGCGAGCAATGTCAAATTGAAAGAGGACTCGATCAAACATGAAAGTATTCCAATTGAAGTGGCACCAGGATTGATCCACTTTAGAACTCAAAGAAAGTCAAGCTGAAGACTATAAATCAGAACTACTAGATAGGTTGTTTCTTTTCTTTTTAGTTTTGATCATTTTTCTTTTCTTTTATTTTTCAGTAATTTATTGTTGCTCTTTTACTGCTCTGGTGTGTATTTTCAATTTTGCAGAAAAATCAATGAGAACTCAAGCAAAATTTCAAAGCTCCAAAGAACCAGACTGAACCAAATCAGGTGTATTCCTTCCTATCCTTTATTGCACCCTTTATTTTTCTTTCTCCTTTAAGACAATGTAGAATAATTATATAAAAAAAAAAAATCATGTGTCAAGAAGAAAATCTTGAGCAAGATAAACTGGATAAGTGATAAAAGATAGAATTATTTGCTAATGAATGTAAAGAGTTAAAGAAGTAGATTATTTGGTCAACTTTTAGCAAGCCTACTTAGGTCATTAAAAGATTATTAGCACTTTTTATTGCACATGCACACTAACAAGGCAAAGTAGGTATTGATTATAAGGCCAACTGAGGATTCAATTATCACTGAAAATTGGTAATTAATATACATTCTAATCAAAGAAACTTGAATTTAAGGAAAGAGCTACCTGCCTATAAATAAAGTGCAAAAGATAGAGTATATGTGGATTGCCCAAAGCCTAGTAACTGGGTCTCTGCACCTAGGTCAAGTGTGAAAATTCACGTAAAATGGTGAAGGAAAGGCCAGGATGCTCAGCACAGTAAAAAAAAAAAAAAAGAAAAGAAAAGAAAAGAAAAGGCAGTGTGAAAGCTACCTTAATTCATGAGTATAAAATTGAGAATGTATAGAAAATTGACCAAAATAGGTGATAAGAGAGGATACTTTTGTTCTTTTAATTTAATACTGAAATGCTAAAGTTAGTCATCACGAACACAAGTGCTATAGATCTTTGATGTACTCTAAGAAAGTTTTTAATTGTATTGACTGAAAAATTTGCTTCTGAAGCTCAATGCTTAGTTAGCAGTATTTTCTAAACTTTTTGACCTTTAATCCTAGATTTTATCTTTGTGATGGATAATCTTATTGAAATATTGTATTAAATAAAATATTGCTAAGGGACTAGCAATGACTAAGTTGGGGGGTGTGATAAGTGGTAAAAATATACTAATAAAAATATTAAATTATAAAATAAATTAAACTATTTTACTAGAAATTGATAGTTTTATTAATCTTATGTAGAAAAGAAGGCCACCAATGTGAAGATCTTATTTTTCTAGTTCAGATGAAAAAATTTTTCGGCAAAACGGACTTCAAACGAGCCTAAAATCGAATTTCAAAAAAAAAAAAAAAAACGCCGACGCAACGCTGACGTCAGGATGACATCAGCATTTTTTGTGGTGCACGATGGACCATTTGGGAATTTCATAGCAAGAGGCGCGCTCTGATTGGTTGAAGAACGCGGCGGTCTACGCAACACCGGGCTCGTGCACGGTCCACGGAGGGTAATTTGGAAATTCTAGCTGATCCAACGGATGGTTTTCACTGAAGCTTGATCGGACGGTCAAAAAGAAGGCACTGATGAACAGCATCCACAGCTCCCGATCGAGATCCAATGGCTGAGATTCATCCCAACGGTAAACTAAAGATCAGAAGGCTTCTTTCAACATGATCGGACGGCATAGATTCGATCCAACGGTTGATCCAATGGCTGATATTAAATCCGACTTGATCTGGATTATTTTAAGAGGTTTTTGAGTGATTTTTGGACTGTTTGATCAACATCTGATGGCCAAAATTATCCAGATCCTAATTTCAGTTATTTTGGGAGTCTATAACCTAATTTTTGATTGATTTTGGGAGAAATCAAATTCTTATTCCATAAAAAATCAATGTTGTCGTGAAAAAAAAAAGAAATCAGAAAAAAAAACCAGAGATTGATGGAAAGAGAGACAGGGAGAGAGAGACAGAGAGAGAGAGAAATAGAGAGAGAGAAAGAGAGAGAAGAGAGATAGAAAAAGAAGAGTGGTTTGTGAGAGAATTAAAAAGGCTTTCGATTTTTTTTTCGACGATTAAGACATCGATCAAGGAGCCTCTTCTTCTTCACCAAGTTCTCCACATCAAGAGCAGTAGACAATCAATTTCAGCAATCAAACAGTCTAATTTCTCTATACTTTTTATTTTATTTGCTATTTTTAAATTTATTATTATGAACTAAATTTTATTTTACTAAGGCTAAGGTGTAGCCACTCTTTTGATGCAATATTCAGTATGATTTATTTTTAAATTTTATTCTGAGGAGTATATAAATCTGATCTTAATGCTTTTAGATTACTGGCCATCTTCTAATTGATCTAATGAACATAGATGTTACGGACCAAGTACATCTATGTTAATGCTTCTTGATTATATACCTTATATTATGAATCAAATTAGAATTCATTTGCATGCAGGAATTTTAGTGCGCTTTGGATGCAGCGTATTTTAATTAGAGGATTTTACAAAACCTAATGCATTAATATTTATTTAAATTACACCTAGACCAAAGGGTAACTAATAAATATTAATAGTTTTGCTATGCCTGGACCAAAGATAGTGAATAAATTAGGAGACTCCACCTCACATGAAATAAAATTAATCTAAAATCTGAATATTGTATTGACTGAGATTGGTGAACCGATTGCCTTAGTAATCCATTGCTCTTGAATTTAAAACCCTAATAATTTACACACTCTCTATTTAATTAAAAACTTTTAATTATTTTTTTTATTTTTTCTAATTTCTTATTCTCATAAATCGATCTTCTAAATAAAGCATAGGAAAGAGCTTTTCAGTAGTTATTTTTCAATCCTCTAGGGATGATACTCTACTCATTCACTTTATTACTTGATCGATTGGTGCACTTGCCATAGCTATAAATTAGCACGCATCATCTTTCAATAATTTTTCGAACGAGATGGAAGCATCTCAGAATGTGTTTGGATTTATGATGAGACCTTGGTTCTTTTGCTTGAGCTACAGCTCCAGTATTATCATAGTAAAGTGGTACTGGATTCTCAATTTTAGAAATAACACCTAATTTAGTGATGAACTTCTTCATCCAGACAGCTTCCTTGGCGGCTTCACTTACAGCTATGTATTCTGCTTCAGTGTTTGAGTCAGCTATAGTTG
>QRFJ01002165.1:289195-375169 GCA_006176705.1 Cocos nucifera | reverse complement strand
ACCGAGGCTTTGTCGCTCGGAGAGATCTTATCTCTGACCGAGGTTGTCGCTCGGGAGAGATCTTATCTCTGGCCGAGGTCGCTTCTCGGGAGAGATCTTATCTCTGGCCGAGGTTGATGGTCTTTGACCTGCTCATGCTAGGATGAGGTTCTCCTCCTGTTCCTAACACGGTGACTTTTAACTACTTCTTTCCCTGTCATCACATAGTTTTCGCGCCCAGAAATAACATATCATTGAAAGAGAAGAACTTTATTGAAAGGAAGTTATTGGCAATGCATTCTCGAATTCTTTGTGATTCAGGGTCGTGGTAGCATGCTTCTCCATGCGGACGACTTTTTCTATCTTACGCTAGCCTCCTCACTTTGGAGCATGCTTCTCTTGGCTTCGATGCTGGGACTTGGGGTAACGCTGACGATGCTGTAAGATGGCCGACCTCATCATTTCTTGTCATGGCAGCGCCCTTTGCTGATCTTCAGGCTGGCATTGAGTGAATTTACCTAGACGTCCCTTTCTAATGAGCTCCTCAATTTCATCTCAGAGCTGGATGCACTCCTCAGTATCATGGCCGTGATCGCGATGGTAGAGGCAGTACTTGCTTCGGTCACGCTTGTTTGGGGGAGACCGTAACCCTTCAGGTCTTGGCAGTTGGTTCTTAACTTCGGTGAGAATCTGAGTTCGAGGAGCATTGAGGGGGGCATAGTTGCGGAATCTTTTGGGAGGAGGGCTTCTTTGCGTTTCTTCATGAACTCGAGGAGTTCGGGCCCGCCTGCTATCGGATGGATTTCGTGAGCGCGATCGAACTTTGTTCGGCTCTCCATTGCCTGCCAGCCGCTCCCTTAAGGCTTCTTCGTCCTTCAACTTGAAGGCTTCTTCCGCATGGGCATATCTCTCAGCTCGAGCCAGCAGATCGATGAAGTTCCTGGGATACCTTTTTTTCAAAGAGAATAGCAAGTCATTTTTCTGAAGGCCGCCCTTAAGTGTGGCCATCGCAATAGACTGGTCCAGGTCCCGGACCTCCAATGCCACGGCGTTAAACGGGGTTACGTATGCCCGGATGGATTCCCCTTGCTTCTGCTTGACGTTCATCAGAGAATCTGAACCTCGGCACGGTCGTTGGCTGCTGATGAAGTGGGCCGCAAACTGACTGCTCATTTGGTCAAAAGAGAAGATCGTACTTGGCTTCAATGTCGAGTATCAGTTTCTCGCTGCTTCCTTTAAGGTAGATGGGAAGGCTCGGCACAGCATGGCGTCTGAAGTATCGTGAAGCAGCATCATGGTCCGGAAGGCCTCCAGATGATCAACCAAATCAGAGGTCCCATCGTAGCTTTCAAGTTGAGGGAGCTTGAAGTTTGGTGGGATGGGCTTTTGCATTATCTAGAGGGAGAAAGAAGGTTCGGTGTGGAAGTCGGCGTGATGAGCCGGGGCAACGTGGCTGAGCTCTTCAGTCCATCGGTCCATCTCCCGCAGTCTATGATCAAGGGCGTCGTCCTGGTCGTAGATCTTGGGGGACTTTCGGCTACAAGCGGGAAAGGTCTCCTCCAAAGGAGAACCATGATTCGAACATGGATCCCCGGCTCTCTGTTTTCTTTTCCAAGGGGTAGGGGGCACATCGACCCGAGTACCCTTTCCTGCGATCGATTTTCGACGTCCGAATGGTGGATTTTTTGATGGAGTCACCATCGGAGGCTGCTGCATGGCCCACATTGCATCCACGAGGCCACGGAACTATCGGACGAGCAGGTTGAACTGCTCCACACTTACCATGGGTACGGATGGAACCTGAGTTCCTGGGGCTGAAGCAGGGGCAGACGGATCTGGACGGGATCGGGATGCTGAGGCCACCGATCATTGAGTCAAGGCTCTCCTGGGGGGCATTTTCTTTTTGGAAAGGAATTCGAAAGAGGAAGAAGAGAGATCTCTAAAGCGGGAAGAGAGAAATCATCATCGAGCACTCCTTTAAGAACAAGAAAACCTTGGCTTCCTTTAAGAGAGAAATCACCGTGGTCCCTTCCTCCAGCACCAATCTACTGACGCAGAAACTGGTCGTCGCCGGAGTCCGCTGGAGTTGAGGCCGATGAGGTCGCTGCCGGGGACTTGCAAAACAAAGTTCCGTTCGGAGCCGGTGGGGGGGTGGCTCCGGTAGGACCCTCCAATGATCAAGTCAGCCCTGGCCAACAAGAATGGAGTGCTTGGGAATGAGTTCTAAAGCTTGGAGAAGAAAAGGAGAGCCTAGAGATCAGAGGGGTTAGCATATCTAGAGGGTCTTTTTTGTAGCGGAGCTTGATGGTGACAGTTACAGCCGCATGCTGGTAGGCCGCTCGAGGTTCGGTGGAGTCAGTCTCATGGGAAGGTGCCGTGTGCGATGGGTTGATGGTGACAGCCATCGCCGCCTGATAGTGGGTCGCTATCACTTATGATGGACTGATGGTGATGGCTGCAGAGCTTGTGATGGACTGATGGTGATGGCTACAGAGCCAGCCGAATGAAGGGTTGAAGGCCTTCGTCGTGTGCCCATTTCGGTGGAGTTCGAGCTCTTGAAGAGGAAGCTTGGAAGGAGTTCGGCTCCCATAGGTGTCTGGCTGGAGGTATGCGGCTAAGGCTCGGCTACTGGGGAGTTCGGTAGGAGCTCGGTCGGCCGAAGAGGGTGCCATGGAGGAGTCCGGCTCCTAAAGAAGTCCGTCCGAAGGGTCTCTGGGATGAGTCCAGCTTTGGAAGAAGTCCGATCGAAGAGGAAGCTTGGAGGAGAGTTGGGCTCTCGTAAGCATCTGGCTGGAGGAGTGCGGCTAAGGTTCGGCCGTTTGGAGTTCAGAAGGAGCTCGATCACTAGAAGTTCGGCCGAGGGACGACCGTTGAGGAGTTCGACCATTGAGAAGTCCGAAGGAGCTCGACCGACTGAGTAGTTCGGCCGGCTATAAGGGTTCGGCTAAGACTCGTCTGCTGGGCGTCCAAGGAGCTCTTCTGCGGCTACTGGTTGCATTAGGCTGGGCATCGAACTAGACTTCGATGGGAGCGGGGTTTATCCCCAACAGAGTTGTTTAAGCAAGATTACATTAATTTACCTTCAGAATTAAACCCATCTTTAGACATCCTTCTAGTACCCAGTGCATTAAACTTAACTCCTAATTCAAAAACTCAATTCATGAGCATTTTAGAAGAACAAATAGGAGAAATTTTTAATAAACATGGGTCTAAGAATGGGGTCACAAATTATGTCCCTAAAATTAACAATAATTATATTAATAATGGAATTATAAATTAACTTTCTGAGATTGGCAATCCAAAATCATTAGAATTTATCAATCCAATATTTGACACAGGATAGTAAGCTGCATTGTATCTGGCTGAAGATGGTAAACTTAGCGCTTATTGGGAGGCAACCCAATATTTAGTTTTTTTTATCTAATTTATCTTTTTGATTTATTTTTTTTAGGATATATTGAATAAGTTGGAGAGAGAGCCCAAATTCTCAAAGGCATATGCTGAACCAAAAATATACTGAGTCAGGTGTATTCTTTCATATTCTTTATTACACCCTTTATTTTTTTTCTCCATTGAGGATAATGTCAATTAAGTTGGGGGGGAGAATAATAAAATTTTTAAAATTTTTTAAGTCCTCAAAATAGTTAGTATTTAGTATTTAGACATCCGATTATGCTTAAAAATTGAATTAAACTAAGCATTTTTTTAAAAAAATTGATGCACCGATCAGAGAATCTATGAGATATTGAGGAATCAAGTATTAAGAAAACCCAATAAAGAGTTAAGTCTAGAACATAAATTTTTTTTTTTGAGCATTTCTAATTTTCTCTATTAGCATCAAAGAAAAGTCTACCTTTTATGAGCTTGTGTAGGGTAACTATATGTTTCTTCATATAAAAAATTAAATAAAATAGTTTTCAAGTACTTCTCACTGAGTAACTGGACCTCTTTATCTAAGCAAGCATTGAGTTTCGCATCAAAAGATGGGAAGGATAAAGAAGCTCTTTGTAAAGCTAGTCTTAACTCATAGCCTGCTTGATTCGAGTTAGTAAGCTCGAGGGGTATTCTATACTTGTATCCTAAAACCAACTGGTTTGGGAGTCATTGGCCCAAGACTCGCTCCATGGATCAAATAGAAAGCTTAGGAAGTTAAGACACTCAATAGTGGTACAATATTAAAAAAAAATAGATTGTTCATCGAGTAACCGAGTTTCGTTGCCTAAGTAATCAATGATATTCACATCAAAAAGTGGACAATGTGAAAATAAAAATTAATAAATGAATGATGGAAGTAGCAATACCCTTGCCTATGTGAAAGTTACAAATCAAAGATAAAGGTGGGATAATTTAGAAAAAATTTAAAAAAATTTAATATTCTTTACTTAATTTTTTTATTGATAAATATTAATATCCCAATGATATATCTCACTTAAGCTCTACTGAATATCAATGGCCATTTTGAAAACTATTTAGGTAAAATTTAAAACTCTAAAGTTAAAAGGTATTTAAAACTAAATTCTTTCTTTACTCGAGGATGAGCAAAGCTTAAGTTGGAGGGTGTGATAAGTACCATAAATTTATCAATAAAAGTATTAATTTATCAATTAATTTATATTAATTTTTAAGAATTAATGATCAATTTATATATATTTTTAAGAAATTCATATTTTTATTAATTAAAAAATTAATTAAGATATAATAAAAATAAAAAAATAAAATTTTATAATCAATGGAAAGAGCTTATTTTTTTGATCATAATGAAATAAGTTTCATGCAAAACAAAGCTAAAATGAAGAAGATATGAATTTTTAAATAAATAAAATAAATAAAAATTAAATGGAAAATAACATATGGCTCAGTCGGCTCAAGTCGCTGCGCCATATCAGTCGGCGCATCCAAACACACCAAGCCAAGCCGACAAAGCCAGCACACTAAACCAGCCATGCTAGCCGACTCAGCCGTGGAAGCCTTCAGTCAGTCCACGATCCAGGCATGGACCGCCAACTTAGTAGATATCGACGAATCACAGAGCGACACATGGTGGACCTAGATCCTTAAAGAGTTTATAAAAAAATTATTACAACTCACAAGGCATTTTGGACTTTTCACTCGATGACAGGAGGTGCTAATTCGTTGCGATGTATGGTGCAACCGATCCACGCGATCCATGGGAACAATAACTGTGTGATCGTGTGGCTGCGGTTGATTATGGTCAAGATCGGACGGTGGAGGAAATTTTCTACTTCAGGCTTCACACGAATCATCATCCAATGGTAGCGCTCAATCCAGGGATGATCCAACGGTGGAGAGAGCTCTCGACGGTGATCAGGACTCCCAATGCATGATCAGCGATTAGATTTTCTCCATCAAACATGCGATCAACGGCCAGAATTTAATTTAACCTAATCTGGATCGATACACATCCGATTTTGATGATTTTTGGTCCATTGGATTTTTATTGAATGGCTAGATTTCACTAGACTTCAACAAAATTCGTCCAAGACTCCTTTTAATCCAATTTTTACTTGAATTTCTCCATATTTTGACGATCAAAGACCTCCTTAGTCCCATATTGCCTATAGAAAAAATCTTCAGTCCTCCTAGCTCTATAAATAAGACCCCAGACTTTCAGAATTCATAATCTTCGATCAAGATGAAGTTTTGGTATAGGATAGAGCTAGGTTTTGGATCAGATGCTACTTCAAAGCAACGGATATCGAGAAGAAGAGCTGAGCTTCTACACCATCTTTCTGCCAATACCGATCCAAGATCAGAGATCAGCCTATTTTATTTATTTATTTATTTATTTATATATTTAAATTATAATTTTTTTAATTAATATAATATTTATTTTTATGCTTTTTAATTTCATGCTCTTTATTTCTATTGTAATTTGATTTCTACACTTTAATTATTGCTCTTTATTTTACTACAAGTAGATGCTAAGATCTAACTAGTAGATCTTAGTACCAAGTTTACTTTTTTGCATAATTTAATTTTTACTTTATAATTTTAATTTTTAATTTTCAACTTTAAATTCTATTTTCAAATCTTTTTCTTTTTCTTTCAAAAATCAAAAATTTTAAATCTAAAAATACTATCTTTCCTATAAATTTGATCCAACTCACTACTATCTACGTATTTTTAATTATTTTAAGAAGTCGAATTAAACTGATAAACATGGTGTCTTAACGATAATATCGTGCTCTTATCAGCATCATCAACACCATCTCCGGGGAACTTTTATTGATCCTGAAATTGATTTTGATGATTCCAAAATATTGAGTATATTATGTATCTAATCATGTATTTCAAGAATGTGTGTAGGATTTTTCAAGTATTCAAAATAAAAAATTTATCTCAAGAATAAATTCTCTTAAGATGCAATGCCAAAATACTTAAAAGAGTAAATTCACACATATTTGGATGGCTTGATATGAAGAAAGTATGATTGAAAGAAGAGAAATTAAAATTGAAAGAAGCAATTATGTTTGAAAGAGTTTGGGGTCAAGAAACTCAACTTTGAAAGGACAAACATTGAAAAAAAATGAAGTCAGGATTTTTTATGATGTCTCGGATTTTTTTTGAGAGCTCTCGAGTGGTCTAGCATAATGAAACAGTATTCTGGCATAATCTCGAGAGGTCTCGAGTTGAACTAGAGACGTCTCATTCTCAGGAGATAGAAACATCATTTCTGTGCTCTTAGAGCGAGAGGTCTCGTAGATTTCTTGAGAGGTCTTATGATTTTGGTGAGATATTTCATAAAAAATCAAGAGGTCTTGAAATCTGATGAGAGATCTCATAAAAAATCGAGAGGTCTCAATCTGCACGGACAGCCTTCAACGGATAGTTTTCTAACTACTATTTTTTGACTGTAGGTGGTGTGGTGCTCCCAAGCCTTGGGAGGCCACGGACGGAGCCAGGGTAAGGACTCCGAGGAGGTAGGACAGGTGTGGTCCTAGGACTAGAATAGGAGTTATCCTAGAGTGGAGGTGGCATGTAGCTCTCCACAGGTTTGAGGTTCGGTATTAAGGGCCTCAAGGGGCATGGTTGGTGCTTCGGAGACCTAGGATTCAAGGTGGAGCAAGAAATCAAAGTTGGAGAATCAAGACTATAGAAAGAAGATTTTCTGTAGGTTAACTGGCTCAGTCCAAAACTGAGTCGGCTAAGTCTCAGAGCACAGACAAAACAGAAATGTTAAGTTTCGAGACTGCAGGCACGGCACAGAATTGGGCTGGCTCAATTTCAAACTGAGCCAACCCAGTGGAACTTAGACGGCTCAGTGCTGAGACTGAACTGGCTCAGTGCATGGGCAGAGTTATGCGAGGATCTATTTTGGGCTAGGATCTGGGTTGATCCTAGGGGTCTTAAGGCCTGGTTTGAGAGATTTTAAGGAGGCTAATTCATATATTGGGTTAGCCTAAGAAAGTTTTCCAACATCTTCCACATCCTCTTAAGCACAATTTGAAGAAAAGCCAAGCTTCAATTGAGCACATTATCGGCTTATTCTTTAGGAGTTAAAAGAGCTTATACTCTATTTTTTATATTATGCTGAAACTTTAGTTGTATTGTTTAATTTTTTTATAAGCTTCTTTGGGGAAAAGAAACTTGGGGTTTAGGCCCATCCAAGCTCGAAATTGGATATTATAGATTTTGGTTGGTGATCCTGAAAAATCAACTGAGTTGTTAATGAATCCGAAAAACTAACGGTATTAGATTTTGATTGGTACTTCTGTGAAAACCAACTAGGTTTGTTTGTGAGCCTGGGAAAATAAATACACTATAATCAAGGATAGATTATAGTAGAATTTTTAAGAAAAGCTTGAAAAATGGACGTAGAAGTGGGTTGCTCCGAACCACTATAAATCTTTATGTGTTTGTATTATACTTTTTTCTTCTATCTCTCTATATATTTTGCATGCTTATAACTCTTACTTTACTTTCATAGTTTGATTTTATTATCTTAATTTTGCTACTCATATTATATATATCTCATCCTCACCACTTAGATTAAAATCAAAGCACATAATTGCTTAGAGTTAAATTTGGCCAAAGCTTTTATAAGAATCCAATTCACCCCCCCCCCTCTCTTGGGTTGCTACCTCTAGACAATAATTGGTATCAGAGCAAGTGCTCTGTTATTGATTATTGACCTAATCGTCTAGAGCTAAAGATTATGGCAACCCAAATGGAGTCTTTATTTATTGAAGGATATTCTATAGATGGACCTCCACTTTTTAATGGCTCATATTATAATTATTGAAAAATATGCATACGCATCTTTATACAAGCACATGATTATAACCCATGGAAGATTATAATCGATGGCTCACACATCCCAAAAGCATTGAAAGAGCATGATAAAGAAATGGCCTAACTTAATGCTAAGGCCATGAATATACTTTATTACTCCTTAGAGTTAAATGTATTTAATACAATTTCTTTATGTATTTCAGCAAAATATGTATAGGAGAAATTGAAAAGAATTTATGAGAGAGCAAATCAAATAGAAGAATCAAGCCCCCAAGAAGAAAAAAAGCTCACCCCAACCTATGCCTTATGTCTCGTAAGGATGAAAAGAAGAAAAAGAAGAAGAAACAAAAGAAGAAGAATGCATCAATTAAGGAGAAGCAAAGCAAAAAAGAAAAGAATGAGAAAAAGAAAGAAAGCATCGTAAATCCTTGCTTGGTGGCTCAAAATGATGAGGTAAACATTGATAATTCTTCTAAATTTATATTTGATGAGCTTCAAGAAGCCTTTAATGAACTTATGAATGAATTTAAAAAGTTAAGGTAGAAAAGTAGGAAGCTTAAAATGAATAATTCTAATTTAACGGAAGAAAAGAATTCTTTAGCTAAAGAAAAAAAATTTGATTAAATCTAAAAATTCTTTAGATAAAAAAATTCTTGAGCTTAAAAGGAAAAATGATATTCTAAAATTTTTTCAAAAAAAAAAAAAAAATCTTTCAATTAAAAAGAAAGAGCTCTTGGAAGAAAATAAGAAATTAAGAAGAGAAGTTGAGGTTTTGAAATCTACGGCTAAAAAGTTTACAATTAGCTTTAAAAAACTCCAATCCTTGGTAAAATCCAATGGGGCTATTTTCAATAAAATAGAAATAAATTTTAATACTTTAAGAAAATAGCAAACTACAAAAAATACTTTTACAAGAGCTTCCATCAAAAATCATTCCTTTAAGTGCTTTAAATGTAATCAAATTGGCTACAAGATTTCGGAATACAACTTTAAAAGAATTGGTCAAACCTTGATAAGATAAATTTGGGTTCCAAAAGGAACCTTAAATACTAACTCCAATGGACCTAAGATGGCTTGGGTGCCAAAAGTTTTGAAGTGATCTTGCATGTTTGCCAAGGATCCAATGCTCTTAAAAGAGAAAAACATCTTTATTTGGATTCCTTGGATGTCAAGATGATGGATGATGATTGTTGGTATAATCTAAACCTTTTTTTCATCATACCATCAATGATTGTTAAAATCTTTTTGATTGAATGAATCCTTTAATTAATATGCTTGTATATAAAATTTCTTGCTTGAAATACTTCTTATGTTTAATGGATTGATTTTGATGCTTGCAATGAATTCATATCATGTTATTGAGTGTTTTGATTTTAAAGAATAATATGCTCTCCTATATATATCATGCTATGGATGAAATGGTTTATTTTAAAATTTAGCATAATATTTTAAGTCTCCCCATATCAATTTTATAATTAATGAATTTAAATTAAACGATTCTTATTGGATATGAATATTTTAAATTGCTAAATATTCATAGAGAACTTCAGTTTTAATTATTTAATATCAAACAACTTACGATTGCCATATATCTGATTGATTTATCTTTTGGCAAAAAGAGAAGAATGTCTTTATTTCAAGTATGATTTTACATAGCTATATGTTTGATATGATATCATTTAAAATAAATTCAAAAATACATACTTTTTCTAAACCTAATTGCTTGATATTTCTTATGAAAAGGAAGAAATGATCTTTTTGAAGAATAACTGAAAATTTTTTTATGATTTGCCTTAACTAATTTGCTGATATCAATTTAAATCGATTTATCATTCTAAATTCTTAAACTATTTAATTTGAATCAATTCATCTTGATTTAATTCAAACTAAAATCATTGGTATCAAGCTGAATTTGTAAATTAATCTTTAAATGGTATTGAACCAAAAAAATCATGATTTGATCTAAAACTTAGTTTAATTGGTATCAAGAAAATCTTTCAAAGAAATGACTCTGTTTGTTAAAGTAAGGGAGAGAAAATATTAAAGAAGAAGTAATCATTTAATAAAAAAGTTTTTAAAATTAAAAATATATTTTAAATTTTAAAAATTTAAATTTAGTGGTTAAATTCATATTGAATTTGCTTGATTTGAAATAAAGAAGGAAAGAAAGTTGAAAAGTAAATTAATCTTGCTATAAGTATGAAAAATAGGGGGAGAGATATTTTCTAACTTGATTTGATTAAAAAAAATTTGACTAATTTGAAAACATATTCTTAGTCCAAGGAATAAATTTTGAAATCCTTTTGAAAATTCAAATTTGATCCTAAATTTCTCATGTGTATTACAAAATTCTTATAAATTATTTATTTTAAAATAATATTTTACTCAAAGTAATGAATTTAAAAATATGACTATCTTATGCTTTGATACTGTTTATTTTATTTTGCTCGATACATTCTCGATACATATCTTTTTCAAATTTAATTAACCAAATTTTTTAAGAAAAGGTTAGAATATTAAAGTATATATTATGCTTAATTTTATATTCAAATATTTTGAAAAACTCTATTCCTCTTAAAACTTAAAAGTGTATATTTAAAAATCTGAATAAAAATCATATTCATTCAAAAAGAGGGAAAGCATATAATATTTAAATTTAAGCTAATTTTTGAAATTAAAATAAATATTTGAAACTTATTTTGAGTCAAATAATAAATTTTCAAAAGGGAGATGATTCATTTAAATTGATTTAATGAATTTAACACATCTCTCAATTTAATGCTTTGATGTTGATTTTGATGATTCATATAAATTAATTTTTTAAACTTAATGCAATTCTTACTTTGATACAATCATATTATTAATTTTGATGATTATTTTTTTTTTCTATGAGCTTTTTGATGCTGTCAAAAAGAAGGAGAGGAATGTTGAGTATATGCTTGAAGTACTCATTCGAATTGTATTGATGCTTGAAATGAAAACTTAATACTCATTGATATGAATTGAAATATTTTTTTTATGAGTATATGAAATATGTGCAATGAACCAAAAGAATAATTGAGAACATTCATGAAGTACTCATTCATGTGTTTAATCTATACTTCATGATACTTTTTAGCAAAATGCATAGAAATACATTATTTGCTTTTATTGTGCATATACTCAAGATTTTGTCATCATCAAAAAAGGAGAGATTGTTGACCCTGAGATTGATTTTGATGATTCTAAAATATTGAGTATATTCTATATCTAATCATGTATTTCAAAAATATGTGTAGGATTTTTCAAGTATCCAAAATGAAGAATTTATCTCAAGAATAAATTCTCTCAAGATGTCATGCCAAAATACTTAAAAGAGCAAATTCATATATATTTAGATGGCTTGGTATGAAGAAAATATGATTGAAAGAAGAGAAATTAAAATTGAAGGAAGCAATTATGTTTAAAGGAGTTTGGAGCCAAGAAACTCAACTTTGGAAGGTCAAATATTGAAGAAAAATAAAGTTAGGATTTTTTAAGACATCTCACATTTTTTCTGAGAGCTCTCGAGTGATTTGGCATAATGAAATAGTATTCTGGCATAGTCTCGAGAGGTCTCGAGTTGAACTCGAGACATCTTGTTCTCAGAGACAAAAACTTCATTTTGGTGCTCTGAGAGCGAGAGGTCTCGCAGATTTCTTGAGAGGTCTCGTAGTTTTGGTGAGACGTCTCATGAAAAATCGAAAGATCGCAAAATCTGATGAGAGGTCTCGTGAAAAATTGAGAGGTCTCGATCTGCACAGACATCCTTCAATGGATAGTTTTTTAATGACTATTTTTTGACCCCAACGGCTATTTTAGAGCTTTCAATGGCTAAGAACTCTCACTCCAACCTTCTCTAAAGATATTTAAAGAAGGAGAATCAATTGAAAAAAATAGAAAAAAAGAGATTAAAGGATTTAGAGAGAGAATCTTTCAGATTTTGTGAGGAACATTGAATATCCAAAGAAAAAGATAAAGAGAGCAATATTATGCATAGATTTTAGCGAGCCTTCAAAGCAATCTTTTCTAACATCTTTCACATCCTCTCAAGCATAATTTGAAGTAAAGCCAAGCTTCAATCGAGCATATTATCAGCTTATTCTTTAGGATTTAAAAGAGCTTATACTCTATTTTTTATATTATGCTAAAACTTTACTTATATTTTTTAATTTCTTTATCAATTTTTTTGGAGAAAAAACTTGGCATTTAGGCCCATCCAAGCTCGAAATTGGATATTGTAGATTTTGATTGGTGATCCTGAAAAATCAATTGGGTTATTAGTAAACCCGAAAAACTAATGGTGTTTGGTTTTGGTTGGTGTTCCTGTAAAAATCGCCTAGGTTTGTTTGTGAGCTTGAAAAAATAAATACACTGTAATCAAGGATAGATTATAGTAAAATTTTAAAGAAAAGCTTGGAAAGTGGACGTATGAGCAGGTTGCTCTGAACCACTATAAATCTTTGGATGTTTGTGTTATGCTTTTTTCTTCTATCTCTCTATATACTTTGCATGCTTATAATTCTTACTTTATTTTCATAGTTTGATTTTGTTATCTTAATTCCGCTGCTCATATTATATATATCCCATCCTCACCACTTAGATTAAAATCAAAGCACATAATTGCTTAGAGTTAAATTTGGCCAAAGCTTTTATAAGAACCCAATTCATCTCCCCCTCTTGGGTTGCTATCTCTGAGCAACAACTTTGATGGAAGGAGGCCAATGGATCGGCAGAGCCAGCGAAGAGGTGGAGAACTGAATAATCCATAGCTTTCATTGAAGAAGTTGCTCAAGGGGTTCAATTCCCTTATAATGACATAGTTGTAGTTTCTTTAAACATTGTAGACTATTTTGTACATCGCATTCTTATTAATAATGGAAGCTCTATCGATGTCATATTTTATGATTCTTTCTCTAAGATGTCCATACCTAATAACCGCTTGGGACCAATGAACTCTCTATTGGTGGGCTTCACTGGTGATGCTGTGCCAGTTGAAGGAATAATAATATTAACTATGATCATAGGATGATGTCTGAGATAGTCCAGAGCATAAGTAGATTTTTTGGTAGTAAGAGCTCCATTAGCTTACAATATGATTCTTGACCGACCTGATCTAAATGCACTTCGGATAGTGGTGTCGATCTACTATTTAAAGATGAAGCTTCCAATAAGCTATGGGGTCAGAGAGGTCAGAGGAGATCAAGTTTTGGTAAGACATTGCTACTCAATTACTTTACAAAAAAGCAGTCAATTAGATCATTGTCCTATTGATGGGCTGGACATCCATGATGATCTTACTGAGGAGCAAGGCGAGCCTATGGAAGACCTTATAGTTATCCCTTTAAATGATGGAAATATAGATCATGCAGTGTAGATCAGCTCTAACTTGAGAGAAGAAGTATAAAAGTAGCTCGTCGCCTTCCTATAAAAAAATGCAGATGTCTTTATTTGGATCCCTACATATATGCCCAAAATTGATGCTGAAGTCATAGAATATCGTCTGGCTGTTGATCCCAAACATCGATCAGTGAAACAAAAGATATGGGGCTATGCACCAGAAAGGCAGAAGGTCATAGGGGAAGAGGTTGTCAAACTCCTCAAAGCGGAATTCATCTGGAAAGTCAACTATCCAGACTGGATCTCCAACATGGTCCTCGTCAAGAAGGCAAACAATAAATGAAGAATGTGTATAGACTTCAAGAAGTTAAACAAGGCCAACCTAAAAGATAACGATCTCCTGCCCAGAATTGATCAGCTGATGGATGCAACCTCGGGCCATGAGCTTCTCACTTTTATGGATGCCTTCTTTGGCTATAATCAAATCCAAATGGCATCAGAAGATAAGAAGAAAACTACTTTTATTACTGATCGTGGTCTTCATTGTTACAGGATCATGCTCTTTGGGCTCAAAAATGTAGGTGCAACCTATCAACATTCGGTCAATAAGATATTCAAAGAGCAGATCGACCGCAACATGGAGGTCTATATGAATGACATATTTGTAAAATCAGATCTTCAATAAATCATATTGCCGACCCTGAAGAGACCTTTAGTATCCTCCAAAAATACAAGATGAAGTTGAACCTGACTAAGTGTGCCTTTGGAGTAACCTCAGAAAAGTTTTTGGGTTTCATGGTGTTAAGGTGCGGATTGAAGCAAACCCAGAGAAGATCCAGGCCATTCAAGAAATGACTGCTCCAAAGTCAATAAAGAAAGTTCAGCGCTTAATAGGAAAAGTAGCAGCTCTTAATCCCTTTCTCTCAAAGTTGGCTGAGCAATGTACGCCCTTCTTTTAAGTTCTCAAGCAACCAAAGATCTTATGCTGGACTGCTGAATGTCAACAAGCATTCAAGAAACTAAAGAACTACCTTAGCTCACCTCCTCTGTTGGCAAAGCCCAAACCTAGAGAAGAGCTATTCCTCTACCTGGCAGTCTCTCTGATAGTCCTTGTAGCGGTCTTAGTCAAGAAAGAGATGAAAGTACAATGATCGATCTACTATATAAGTCGAGTTCTAAGGGACGTCGAGATCAGGTACACCAAATTAGAAAAGCTAACTTATGCTTTGTTAACTATAGCCTAAAGGCTCTGACCTTTTTTCTAAGGGCACACTATAATACTTCTCACTGATCTATCGATCAAGATAGTTTTTCATCGAACAGATGCCTCCGAAAGAATAGCAAAGTGGACAATAGAGCTTACAAAATTTGATATCAACTACCGACCTCGACCATCAATCAAAGTCCAAATATTGGTAGATTTTATAGTGGAATGCACCATTCCAGATGAAGCTGAGCTTGAATAAAATGAAATCGGTATTCCATGGTTGCAGCCAAACTTCCACGAAGAAAGAGCAGACCTTTTCAAAGGTTTTTGGGCCTTATACATGGATGGCTTGTCCAATGCTTTCAGTGTAGGTGCAGGTCTGATTTTGGTCATCCTAGAAGAAATCATTGCAGAGTATGCACTACACTTTAAATTTTCTGCAATAAATATTGAGGCTGAGTACGAGGCACTGATCGCAAGATTGAAGATAGCTAAAAAAACTAGAAGCAGATTGGTTCTTTGTTTACAGTGACTCCTAGTTAGTGATGGAATAAGTCAATAGTAATTATGAAGCTCGAGAGGATAGCATGATCAAATATTTGGAAAAAATGAAGAGTATGACCCCAGCCTTTAGCAGTTTTGATATCAAACAAATTTCGAGAGTAGAGAACATCAGGGCCGACCTTCTCTCCAAATTAGCCAAGCTAGCCCCAACTGAACTACCTAAGAAGGTCTTCTTTGAAGTTTTGAAATGCCCAAGTTTGGAGGAGCCGTGGTCAGTAATGCAGGTCGACCATGAGCCCAGCTGGATTGACCCGCTAGTTGCTTATCTCAAAGATGAAGTTCTTCCTTATGATTCAAAAGAAGCTTGGAAACTTAGAAATCAAGCCTTTCGATATGTTCTATATGAAGGCAAGTTATATAAAAGGTCATATTCTTTACTACTTTTGAAATATCTCCAACCTTCTTAGATCGATTTTGCACTATGAAAAGTGCATGAAGGAATCTATGGAAGTGATTTGGGGGCTAGGTCTTATCTCACAAACTACTTCGGCAGAGCTATTATTGGCTAACAATATACCATGATTCTATAGAATATGTCAGAAAATGTGATCATTATCAAAGAAATATAAATTATTTAAGAAAATCAACTTCTAAACTTACACCCCTGAGCGCCCCATGGTCGTTTGCACAATAGGGGATGGACATACTCAGACCCTTTTCTATGGCATCAAGACAGTGAAAGTTTCTACTAGTGGTGATTGATTACTTCATGAAATGGATTAAAGCCGAACCTCTGGCAAAAATTATCGAAGGTAAAGTGTAGGACTTCATTTGGAAGTCAATTATGTGCATATTTGGTTTATCTTGGACTCTTATAACAGATAATGGATGCCAATTTGTAAGAACAAAATTTATCGAGTTTTGTGAAGATCTGGACATTGCTCATAATTTTACGTCAGTAGTCCATCCACAGGCAAACGACAAGATCGAGGTAACCAACAGAACCCTACTATAATGTATTAAAGCAAGACTTGAGAGAGCAAAGAAAACTTGGGTGCATGAACTCTATCATATACTCTGGACATACCGAACTATCCAAAGACTACCAACTAGAGAGATACCATTTGCCTCGGCTTTCGAAATTAAAGCGGTCATCCCAATAGAACTCAAACTTTCGTCAGCATGAGTCATGGCATTCAATGAGTAGTGCAACTCGCAGGATCTTAGGGCTAACCTTGACTTATTGAAGAAAAAATAGAAAGAAGCTCAAGTTTGGATGACGGCCTACAAGCAGAAAGTAGCTCGCTACTACAACTCCAGAGTTAGAGGCAAAGTATTCAAAGTAGGAGACTTGGTACTTTAATGAGCAGCTGGTTCATAACCTCAGAACCAAGAAAAGCTCGCTCCAAATTGAAAAGGTCCATATGAAATCAAGAAGATCATCTGGCCCAAAACTTATTACCTAAAGAAACTCAGAGGGACAGATCTCCCACACCCATGGAATTCAGAGAATCTATGAATGTACTACCAATAACTTCATTTTGACTAAAGTTTTCATGTTTTAACATCTCCATTCTTGGTATAAATCTATGATGATAGAAAATAACTCCCAAAATAATCAAAGTTAACCATGTCAGGAATAGGAGGAGGACCTCATCCTGATATGGATGAAGACATTCAGTTATTCAAGATAGGAGGAGAGGAGAGATCCTTCAACGGCCCTTTCATGCCCCTACTATCCTATTAGGAATAGGAGGAGAACCTCATCCTAATAAGAGCAAAGTCTAATCATGTTAGGAACAGGAGGAGGATCTCATCCTAACATAGATGAAGACCTCCAGTTACTTAAGACAGGAGGAGGGGAGAGGCCCACTCAATAACTCTTTCGTGCCCCTACTGTCCTATTAGAAATAAAAGAAGAACCTCATCCTAACAAGAGCAAAGTCAAACCATATCAAAAATAGGAGAAGGACCTCATCTTGACATAGATGAAGACCTCTGATTACTTAAGAGAGGAGGAGGGGAGAGGCCCATTAAATGATCCTTTCATGCCCCTACTGTCCTATTAGGAATAGGAAAAGAACCTCATCCTAACATGAAAAAAGTTCAACCATATCAAGAATAGAAGGAGGACCTTATCTTGACATGGATGAAGACCTCTAGTTACTTAAGATAGGGGGATAGAAGAGGCCCACTCAACGATCCTTTCGTGCTCCTACTGTCTTGTTAGGAATACAAAGAGAACCTCATCCTAACATGAGCAAAATTCAACTATGTCAGAAATAAGAGGAGGATCTTGTCCTGACATTGATGAAGACCTCCAATTACTTAAGACAGAAGGAGGGGAGAGGCCCACTCAATAGCCCTTTCATGTCCCTACTGTCCTGTTAGAAATAGGAGGAGAATCTCATCCTAACATAAGCAAAGTCCAACCATGTTAGGAACAGGAGGAGGACCTCATCTTGACATGGATGAAGATCTCTAGTTACTTAAGACAGGAGGAGAGGAGAGGCCCACTCAATAGTCCTTTCGTGCTCCAATTATCCTATTAGGAACAGAAAGAGAACCTCATCCTAACATGAGCAAAATTCAATCGTGTCAAAAATAGGAGGATCTCATCCTGACATTGATGAAGACCTCTGGTTACTTAAGACAGGAGGAGGAAAGAGGTCCACTCAATGGTTCTTTCATGTCCCTACTATCCTATTAGGAACTGAAGGAGAATCTCATCCTAACATGAGCAAAGTCCAACCATGTCAGGAATAGGAGGAGGACCTCGTCCTGACATGGATGAAGGCCTTCGGTTACTTAAGACAAGAAGAGGAGAGGGGTCCACTTAATGGCCCTTTCATGCTCCTACTATCCTGCTAGGAATAAGAAGAGAACCTCGTCCTAGCAAGAGCAAAGTCCAACCATGTCAGGAATAGAAGAAGGATCTCATCCTGACATGGATGAAGACCTCCAGTTACTTAAGATAGGAGGAGGGAAGAAGCCCACTTAACAATCCTTTTGTGTCCCTATTGTCCTATTAGAAATAGGAGGAGAATCTCGTCCTAACATGAGCAAAATCTAACCATGTCAGGAATAGAAGTAGGACCTCATCTCGATATGGATGAAGGCCTTTGATTACTTAAGATAGGAGGAGGGGAGAGAACCACTCAACGGTCCTTTCGTGCTCCTACTGTCCTATTAAGAATAGGAGGAGAACCTCATCCTAACATGAGCAAAGTCCAATCATATCAGAAATAGGAGGAGGACCTCATCCTGACATGGATGAAAACCTTCGATTATTTAAGATAGAAGAAGGGGAGAGGCCTTTCAACGGCCCTTTATACCCGTACGGTCTTGTTGAGAACAAGATGAGGTACAAAAGCAAAAACTAATCGTATCGAGAATAGGAGGAGAACCTCATCCTAACATGGATGGAGACCTCCGGCTATCTAGGATGGGAGGAAGAAATTTCACCAATAGTCATTCTATCGAAAGATGAAGTGAAGAAAATAGAAAAATCAATAAACATCAAATCCACATAGAGCAAGAAGACAACTAAGGAAAACATCATTTCATTAAGTTCGAAGTTTATTACAAAACAAAGATCTATAAGACTAGTTACAAAAAAAAAAGAGAGAAGAAATGGAGATGAGTCCTATTTAGGGTCAGACTTTGGGCTACTAGCTCCAGCCATCGTAAGAGAGAGTTTCAATCCTTCAACCTCCTCCTCGAGCCTCTATCGAGCCGCTAAACTCTCCCTTTGCATCCTCTCCCACCTGCATTACTCCTCCTTTATCTCCCTCAGCTTCTTCCTTAGAACTGCAGATTTGACTTTAGCGTCCTTCACGATGTCCTTCCGGTATGCCATTTGAATCTTCAGTTCATGCAGCTCGATTTTGTCTTTTTCATGCGCGGTAGACAAACTCTCTAAAATGCCTCTCAAAGAGAGTATCTCCTACAAATCTCTACTCAAGCCAGCTTGAGATCTATCCGACAATTATTGTCAAAGTTGGATAATCTCACCTTCGATCTTTTGGAGTTTATGTTGAAGGTTGGCAACTTGACCACACCAACCTCGCCTATAATCATTATATGACTCTTCGGCTGCTTGTAACTGGCCCTATAACTCGGAGAACCTTTTTAACCAATCCCAACCTTTCTCAGTTTGATTGGTGGACCATGCTGAACTTTTTTCGAGTATTTGAATCCTCTCATGCACGGCCCTCAGCTCAATTTTTAGAGAGCTCACCTTGGTGGTCAAAGTCCAAGCCTTCTCGTTGTCGAGCTTCTTCACTCGTTCCAATTTTTCAATCAAATGGTGCTTGTTATTAATATAGTCCATGGAGTTCTTCCTGTGCACTTGGCGTAAGTGAGTAACCTCTATCGTCACCTCTGAACAATCCTTCCTCGACCTCTGAAGCTCGCCTTTTGTTTTCTTCAACTTTTTTTTCAAGTGATGAAACTCTTTTTTCAAATTTCTAACCACTGAATTCAGAGAAATGCCCCATGGTAGGGGATCGGCCTCGATGGGAGATGGTGGGTCTTGATTTTGATTGCTAAGAGAATTTTGAATAATAAACAATGCAAGTGTAAAGAAAGAAGATTTACTTTCATTGTTCAAAATATTGTATGTACATCAAAAAGAAAGAAGAAAAATATAACTATTTGAGGTTCTCAACCTCAAGAGGCACGACAGCAGATGAGGTTGGAGTGTTCTCTACAACCCCAGGCTCTGATCCAGGTTTGGGCACCTCGGAAGCAGGTTCGGAGGGCTCAAAGGCGACTTTGATGGGAGAAGGGTCGGCCGCGGTAGTGGATGGTTCCGTCTCTTCATCAAGAACTTTCTCGTCCAAAAAGCTGAGATCAAGTTTAGAAAATTTGTGATCCACTCTATCTTTACAGAGTTCGAATCCCTTGATGAAGGTCTGCTAGCCGAACTCGACATTCAGGTTCCTCATTTCAGATGAAATCTTGAACTCTTCCACCTCCTGAGCCTTCACTTCCAAAATCTGCCTTGAGATTTGATCCCGTAGCTCGGCAACCATGACCTCAGCCTTCTTCCTCCTCACCTCCTTCAAGGCAAGAGCAGCCTTTAATCTTACAGAAGCAAGCTCCTCCTTCCTGAGCACCTTCTAGAGACCTCTGACTTCAACTGCCTTCTCCTTTGCAAGGCAATCAACCTCGACTGCCTTCTCTTCCCAAAGATGGGCGACTTTGGCCTGAAGGTCCTCCTGAACCTTCAGGGCTTCTGCCCTCAAACGATGCCCCATTTTGATATGGAAAAGTATTTGGTAACCCGACTATAATAAATGAATGATGTTATGCATGCAAAAAAAATAAGAAGAAAAGAGGAAAAAAGAGAATCAACAGTGCGATTACCTTAAGGATGGTCCCGAGGGAATCCTAGATGAGCTGCGTATGATCAAGGTCAGCCATCCAGTCAACCACCTCGGGCATGGCGAACTTATCAGTTAGGTCCTAGATAATCTCCAAGTTGCTGAATGAGTCTTCTCGCAAATCATCGCTGTCATCATTGGACTTACCAGGATGAGCCTTGTAGAACATCTTCACAACGACCTTCTTTTTCTTCTCCCCTCCTTTTTCTCTTTCGATAGGAGGATGTGGTGCTTGATCTTTGATTGGAGGGCTTGAGGATGTTGTGTTGGGAATGGTGTTCCAAAATCAATCATCAGCCTATTGATGGTTGAGCTATTTTATAATTATAATTAATTTATTAATTAATAAAAATATTTCGACATCTTTTTTATCATAAGTTTACATCTTCCAATGAACTTCATTATTGTGATGAAGTCCTTAGGACTATTTAGTTTTGATAAAAAAAAAATTTATCGATTAGTCCTTAAATTTGTTCACGACCAAATGATAGGCTGTTAATTAGGACGACAACATCTATTGAGCATAAATCGCTATATACCATATAAGTTAGTTATCCTCTTAACCAAGGTATGTGGAGACACTAGTATGGCATACAGATAAGATATATGGGTACATCATCATTGAACGTGATCAACTTCAGAGCATTCTACTATCGAGAATGTCTCTGATGGGATATAGGTATAAGTATCTCTTAGACCTGAGATCACCTTAGTGACTTGCAAGCAACTCACTGTGCTTTGGTATCAGACTAACTAAATTTTTAATTCAACAATGGAAGGCTTCTGGGTACAGTCAAGTAATTATAAAGTCGGAGTATGATCAATATGGAATTGACCACTCCAAGAGTTGGAGAAGAATGTATCACTGTATTTCAATATAGCAAAATCTTGGCCAGGATAATCCATTAGATAGATTTGATATTTTAAAATACAATATGGACAACCTGATCAAAGTTGATAGTTGAACTCTGATGTGTCCTACGAGCATTGTGGTCAAGGTGATGAATTATATGAAAACTATATCCGAATGGGTTCTAAGGATGGTGTTCTACACCTTAGACCTATCCGACCATCGGGTATCATTGCTAGATGGTCACTTTGATTGATATAGAAATTAATTTCTGTGCTACTGACTTAGGTTCGAATATATGAGGTCACATACATTAGAGATTATGATATGATCGGATGGTTGATCAACGATTAAGAATCGTTATAGGGTTAGACAATCAATACGATTGGTGTTTAACCTAGTGCAAGTGTTGTAGGAGAATCGATTAGTAATTAGATTGCTAATTGGCTTAATTTGATTAAGCCAATAGACTAAGATTAAGTCTAATTAAATATAATTTAATTAGATTTAGTTTGGGCTTGATTGGATCAAGTCTAATTGGTTTATTAGATAAGTCAAGTGCATGGAAGAACTAGTCCTAGTCTAACTAGGACTCAGATTACCCCAAAATTCTAATTTGATTAGAAAATAAATTAGAATTAAATCTAATTTAATTAAATTTTTAAATATATTAGAGCCTTATTTAATTGGGTTGGTTTAATCTTGATTTTATTTGGTTAAAAGATCTTGTTTGACTAAGTCAAAATAGGAGTCTTAGTGTGACTAGGACTCCCTATCTCCTTGCGCCACCTTGGTCCCAATGCCCCCCATACCTATTTTTTAGATACTTTTCATGGAAAATCCATTTCTTCCTAATTTCCATGCCCCTTCTCTCCCTCCAAGTCATATTTGGAAGTTAGGTGGAAGACCAAGTCAAAGGAGGAATTGGTTTTGCTTGGGATTCTATGAGATAGAATCCTTATTGACCAAAATATCTTCCCTTGAGCGCCGCCCCCTCTTCTAATTAATTCTTCTCTTATTCCATGAAAATAATCTCCTTTCTTCTACACCCTCTCTTTCTGGTCCACACCAAAAATTGTAAAGGAGGCACCCAAGAGTTGGGTGCCCCAACAACTTCCCATGTTTGGATATTCCTAGTCTAGAAATTTGACCTAACTTGGACTCTTCTTTTTTTCTATTTATTGGATGAATTTTATTTTAATTTTTTTATGAAATATAGAGCATTGGGAGAGATTTGGGGTGTGCAAAAATCATAGGAAGAGGGTCCTTGGGCATGGGGGTGCCATAGGCACCAAACTATGTGTCTAGGTAAGAGAAAAGAGAAGAAGAAGAGGGTCTTCTTCTAGGGCTATTTTAATTCAATCTCTCCTCCTTTCTTTTGAGTTTTTTTGAGAGAGTATTAGATCAACAAACTCTCATCTTCCTTATCATATTTTTGAGAGTCTAAATTTTGAAGAAGGGAGCATCAGATCGACCGTCGAAGAAGGATCAGCATAGTACTAGCATGCTGTGCTGATTTCCTACATCGAACTTCAGATCAGAGATCGTAGGCTTGTGTGGATGACTCCTAGAGGTCGGATGCATGTGTGGCTTGTGACTTCATCCTCAAGCATGGATCAGTAAGTTAGAACATCTAAACTTGCTCAGGTAATAGATCTGATCTATAAACTTCATACCTGCATTTGATATAGTATAGCTCTAGGTTGATTTGATCAATCTTTTTCTTTCTTATTTAATTTTAATTTTTATTTTAATATCATATCTTAATCATATAATAGATCTGAGATCTAGGTATTTACATGATTATTTAAATAATTTTAGATTTATTTAAGTATTCCGCTGTAAGTTCTTGAAAAAGTTTCAAGATCTACCTGTGAAATCCTAGATCTGGTTTCTTCAATTGGTATCAGAGCAAGGTTCTTACTACATAATTTTTATGCATGTCTAGATTATTTTTTAGATTATATTTAATTTATAATCTAATTATTAAAACTAAAATTAAAAAAAATAAAATATTTTAGATTGCATGGACTGCCATAAGATTATCTTGCTGTAAGATTTATTCCTTACAGTGAATAGATTGTCCTAGTATGTGTTGATCTAAAATATTGATCATAAAATTTTAGATTAGATCTAAGAGATTTTATGATCTGATTAAAAATATTTTAATCTAATTTCAATCATCATAAATGTGTTAGATTTGATCTAGGGATATTTATGATTGATTATTATTGAAACTGTTTCAATTACATGAACCTATTTAGATTAGATCTAAAGTAGTTTTATGTTTATTTTACTTGCATATTGATTATGAATCAAACATGTAACTTGGTTGATAGAACCATATTGTAAAAATATTTTACAAACTTGAAAATCATTTTTGAAAAGCCGAACCCCAACCCTTAGCCCAAAACTTAATTGAGAATTAAGAAGTTGATTGATTAGGATCTAGAATTATGAATTGAAGATCCTAAGACATAAATCATAACACATTGGGTTAAATGGGTTAGTGGGGATTAGGTCCATTAATTAGGTTAGACCAGGGTTAGATTAAAAAATGGACTTAATTAGAGAATTGACTAAATTCAATCAATTGTTGTCTTAGATTAGGTCAAGGATTCTCTAGATCAATTACAATAGTTGTAGTTGGTCAAGTCCATGTCTTTAACAAGACCCAAGATAGACTTGATTCTTGGCTATGCGGTCTAACACGAACTGTTAGGTTGATCTAATTGAAACTAATTAAACCAATTGGTATCTAAGGTAAATCAGATCAGTGGTTTTTAATTGGCAGTCCACTTACCTGGCCATTTCTGATGGTGTCTAAGGCAACCCAGACAGATCCTTCCACTGATCGAACTTACCTGACCTCTTGGAGAGATTATATTTTGATCAGATCGCTTGACTATTCGAGCTAACCCATGTCAGCTAGGTAAATCAGTTAGACTGATTTAGGTGCTCCTAGACCAGCCTATTAATGGTCTTTCTTAAGCTGACTTGGTGAAGTTAGTAGGAGAATCATAATAAGTTGGTTAATCTGACCTACTCACTTCTATAAATAAATTTTCTAAAATTATTAGGTCCCTAAAATGAAAAGTTATATGATAACTAGATCATAGCCTCTCATTAAAGTGGATGATAATGGGTCCATCAGTTGGATAATCATTGAAGGCCCAAAGGCCTGGTGCTTATCGGTTGATGAAATTATCATTCATTATATGATCTCTTGGATATATCTTTCTAAATGGTGGTTAGGTGGGCCAACCAAAGTTGGGCCTGATCATTCATTGGTTGGATGGGCTAAGTATGGTCATGTTAATGGTTGAACCTAACTGGACCCTTTTTTGAGAAGGCCAAAGCCAATTGACCAGGGCCTGGGGCAAAATTTAATTACTAAAAATTATTTGAAGAAATAATTAGTTATGAACCTATCCTTAGATGTGCATGGGTGGGCCAACCAAAGTTGGGCTTGTGTACAGTCTATGTGGATTCTAGTACCCACTAAAGAATTAGGATAATTTCTCGAATTGGAGGTAGAGGCTACCAACTCGAATAAAATAGTGGGAGAAACCTTTTGATTAAAGTCCAAATTTTTAGGTTTAATGAATCAATTACTAATTAGATTTTGATTTTTCTTTGTGCAGACATGGCCACTTCTCTATCGCTCTGATCATTGTTGGATAATGATAAGTTAGTGGGATCCAACTTCGGTAGCTGGTACCAAAAGTTGAAGATTGTCTTGGAGCATTAACAGATTCTATATATGCTGACGGATCTTGCTCCTAAGGAGCCAGCTACTAATGCATGTGGAATAGTTAGAGACACTTATCAGAAGTGGCTCAATGATCGAACCATGGTGTGCTGCATTATGCTGGCTGCGATGAGGGACGAGTTCAGTCGCAAGTTTGAGACAGCTTAGCCAAACAAAATGCTCCAAGTGTTGGAGGATTCTTTTGGCACACCCGATGACGTTGAGAGGCACAAGACTAGTTGTGTCATCTTCAATGTCAGAATGCGGGATGGTGCCTCTATCACTGATCATGTATTGTACATGATCGAGCTGATAGAGTGCTTGAGCAAGCTCGGCTTTTTCTTGCACAAACAACTTGGGAAAGATACAATACTGAACTCACGGCCCAAGTCTTATCTCCCATTCCTTACACATTATAGAATGTCAAAGCTTGAAGTAGACTACCATAGGTGGGTTACTTCAGAACTTTAAGAAGGATCACCAATTCCATAAGGAGTCGGTGAACTTAGTGGGAGGTTCATCTTCTCATTCTCAATTCTTTGGGAAAGGAAAGAAGAACAAGAAGAAGAAAGCCAAGAAGGTGCATGTTCATGCTTGGACACTTGTGCTGGCTCAGACCCCAAAGACCAAGCCCGATAAGAGTTAAGCCAAATGCTTCTTTTGCAAGAAGCGGGGGTATTGGAAGAGAAACTGTCCTTAGTGCATTGCCTCCCTAGATCCGAACAGGCAGAGAAAGAAGCAAGCTATTGCTGGGTAAGGTATTTATATGATAACTTCTTATAATTATTCTATTTATGATATTACTGATTGGGTATTAGATACCGGTAGCCCTTACCATATTTACAATTCGTTACAGGGGTTGCAGGTCAGTAGAAGATTCGAGTAAGGAGAGAGATTCCTGAATATTGAAGATGGAAGACCAATTCCAGTTCTTGCTTTAGGAATTTTGAAATTTGTATTTGAATTTCATACCATTGTTCTTAGTGATTATCATTTCTATCCTAGTTTTTTTTTAAATATCATTTCTGTAGGCCTTTTGGCCATGAACAATTATGAAATTTCAATAAAGAAATGAGTTTGTAATGTCATTATGAATGGTGTTAATGCTTTCTTTGGATAATTGAACAATGATGTATATATGTTATCACAACTTGCTAATATAATCTATTCTACTGGAAACAATCTTAGATTAGATAGTGTATCAGATATCTACTTATGGCACTATAGGCTAGGTCATATAAACAAGAATAGGATAAACAGATTGACTCAGGAGGAAATTCTTGAAGTTAATGATTGTGAATCACTTTCAACCTGTGAGTCCTATCTTCTTGGTAAAATGACCAAGTCACCTTTTACTAAAAAAGGTGAGAGAGCCAATGAGCTCTTAGGTCTAGTATATACTGATGTATGTGGACCAATGAGCATAAGTGCCAAAGGTGGATATGTCTACTTATATGATCTATCCAGATATGGATATGTTTGTCTGATGAAACATAAGTCGAATTCGTTTGAAATATTCAAATGATTCTGAAGTGAAGTAGAAAAATAAACTAAAAAGAATATTAAAACTCTTCGATCTGACCAAGAAGGAGAATACCTTTCTAGTGAGTTTCTCACATATCTAGGAGAGAATGAAATTCTCTCCCAATGGACTCCTCCTGGAACACCACAGCATAATGGTGTGTCTAAAAGGAGGAATCGAACTCTGTTAGACATGGTCCGATCCATGATGAGATTTGCCAACTTGTCGATATCCTTCTAGGGATATGCACTCGAATCGACTTATTATCTATTAAAAAGGATTCCAAGTAAATATGTAGTTAAAACCCCATATGAGATATGGATAGGGCGTAAGCCAGCACTTTCACATCTTAGGGTTTGGGGGTGCCCGGTTTATTTCAAACGATTAGTTACAGACAAACTTGGATCTAGATCTGATAAGTGTACATTCATAGGATACCCAAAAGAGACCAAAGGATACTATTTCTACCATGCTGATGAACAAAAGGTGTTCGTCAGCCGTAGGGCAATCTTTTTGAAAAAGAAGTTTCTTGATGAAGAAATTGTTGCCTCTAAGGTTGAACTTGATGAAGTTCAATAGGTAGAAAGTCCGATATAGAATGTTGAACCTAAATCGGATTTGATCAGATCAGATCCGAAGCCTAGTGAACCTGCACCATTAAGGCAAATTGGTAGAGTATCCCGCCATCCGGACATATACTATGGATTCTTGGTCCAGGATGGTGATCCCATTGAATTCGATGAGAACGATGAGGATTCGATCATTTATATGGATACGATGCAGAGATCCAACTCTAAGAAATGGCTAGAAGCTATGAGATTCGAAATGGATTTCATGAAGGTCAATGATGTATGGACATTAGTTGACCCACCTAAAGGGGTTAAATCCATTGGATGTAAATGGATCTTCAAAAGAAAGAGGAGTGCAGATGGAAAGGTGGAGACCTAATGTCCGTCTGATTGCCAAGGGGTATCGTCAACATTATGGTATTGACTATGATGAGACGTTCTCTCCTATAGCAATGCTCAAGTCCATTCGGATCATGCTTGCCATTGCTGTCCATCTGGACTATGAGATCTAGCAGATGGATGTGAAGATAGCTTTTCTAAATGGAGAGCTGATCGAAGAGGTGTATATGATACAACCTGAAGGGTTTAAATCCACAGATGAGTCCAAGGTGTGCAAGCTTCAAAGATTCATTTATGGATTGAAGCAGGTATCTCGGAGTTGGAACATGCATTTTGATAAAGTGATCAAAATGTATGGCTTCGTTAAGAATGGAGAAGAATCCTGCATTTATAAATGAGCAAATGGTCCAGCAGTGGTATTTCTTATTTTATACGTGGATGATATTCTTTTAATAAAAAATGACATCCCCATACTATAAGAAATAAAAGTCTGGTTGTCATCACAGTTCTCTATGAAGAACTTAGGTGAAGCATCATACATCCTAGGGATGAAGATCTATAGGGATAGATCTGAAAGGATGCTTGATATATCTTAATCCACATACATAGAAACTATGCTGAAGAGGTTCAGCATGGAGAATTTAAAAAATGACTATCTTTCGATAGGCAAAAAAATTTCTCTCTCTAAGAAAGATTGTCCGACAACTCCTGAAGAGAGAGAGCGTATGAGTAGAATTTCATATGCTTCGAAAGTGAGGTCTATTATGTATGCAATGACATGTACGAGACCAGACGTGGTATACTCATTAGGAGTAGTGAGTAGATACCAGTCTGATCCTAGAGAAAATCATTGAAAGGTGGTTAAAATCATCCTTAAGTATTAAAGAAATACTAAGGACCAATGGTTGGTTTATGGTAAGTCAGATCTGAAGCTTATGGGGTTTACAGACTCCAGCTTTCAATCTAACCATGATGATAGTAAAAGTGTGTCGAGGTATATCTTTACTCTAAATGGTGGAGCCATCTGCTGAAAATATTTCAAGCAGCATATAGTGACTGACTTTATTTGTGAAGCAGAGTACATAGCAGCATCAGATACAACAAAGAAAGCTATGTGGCTGACTAAATTCATCACCGAGCTTGGAGTAGCATCCTCTATTGATGGTCCAGTCCTGCTCTACTATGATAGCACTGGCGCCATAGCTCAAGTAAAGGAACCAAAGGCACACCAGCGAACAAAGCATATTCTATGCCGCTTTCATTTGGTCCATGAGATTGTGGATCGTGGTGACCTCGACCTTCAAAAGATCGACAAAAATGAGAACCTAGCCTACCCCTTCACTAAAGCCCTAGCAATCAAGGAGTTCGACAATCATAAGTCGAAGATGGGTATTAGATACTATGCTGAGTGGCTTTAGGATAAGTAAGAGTTGTTGGAAATTATGTCCCAAAGTCAATCATCAGCCTATTGATGGTTGAGCTATTTTATAATTATAATTAATTTATTAATTAATATAAATATTTTGACATCTTTTTCATTATAAGTTTACATCTTCTAATGAACTCCATTGTTGTGATGAAGTCCTTAGGACCATTTAGTTTCGATAAAGAGAGGATTTATTTATTAGTCCTTAAATTTGTTCATGACCAAATGATAGGCTGTTAATTAGGACAATAGCATCTATCAAGCATAGGTCGCTATATGCCATATGGGTTGGTTGTCCTCTTAACCAAGGTATGTGAAAATACTGGTATGGCATATAGGTGAGATGTATGGGTACATCGTCATTGAACGTGACCAACTCCAGAGCATTCTGCTATCGAGAATGTCTCTGATGGGATATAGGTATAAGTATCTCTTAGACCTAAAATCACCTCAATGACTTGCAAGCAACTCACTGTGCTTTAGTACTGGACTAACTAAATTTCTAATTTAGCAATGAGAGGCTTCTAGGCATAGTCAAGTACTTATGAAGTCAGAGTGTGATCAAGATAGAATTGACCACTCCATGAGTTGGTAAAGAATGTATCACTGTATTTCAATATAGCAAAACCTTGGCCCGGATAATCCATCATATGGATTTGGTATTTTGAAATACAATATGGACAACCTGATCAGAATTGATAGTTGAACTCTGATGTATCCTACGAGCATTGTGGTTAAGGGAATGAATTATATGAAAACTATATCCGCATGGGTTCTAAGGATGATGTTCTACACCTTCGATTTATCCAACCATCGGATATCATTGCTAGATGGTCACTTTGATTGATACAAAAATTTATTTTTATGCTATCAACTTAAGTTTGGACCTATAAGATCACATACATTTAAGCTTATGATCTGATCAGATGGTTGATCAATGATTAAGAATCATTCTAGGGTTAAACAATCAATACGATTGGTATTTAACCTAGTGCAAGTATTGTAGGAGAATTGATTAGCAATTGGATTGCTAATTAGCTTAATTTGATTAAGCCAATAGGCTAAAATTAAGTTTAATTAAATATAATTTAATTAGATTTAGTTTGGGTTTGATTAGATCAAGTCTAATTGGTTTATTAGATAAGCCAAATACAAGGAAGAACTAGTCCTAGTCTAACTTGGACTCAGATTAATCCAATTTTTTAATTTGATTAGAAAAGAAATCAAAATTAAATCAAATTTAATTTGATTTAATTAAGTTATTAAATGAGTTAGAATCTTATTTAATTGAATTGATTTAATTTTTATTTTATTTGATTAAAAGATCTTGTTTGACCAAGTCAAAATAGGAGTCCTAGTGTGACTAGGACTCCCTATCTCCTTGAGCCACCTTGGTCCCAATGCCCTCCATACCTATTTTTTATGTATTTTTCATGGAAAATCTCTTTCTTTCTGATTTCCACACTCCCTCTCTCCCTCCAAGTCATATTTGGAAGTTAGGTGGAAGACTAAGTCAAAGGAGGAATTGGTTTTGCTTAGGAATCTATGAGATAGAATCCTTGTTAATCAAAACATCTTCTCTTGAGTGCCGCCCCCTCTTTTAATTAATTCTTCTCTTATTCCATGAAAATAATCTTCTTTCTTGTGTGCCCTTCCTTGTTGGTCCATGCCAAAAATTGTGGAGGAGGTGCCCAGGCGCCCAAGAGTTGGGCGCCACAACAACTTTTCATGTTTGGATATTCCTAGTCTAGAAATTTGACCTAACTTGGACTCTTTTTTTCTCTATTTATTGGATGAATTTTGTTCTAATTTTTATATATAATATAGATCTTTGGGAGAGGTTTGGGGTGTGCAAAAATCAGAGGAGGAGGGTCCTTAGGCATGGGGGTTCCATAGGCACCAAACTAGGTGTCTAAGTGAGAGAAAAGAGAAGAAGAAGAGGGTCTTCTTCTAAGGCTGTTTTAATTTCAATCCCTCCTCCTTTCTTTTGAGTTTTCTTGAGAAAGTCTCAGATCAACAAACTCTCATCTTCCTTCTCATATTTTGGAGAGTCTAAATTTCAAAGAAGGGAGCATTGGATCGATCGTCGAAGAATGATCAGCATAGTACTAGCATGCTATGCTAATTTCCTGCATCGGACTTTAGATCAGAGATAGTAGGCTCGTGTGGATGACTTCTAGAGTTCGAACATGTGTACGGCTCGTAATTTCATCCTCAAGCCTGGATCAGCAAGTTAGAACATCTAAACTTGCTCAGATAATAGATTTGATCTATAAACTTCATACCTGTATTTGATGTAGTGTAGATCTAGATTGATTTGATCAACCTTTTTTCTTTCTTATTTAATTTTAATTTTTAATTTAATATCATGCCTTAATCATGTAATAAATCTAAGATCTAGGTGTTTACATGGTTATTTAAATAAATTTTAAATTTATTTAAGTCTTTCGCTACAAGATCTTGAAAAAATTTCAAGATCTACCAGTAAAACCCCAGATCTGGTTCCTTCATGTTGGAGGCATAGAGCCCCCTTCAATAGTACAGACCTCGGCAATAGGGATAACTTTGGCACCTTCAACAACTTCGAAGGCAACAATGGTAGCAGTTGGGATCGCAGAGCTTGGAGCGTCGACCTTTGCCTTCTTCGAGCTTTCACCCGATGCCTTTTCTTTCCTCTTCTGGGCATGAAACTCCTTGGTAAGCATTTTGACTGCCTGAGTGTCCATCTCTATAACAAAGAAGGAATCACAGTCAACAACATATGCATACGAAACCTTATAAAAGTTTGCAAATTAGAAAGTATACCCACGAGATTGAGAGAACTCAAGCCCACGTTGAACAGAGTATGTTCTTTTAGAAGTTCGAGAAGGAGAGGAGCCCGATAAGTTTTAAGCTTATTGGTGGAATCAAGATTGCCCCTATCTAAGTTGGAAGCTCGGTGGACTAACTCTCTAAGAAGATCCTAAGGAGGAAGCCCTAACATCAAAGTCGAACAACATGCAAAGAAGAACTTCTCCTTCCAATTATGGATAGAAGAAGGAGTATCTTTCAGTAATCCTTTCTTGCCAAACTAGGGCGGAAAGTACCACCAGTTCTTTACGAAAGGATGGCGTTTGAAGGTATAGTAGTTTCTAAAAAGAGAAAGGGTCGGACGAACTTCGGCCAAGTGGCAAAGGAAGAGAAATTTGATCACAAACCTAAAAGAATTTGGCATTATGAAAGCTAAGGAGATGTTCAAAAAATGAAAAAGCACAACTACAAAAGATGGAAGAGGAAGTCTTAGTCTGGTACGAAGAGCTTTCAAATACAAACAAAATCATCCAGGTGGGGGAGAACAAGCCCAATCGCTAGGTCCAGGGAGTTCTAGTTCGTATTCCGAAGGAACTCTATATTGAATCCTAATCAATGAAAGATTGTCTGAGGTTAAGGTATAGAGAATCGTGTCCAATACAAAGGTCAGATGGGACATACTTCTAAGATTGGTCTCTCTATGGGATCAAGATTTCAGAAGGTCGGATCGGACGAACTCCAAGAATCGTCGGACTGAGAAGTTTCCAAAGACATTTGAATCAAACGAACACCAAAAAATCTCCAAAAATCAAGAAAATAAGACAAAACCTTCCCAAAGAAACCGGAGGGACAAGATGCAAAAGACACCAAAATAATCAAAGAAAAGATTGTGAAACTAACCTAGATTGATCAACAAGGGCAACGGAATGACTGGCACGATGAAAATCGAGCAGGAAAGCACCCGCGAGCGAAAGAAATAGAGGAGAAAATCAAAGAGCTCTCGAGCAGGAAGAAGGATACTAAAGGAAAAAAAGAAGAGCTCAAAGAGAAGTGAGGCTCCTAGGAGAAGAAGATAAGCCTAAATATCTAGTAGAGCCTGAGACGGTTATGATGGCAGGTCATCTCTGATCAATCTATGATTGATGCACGTCCCACTCATCATGGCAGACAAGCAACGACTGATAAAACCCTTATTGCATCATACCTAGGATAGGATTTTGGTGGGAGTTTTGAAAAACTATCTTTTCGGATCACTTTGTATTTAAGAAGCTTTGGTGCCAGCACAATAAATGCCAAGACTCTCCATCCAACGAGCGCAGAACCTAGAAGAAAACTTTGACAGTCGCCTTTTATTGTACTTCATTCTAATTTCGAACTCGAAAGTAGGAAAACTATTATGGGGTTAAATCCGCTCCTGCCAAAGTTTGGCTTGGTGTCTTGTCTCAGAATGATCCCAAGACGGTCGTCTTCCAGTCGAACTTCTTCAAGCCAAACTCCTCCAGCAGAACTCTTTCTGGACTCCTTCAAGCCAAACTCCTCCAGTCAAACTCCTTCAAGCCAGACTCCTCCAGTAGAACTCCTTTCGAACTTCTTCAAGCGGGACTCCTCCTGAACTCCATCCAGACTCCTCCAATCAAAATTCTTCCAGACTCCTCCCAGTTGCCCAATAGAATCCTTCCAATCGAACTTCTCTCTGTTGCTAGAAAGACCTTTGCATCTTAATACAGCACCTATCAGTCAACACACAGACATCTCGGAAGCATCTAAACTCCAACTATTAAATCTCAACAGACAGGTAGGTCACGACAATGGATACTACCCTCCATAACAAACTCCACATGGTCCCAAATGGTCCACTACCAGATAGTTATGGCTGTCACATCAATTTGTTACAGGCTCTACCTATATAAGGGATCCTCCAGATATGTTTTCTCTTTAAGCTCTAAACTCTACTCAAAATCTCTTTGAGTACTCCATTTCTGCGGGCTAGAAAAGCTGACTTGATCGTCGAAGGGCCCTACCGGAGCTACCACTCCCGACTTTGGATAGGATTTTGTTTTGCAAGTCACTAGCAGCGACCTCATCTTCTCCAGCTCCAGCTCCATTCCGGCATCAATCAGATTCTGCACCAACAAGAGCAATCTATTTGGAATTGGGATCTTGGAAACAATCCATAAATTCTATGCCAACCAACTAGGCTGCACCCTCAAAGTTTACGAAAGGCAGTGAGCAAAACAGAGTAGGAGGAGAATAGCTTGTTGGCCAGGAAGTAAAAGTTGGCCGTCCAACGGCCCTCAATGTAGCCACATCAACCTTCCCACTTGGAGGTGGGGGTCGGTGGGTGGGTACATGGGGTGGTTTATGGTGTTCTATATATTATATAATGTATCATATAAAATTAAAATATAAATCATTGATCAACAAATTATCTAATCTACTTCTGATAACTATTCATTTAGTGATCACATGCATAGGTAATAAGTCTCTAAAAACACTTGAGGTTTTGTTTCAAGTATTTATAATAATATAGATGATAAATGCTGTGGATTATCCCATATGGATTTCCCAGCATACCTGTTGATTGCACAGCATAATTAAGTTCGTTACGATAGGAGATCAACCATATTACTGCCATTGCAATGTGGTTGATTTTGTTTACTTATTTTCAAATATGATAATTCTTCTTGATTTTCCAATAAAATTTTGATCTCTTGATCAATATATGGCCTTTATGCCTTCAATATCATGTTGCCTTCACAATAAGGCTTAGTTCTTTTTGGCTATTTGCTTGTTACGTAGAGCCTATGTCTTGTGATGAACATCATCCAACTTTATGATTGAAGAAGCTTGCTAAAATTTTATGTACCACATATTTCGAGCTAGAGAACCATTATGTATAATTGTGGAACAAAAATCAGCAAAAATGGAAGAAAATTGTAGCATGTAGTCAGGATACCAACTCAAGCAAATTCACAAAAAATATTTTCTATTAGAATTCTAGTGATGGATGGATTAAGTGCTTAAATAAGATTATATTGGATGCCTATGATAAATAGTAAATTGTGGACTCATTGTAGATATCCATGTAGAAAATTTTTTATGAATCTATGTAGAAGATTAGAACATGTTGGGGATAAACCCTGCTTCTGTCGAAGTCCAGTTTGATACTTAGCCTAATATAATTGATAATCACAGAAGAGCTTCGATCGAAAATTCTCCCTCCAGTAGCCAATCTCCTTTTGGACTCCTCCAGTGGCTGAACTTCTTTCGGACTCCTCCAATAGCCGAACTCCTTTCGGACTCCTCTAGCGGCCAAACTTCTTCTAGACTCCTCCAGTGGTCGAACTCTCCACAGTCATCTAGGAAGGTCTCCACATGAGTTCGGTCTCGTATACGGCATGAACCGACCCACACTCAGACTACCTTAGAGGAGTTCAAACTTCTCTAGAATTGATACAGCTCAAAGGTCATCACCAACCGATGCCCATCCATCCAAACTTTGACTATCAAATCTCAAACGGACTGGCATCTCATGACAACAAACACTATCTTCGGTAATAAATTTTACATGGCCTCGAGCGGTCCACTATCCGACTGTTACGGCTGTCACTATCAGTTTGTTACAGGATCCATCTATGAAAGAAATCCTTCAGATATGTTTTTTCTATGCTTTCTTCTTTCTTTCAAAAATTCTGCAACTTTCTTGACTAAGCACTCCATTTTTATTAGCTGAAAAAGCTAACTCGACCGTCGGAGGGTCTTGCCGGAGCCACTTCCCCAGGCTCTAGATGAGACTTATTTTGCATGTCACCGACGGCGACCTCGTCTTCTCCGACTCCAGTGCTTCTCCGACGGCAATCAGATTTTATACCAATAGGATTGACACTAAAGAAAGGACCCTCTGTTCCTGAGGATCCCTTGTTCTTAAAGGAGTGCTCAGCAGTGATCTCTCTTCTTTCTCTCTAGAGTCTTTTCCAAAAAAATGCCTCCTAAAAAGCTTCGATCCGACAGTCAACAACCTTTGCAGCTAGATCCTATCCAGATCTATCCACTCCCGCTTCGGCTTCGGCAACTCAAGCTCCACCTACAGTCATGATGGATGTAGAGCAGTTCAACCTACTGGTCCAGCAAATTCACAGGCTCGCAGAGATGGTGCAAACCATGCATCGATAGGCTCTAGCACCAATTCGATCTGAGCAGGCTTCTTCGGAGCCCCATGATTCGATCTAAGGATAGCCAACTTAGGCTAGCCGATCGGTGACCTCAAAAAAAGAGAAATAGAGGGTGGAGAGCCTTTGCTCTGGCCATGACTCAACCCCGGGTGAGTTTTGCCCCCATTCCACTAGAAAATCTTGGAGATCAATGATCATGAAGATCTCCTAGATCAAAGGCTCTAGGAAACGAGCCGACGTCATGCTCCCTCCTCCTATATTTGAGAGTTACGATGGGACCACCGATCTAATCGATCATCTAGAGGCCTTCCGAATAATGATGCTGCTCCACGATGTGCCAGATGCCATTTTGTGTCGGACATTCCCATCCATCCTCAAGGGAGTCGTCAAAAATTGGTACTTGATACTTAAGCCGGATATCATCTTTTCTTTCAATCAAATGAGCCATCAATTTGTGGCTCACTTCATTAGCAGCCAACGTCCCCATTGAGGTTCGAATTCTTTGATGAATATCAAGCAAAAGGAGAAAAAATCTATCTAGACTTATGTCACTCGATTTAATGCTACTACATTGGAGGTCCAGAATCTGAATCAGTCTGTTGCAATGGCCGCACTAAAGGGTGGCCTTCAGAAAAATAATTTACTGTTCTTCCTAGAAAAAAAGTACCCAAAAAATTTTGTCGATATGCTAGCCTGGGCTGAAGGTTATGCCCGAGCTAAAGAGGCCTTTAAGGCTAGGGACAATGAAGCCACCCAGGAGCGACAGGTGGGTGCCAAATGTGCTCATGATTGGAGAGAAATCGAGCAGAGCTCGGCCATGCTCTTAGACTCCTTTGGAGCGTAAGCAGACCCGAACCCCTACTCGAGCTTAGAGGCAAAGAAGCCTAGATAGAAGAGCATGATAGAGCTCTCCCTTCAAAAAATTCTCCAACTACGCCCATCTCAATGCTCCAAAAACTCAAGTACTGATGGAGATCAAGAATCAACTACCGAGATCGAAAAGGATGCGCACTCACCCCAGTAAATGCAATCCTAGCAAGTTCTGCCTCTACCATCGCGATCATGGCCACGATATGGAAGAGTGCATCTAGCTCCAAGATGAGATCGAGGAGCTCATCAAGCATGGTAGGCTTGGTCAATTCTTGCGACATTGATCAGAAGGATGAGAGGATCGGTCGAGAGCACCCCCGCCACCAGAACCACCGAGGAAAGAGGAGCAGCAAGAAGATCGGCCCTCGATCGGCATCATTAACACCATCTCTAGGGGACTTCGACAAGGGAAGGCTAGTAGGTTAGTCGAGCTCAGAAAGAGGTGAAGAACTGAAGAGCCCATCACTTTCACTGATGAGGATGCTCAAGGAGTCCAGTTTTCGCACAACAACGTGGTTGTAATCTCTTTGAACATTCCTGATTATGATGTATGCCGTATTTTGGTAGATAATGAAAGTTTCACTAACGTTCTATACTATGATGCTTTCTTTAAAATGTCTATATCCAATAATCGTCTGGGACCCATGAGCTCCCCGTTGGTCGGCTTCACTAGCAACGCTATGTCAGTGGAGGGAATGATAACTCTAGCCGTGACTGCAGGGCAGTATCCAAAGTAGGCCAAGGTGTGGATCGACTTTTTGGTGGTAAAAGCTCCCTCCACTTATAATGCAATCCTTGGCCGATCTGGTCTAAATGCACTACAAGCCATAGTGTCGACCTATTACCTAAAAATAAAATTTCCAACAAGCAATGGAATAGGTAAAATTAGAGGCGATCAAGCATTAGCCCGACACTGCTACTCCATCACCTTACAAAATGGCACTCGACTTGACCCCTACCCAGTTGATGGGCTTGATGTCCATGATGACCTTGCCGAAGAATGGGGCGAGCCCATAGAAGATCTTGTGACCATCCCTCTGAATGACGGAAATGCAGAGAATACGGTGCAGATTGGCTCCAATCTGAAAGATGAAGTTCGAGAGCAGCTCATCGCCTTTTACGGAGGAATGCCGATGTCTTCATCTGGATTCCGACGAATATGCCTAGGATTGATGCTGAGGTTATGGAACATCAGCTGGCCATTGATCCCAAGTATCGACTAGTGAAAGAAAGAGTTCAGGGCCATGCATCAGAAAGGCAGAAGGCAATAGCAGAAGAAGTCGACAAGCTTCTCAACACCAAATTTATTCGAGAAGTTAGCTAATCGACTTGGGTCTCTAACGTGGTCCTGGTCAAGAAAGTCAATGGTAAGTGGAGGATGTGTATAGACTTTAAAAAGCTTAACAAAGCTTATCCAAAAGATAGCTACCCTCTACCTAGGATTGATCAACTAGTAGATGCAACCTTGGGCCACGAGCTCCTCACCTTCATGGACGCCTTTTTTGGCTATAACCAAATACGGATGGCACTGGAGGATGAGGAGAAAACTTCTTTTGTTACTGACCGTGGTCTTTACTGTTATAGAGTTATGCCTTTTAGACTCAAGAATGCAGGGGCAATGTACCAATGCCTGATCAACAAGATCTTTAAGAAGCAGATCGGGCACAACATGGAGATGTATGTGGATGACATGCTCATCAAAAGCCGAGCTTCAATGAACCATATCGCCGACCTCGAAGAGACCTTCAGTGCACTCAAAAAGTATAAAATAAAGCTAAACCCGACCAAGTGCACCTTTGGTATGACCTCAAAGAAGTTTTTAGGGTTTATGGTGTCAAGGTGCAAGATCGAAGCAAATTCAAAAAAAATTTGAGCTATTCAGGTGATGACTGCTCCAAAAATAATCAAACAAGTTCAGCACCTAACTAAAAAAGTGGCATCTCTAAATTGCTTCATCTCGAGATCGGTCGAGCGATGCATGTCCTTCTTCCAAGTTCTCAAGCAACCAAAAAACTTTCACTAGATGATGGAGTGCCAATGGGCATTTGAGGAGCTCAAAAATTATCTCGACTCATCCCCACTACTGGCTAAGCTTGAATCTAAAGAAGAATTATTCTTATACCTAGCAGCCTCTCCGACGGCCTTGGCAGCAATCCTGGTCAAGAAGAAAGTGAAGATGCAGCGTCCAATCTACTACGTAAGCCAGGTCCTGAGGGATGCAAAGATCAGGTACTCTAAGTTAGAAAAATTGACTTACTCTCTTTTAATCGCTATCAAAAGACTCTGATCTTACTTTCAGAGATACACTATAACGGTCCTCATGGATCAACCAATAAAAGTAGTCCTTCATCGAATTGATGCTTCCAAAAAAATCACGAAATGGGCAATCAAGCTCACAGAGTTTGACATCAATTATCAATCCCGACCATCGATCAAAGCTCAGATATTGGCAAATTTTATAGCAAAATGTACCATTCTAGATGAAGCTGAGCTTGAATAGGATGAGACCAGCATCTCATGGTTGCAACCGAGCCTCTCCGAAGAGAGTGCCGATCTTTCCAAAAGTTTTTGGACCCTATACGTGGATGGTTCGTCCAACTCCACTGGAGCAGGCACGGAATTGATCTTAGTCAACCCTGAGGGAGTCATCGTCGAATACGCGCTATGCTTCAAATTTTCTGCAACTAATAATGGGGCCGAATGTGAAGCACTAATCTTCAGGTTAAAAATAGTAAGAGAGTTAAAAGTAAATCAGCTCCAAGTCTATAGTGATTTCCAATTAGTGGTTGGCCAAGTTAGTGGCAACTATGAAGCACGGGAGGAAGGTATGATGAAATACCTTGAGAAGGTAAAGGATTTGATTCTGGCCTTTGATAGTTTTAGCATTCAATAGATTCCGAGGGCAGAAAATACAAGAACTGACCTCCTCTCTAAATTGGCCACTTTAGCCCCAATCGAACCATCCAAAGAAGTATTTTTTCAAACTTTAAAATGCCCAAGTTCAGAGGAATCATAGCTTGTTATGCAGACGGAGCTCGAGTCGAGCTGGATTAATTCGTTAGTTGCCTATCTCAAATAGAAAGTTCTTCCTCATGATCTGAAAGAAACTCAAAAACTCAGGAATTAAACCTCTCGGTATGTTTTATATGAGGGCAAGTTGTATAAAAGATTATATTCGCTATCGCTGTTAAGATGTCTTCGACCTTCAGAGGCTGACATTGCATTATGAAAAGTGCACGAGGGAATTTATGAAAGTCATGTAGGAGCCAGATCCCTATCATAAAGACTACTTCGATAAGGATACTATTGACCGATCTTGTACCATGATTCTATGGAGTATGTCAAGAAATATGACCGCTGTCAAAGAAATGCAAATATACAAAGATAGCTGGCCTCCGAGCTTACTCCACTAAGCACACCTTAGTCATTTGTGCAGTGAAGAATGGATATACTTGGCCCTTTTCTAATGGCATCCAGACAACGAAAGTTCCTCCTGGTTGCGATCGACTATTTCACCAAATGGATCGAAGCCGAACCACTAGCAAAAATTACTGAGGCTAAGGTACAGAACTTCATCTGAAAGTCAATCATCTGCTTGTTTGGTCTACCCTAAAATCTCATAACAGATAACGGATGATAGTTTGCTGGGATGAGGTTTGCTGAGTTTTGTGAAGATCTAAACATCTCCCATCGCTTTACATCGGTAGCTCACCCACAGTTAAATAGGAAAGCTGAAGTGACTAACCGGATCCTATTGTAAGGCATCAAGACAAGACTCAAAAGAGCAAGAGGGGCCTGTACATATGAACTCTATCATGTTCTATGGGCATACCGCACTACCCAAAGGCTGTCGACTGGAGAAACACCATTCTACTTAGGTTTTGGAACAGAGGCAGTTATTCCAATCGAACTTAAACTTTCATCAGCATGGGTAGTGGCTTTCAACGAGCAGCATAACCCATAGGACCTTAGAGCCAACCTCGACCTACTAGAAGAAAAAAGATAGGAAGCCTAAGTTCAGATGGCAGCTTAGAGATGAAAGATGGTTTGATACTATAACTGCAGAGTTAGAGGTAAAATATTCAGAGTGGGAGACTTAGTGCTTCGGCAAGCCGCCATCTCTCAGCCTCAGAGCTAGGAGAAGCTTGTCCCAAATTGGGAAGGACCCTACGAGGTCTTGGAGGTCATTCAACCTAGGACGTACTACTTGAAGGAACTCAGGGGAGAGACCTATCTCAACTATGGAATTCAAAAAATCTACGAATGTATTACCGATGATTTGATTATAATAAAATTTTTCTACTTCAACATCCTAATCTTTATTGTATACCGATGATAAAGGGAGACTACTCCCCAAACTTGATCTCATGATAAATACAGTTTGTTAGGAATAGAAGGAGAACCTCATCCTAACGTGAGCAAAGTCGAAGGTCTCATTTATTTTAGATGAAATATGGGGAGAGGCTCTGACAATGGTCCTAATGTGCCCTCATAGTCCATTAGGAACAGAAGGGAGAATCCTGTCCTAACATGAGCAAAGTCGATGGCCTCATTCATTTTAGACGAGATGAGGGGAGAGGCCCTGACAACGACCCTAATATGTTCCTACAGTCCATTAGAAACAGGAGGAGAACCTCATCCTAATGTGAGCAAAGTCGAAGGCCTCGTTCATTTTAGACGAGATGAGAGAAGAGGCCCTGACAATGGTCCTAATGTACCTCTACAATCCATTAGGAATAGGAGGAGAAACCCATGTCCTAAAACATGAGCAAAGTCTAAGTCCTCGTTCATTTTAGACAAAATAAGGGGAGAGGCCCTGACAATGACCCTAATATGCCCCTACAATCCGTTAGGAATAAGAGGAGAACCTCATCCTAACGTGAGCAAAATCGAAGGCCTCGTTCATTTTAGATGAGATGAGGGGAGAGGCCCTGACAATGGTCCTGATGTGCCACTACAGTCTGTTAGGAATAGGAGGAGAACCTCGTTCTAACATAAGCAAAGTCAAAGGCCTCATTCATTTTAGATGAGATGAGGGAAGAGATCTTGACAACAATCCTAATGTGTCCCTACAGCCCATTAGGAATAGAAGGAGAACCTCATCCTAACATGAGCAAAGTCGAAGACCTCATCCATTTAAGATGGGATGGGGGGAGAGGACCTATCAATGGTCCAAAATGCGCCCCCATGAGCCACATTAGGGATAGGAAGAGAACCTCATCCTAATGTGAGCAAAATCGATGACCTCATCGATATAAGATAGGATGGAGGGAGAGATCCTATCAACGATCCTAATGCACCCTCGTAAGCCATGTTAAGAATAGGAGGAAAGCCTCATCCTAACATGAGCAAAAGTCGGAACCTCATAAGCTAACGACATGGAGAAGGAAGAAGCTTGGTGAAGAATCCTCATACGTGTTTTCTCATGATGATCTGACTACGTCAAATATGAAAGGCAGAACCTTATCCTGATTTGCAAGAGAGGTCCTAGATCGATGTCCACAACAAGCTCGAGTCCATAATGAGCTCGGCATCCACAAAAAGCATTTCATTAGAAAATGATAGAGAAAAAAAAATGAGGTGAAGAAGGTAAAGCTGCAAATAGGGCTCAGATTCATGCGAAACGAAAATAGCGAAAAATATATTATTCCATTACAAACACGAGTTCATTACAAGCAAAGCATAGGCCGACAAGGTCGATTACACTGAAAGAAAGAAAAAAGAGGGGGAAGAGGCCAAAGCTTTAAGGTGAACCAAATTCTTCAGACTTCGGACTGTCAGATCCGACCATCACCAAGGCCTACTTTAGCCTAAGGATCTTCTCCTCAAGCTCCTTTTTCTAGAAGAGATAATTTACATACATTCTATTGGTGAGCTGAAACTTACCTTCGAGCTCTCGCCGCTATCTCCTTAAAACTTCAGACTTGGCCTCCACGTCCTCGACAGCTCGATGTTCACAAGCGAGCTGAAGCTTCGGCCATTGAACCTCGGCCTGCTCCACCCCAGTCATCTCTGAAAGCTCACCAACGATCCACTTCAAGGAGGCCATCTCCTCCGACTCACTACTCATGCTAGCTCTCCGATTATTATGCAGTCACTTTCGAAGATGAGCTGCCTCATCTCTGGCAACCTTGAGCTCGCCTTTAAGCCTGAACATCTTCTCCGCCCAGGTCACTCCATAGCTATTATACCAGTCCTCAGTATCTTACAACTACTTCTGAAGCTGAAAAATCTTTATTAACCAGTCTGAGTCGTACTAGGCCTTGTCGGTAGACCATGATGAGCTCCCTTCTAAAAGATGAATCTTTTCTCCGACATCCTTCAAGTCGGCTTCAAGAAACCTGATCTTCGTTGTCAGTGCCCAGGACTTGTCATTGGCATTTCTTTTAAGTTCGGCGACCTCCTTCTCGAAGCTTCCCTTCCAGATACTGAAGCTCACCACTTCCTTCATATGCAAGTCTCGAAGGCGAGTGACCTCTTTGGTCGCCTCAGAAGCATTCTTTCGTAAGGCTCAAAGGTCGTCCTCCATCTTCTTCAACTTCTTTCTTAGAAGATGAACTTTCTTCCTTAGATTCTTTATTAAGGGCTTTATCAGAACCTCTTGATGCAATGGATCAACGTTGGTGGAAGATTGCATTCGAGATACGAAAACACTCAAGGGTATGAAAAAAATTGACTTCATTTAATCAAAACTTTTGAGTACAAAACACAAAAAAAAAGAGTACAACTACTCGAGGATCTTAACCTTAGAGGGTGGAGTCGGATCGCTCTCAGCCACCTCAAGTTTTCAAACTGGTTTGGGTGCCTCTGCAGTAGGTTCAGATGGGCCAGAAGCGAGCTCATCGAAGGAAAGGTTGACTGCAGCATTAGACAGTCCCGCCTCCACATCATCTTCCTCCTCCTCCAAAAAGCCAAGGTCGAGCTCGGGAAACCTTTGGGCTATCTTGCCTTCACAGAGCTTGAAATCCTTCACAAACGTTTCCTGGCCAAACTCGACATTCAGGTTTTGCATCTCGGGAGAGGTCTTGAACTCTTCCATGGCCTGGGTCATTGCCTCCAAGATCGACTTCGTCATTTAGGTCTTCAGTTCCGCGATCCTATTTTTGGCTTCCTTCCTCCTCTCCTCCTCTAGCACCAGTGCGACCTTCAGTCCGATCAAGGCAAACTCCTCTTCATGGAGCGCATCCTGAAGACTTTCGATGTCTACCACCTTCACCTCAGCAAGATGCTCGACCATATTGATCCTTTCTTGAAGACGGTGGACCTCAACTTGAAGGTCCTCCTAGGCCTTCTGTGCCTCTACCTCCTAACGATGTGCCCTCTTGATATGAGCCAGCATCTGGTGATCCAACCACAATAAACGATTGGTGTTAAAAAAAAAAGGAGAGAAGAAGAAGAATGCAGGAGAGAAAAGAAAGAGTCGAGCAATGGAGCAATCACCTTAAGGATGGTTCTAAGAGAACTCCAAATAAGCTGCCGTAGGTCCAGGTCAGCCATCTAGTCCACCACCTCGGGCATGGCAAACCTATCGACAAGATCCCAAATGATCTTCGGATTGTCGAAGGGATCCTCCCCTTGTTTGTTGTCATTGCCATTCGGTCTACCTAAGTGAGCCTTGCAGGACATCTTCGCAATGGCTTTTTTTTTTCTTCCCTCTCCGATCCCTTTCCTGATAGGGAGCTCCAAAATCTGATCCCTACTGAAGGGACATGGAAGGCACTGAGCCTATGCTAGCAGTGTCAACCTTGATAGTTGGGACAATCTCGGCACTGATGATGACCTCGGACGTAGTGGTAGTGGAGGCGGAGACTCCGGAGCTAGAAATACCGACCTTCACCCTCTTTAAGCCATCTTCTTGCACCTTCCCTTTTCTTTTCCTGATGAAGAGCCCTTTGGTAAGCATCTTGGCTGCTTGTGCATCCATTTCTATAGCAGGAAAAGAAGAGCGGTCAATAGCAATACACGTGCGCGAAATCATGTAGATTCGAAAATCAAAAGATGTACCAATAGGATCGTGGGACTTAGATCCAAATTGAATAAGGTCTGTTTCTTTAGAAGGTTGACTCCATCTAAGCTAGGAGCTCGATGAACTGACTCTCTAATATAACCCCATGAAGGAAGACCTAATGGCAAGATCGGGCAATATACAAAAAAGAACTTTTGCTTCTAGTTGTGAATGGAAGAAAGGGCACCTTTCAATAACCCCTTCTTGCCCATCTAGGGGGAAAAGTACCACCAATCCTTCACGAAAGGATGGTGCTTGAAGGTATAGAAATTTCTAAAAAGCAAAATGGTCAGCTGGACTTTGGCTAATTGATAGAGGGAGAGGAAACCTATGACGAACCAAAAGAAGTTCGGTACAATAGATACGAAGGAGATGTTTAAAAATCGGAAGAGGATGACTATGAATGGAGGCAGTGGGAGTCTAAGCCTGGCGCACAAAGCTTCTAAGTACAAATAAAATCAGTCGGATGGAGGAGAACTAACCCGATCATCGAAGTTGGGGAGTTCAAGGTCATATTTTGGAGGGATTCCATATTAGATTTGGATTAGAGAAAGATCGTCTGGGGTAAGGACGGACGGGATGGTGTCTAAAGCAAAAGATGAGCAGGACATGTTCCTAGGTTCTACCTCGGCCAGGGGTGCAGAATCAAAGAAGGTTGGTCTGGACGAGCCCCATGAACCGATGGAGTGGGATGTTTCAAAAGACATTCGGATCGAGATGAACCTCAAGAAACCCCCTCCCCAAAAAAAATCAGAAAAATAAGGAGCCAGAAGGGATAAGCACAAATAATCTAAGAGAAGGGTTAGAAAATTGACCTAAACTATTTGGAGAGGATGAAAGGATGATGGACGCGATGAGGATCAATTGAAAGGGTGTCTGGAGCTCAGGAAGGCGAGAGAAGGATGAGACGAATGGGGATCGAAAAAAGAAGAAGACTCGGGTAGGAATGACTTCTGAACAATAAGAAAAGGCCTTAAATAGCCAGAGGTAACCTGAAGCAGTTATGATTGCATATCGATTTTGGTCGGTCAGCGTGCACCATGTGTCCCACTCATCATGACAGAGGAGCAGCGACGAACGGAGTCTTTATGGCATCGTACTGTGGTAGAGTTTCGATGAGAGATTCGAACGGCCATCTTTTCGAACTCATTTCAAACTTAGAAAGTTTCAGTACCAGCATGGTAAACACCGAAATATCTCATCCTGACAAGCACAAAAATCTAGGACCAAACTTCGGCCATCACCTTTTTTCCTTCCTTCCTTCAAATTTCGAACTCGAGAGTAGGGAAACTATTGTTGGGGATAAACCTTGCTCCCGTCGAAGTCTAGTCTAATACTTAGTCTAATGTAACTAGTAATCATAGAAGAGCTTCGATCGAGAATTTTTCCTCCAACAGTCGAACTCCTTCCGGACTCCTCCAACGGTCAAACTCCTTTCGGACTCCTCCAGTGGCCGAACTCCTTTCGGACTCCTCCAGCGATCGAACTCCTCCAATGGCCAAACTTTCCATAGTCATCCAGGAAGGTCTCCACATGAGTCCGATCTTGTACACGGCATGAACCCACCCACATCCAGACTACTTTAGAGGAGTTCGAACTCCTCTAAAATTGATACAGCTCAAAGGTCATCACCAACCGACACCTATCCCTCTAAATTTTGACTATCAAATCTTAAACGGACTGGCACCTCACGACAATAAATACTATCTTCCATAACAAACTTTACGTGGCCCCGAGCGGCCCACTATCTAACAGTTATGGTTATCATTATCAGTTTGTTACAAGCTCCATCTATAAAAGGGACCCTCCAGATATGTTTTCTCTAGGCTCTCTTCTTTCTTCCAAAAATTCTGTAACTTTCTTAACTGAGCACTCCATTTCTTTTGGCCAAAAAAGCTAACTTGACTATCGGAGGGTCTTGCCGGAGCCACCATCCCGAGCTCTGAATGAGACTTATTTTTTAGGTCACCAGCGGCGACATCGTCTTCTTCGACTCTAGCACTTCTCCGACGGCAATCAGATTTCGCACCAATAGAACACAAAATAAATTCATACCTATGTTCGCCATTGATTTTTCAAGAACAACAGTAGATGCTCAAACGAACATCGAGAATTAGATCCTTGTCTACCAGCTTTCTCTCAATAGGCGGCTATTCGATGGGACAAGCCTAAGAACTAGTCTTATAGTATTTATAGAAAGTGGAAAAAAGACCTAGTCATATAAAGCAAAATCCTAACAAGCCCATCCATCATGGACTCATATTGGACCAAAGTCTACACTGTGCCACCCCAACCATATTAACCCAGTATAAGATGCATCTAGCCTAAAACAAAAGGATCACAAACAATATTGGACTTACATGCATGTCTATTAATCTAGATCACATAATCAGTCTATTTTTAATAAAATAAATAATTAATTAATGATAGTTCATAATTAGCAAAATTCTAACATTCCTCCACTTGGACAATATTAATTAAGATTTTAGAATTTTAAAAATATTTTACTTTTAAGAAAATGACTCTCAAGCTAAATAACAAAAAATATAATATGTGGTCATGATTTTGAAAAATATATGATTCATAAACTACACCTCAGAATTGACTCGATCTAATAGTATTATTCATACTGAATCATGGGAGTCATTGCATCCTTTATTTGACACAAGATTTATCCATAGTTACAAATATAACTAACACTATCAATATGAGTCTTGGTGTGGTAGTGTAGCAAGAAAATAACATGCAAAAATGATTCAAACACATGCTATTTTTATTGTTAGTCCTTCAATTTTTCTTCAACATGCTTAGGTACAAAATAAGCAAGAGAAATTCTAATGGCTTCAACAACAAGTTATTCTACCTCACATACTCAACATCGTGTCAATGATGAGACAGCACAACATATCTAAGACTCAACACTTGATCTCATATTTCATATAATAGATACATAAATAAAAGATATCTCTAGGTGTACTAAAATTAATATATACAAATAAACAAAAAAATTAAAATAAATATACCATTAATTTATCATGCCAACAATGTATATCAAAAGTGTATGAGATGTAAATGATTCATAACAATAAAGCAATAATAAAATATAAATATAAAGTCACTCCTAATAACCAAGTACATCAAAAGAACTCAGTATGCCCATATTTTCAACATGCCTTATAAAACATATGGGTCCCAAACCTTTAGTCATGGGATCAGCTAACATGGACTCTATATCTATGTACTCAATAGTTATGTCTCCTTTCTTTACAAGATCTTTTACTGTCAGGTACTTCAACTCTAAATGTTTAGATCTACTAGAAGATTTATTATTCTTTGTAAAGAACATAGCAGCACTATTATCATAATAGATTGTCAGTGGTTTGGAGATGGAATCAATAATCTAAAGTCCTGCAATAAAATTTTTCAGCCAAACAGCTTGAGCAGCAACTCCATAACAGGCAATAAATTAGTAGAAGAAGCTATCACGATCTGTTTAATACTCCTTTAGGATACTGCACCTCCAGCTAACATAAAAATATATCATGACATTGATTTCAAATCATTAGGACATTTAGTAAGATCTGAATCTGAATATTCCAATAATTGTAAATCATCAGTTCTTTTATATACAAGCATATAGTCCTTGATTTTTTACAAGTACTTCATTGCTCTTTTTATTGCAATTCAATGTTAAAGTCTTGAATTTGATAGATACCCATCAAGAACTCCCACTGTGAAGGCAATGTCAAGTCTAGTGCAAACCTGAGCATACATCAGGCATCCTATAGCACTGGCATAAGGGATATTCTTCATCTGATCTTTCTCAAGCTTATTTTTGGGATACTGATCTTTACTGAACTTATCATTTTTGGTAACAGACATAGTTTATAATTTTATATATTAAATCTTTCAAAAATTCTATTAATATATGTCTTCTATGATAAACTTAACAAATAACATGATCTATCTCTGTTAATTTCAATACCTAGGACAAAAGATGTCTTTTCAAGATCTTTCATATCAAAAGTCCTAAATAATATTTGTTTAGTTTCATTGAGCAAATCATAATCACTACTAGTAACTAAGATATCATCAATATATAAAATAAAAAAAATAAACTTGCTCCCACTAATTTTGAGATAGATGCATTGATCAACCTTATTTTCTTCAAAGCCAAGAGAGATAACCACCTCATCAAATTTTATCATTATCAAGATGCTTATTTCAAGTCATAGATAGACTTTTTCAATTTATAAATTAAATATTCTCTTCTACTTTTCTAAAAATTCTCAGGCTATTTCATGTATACTTTCTCACTGAGATTACCATTTAGAAAAGCAGTTTTAACATCCATCTGATGAAGCTCCAAGTCATAATGAGTCACTAAAGACATGATGATTCTAAAAAAATCTTTTGAGGATACTGGAGACAAAGTTTCAGTATAGTTAATTTCTTCTTTTTGAGTAAATCCTTTAGCCATCAATCTAGTCTTGAAACACTCAATCCTTCCTTTAGAATCTTTCTTAGTCTTGTATATCCACTTGCATCCAATAGGTTTATAATTCTTAATAGGCTCAACAAGCTTCCATACTTTATTATTAGCCATGGACTGTATCTCTTTCTTAATAGCATTTATCCATAAATCAGACTGAAGATAAGTTACAACACCATGATATGTCACTAGGTTAACCACATGCTCAATATTATAATCACTTTTTCCAAGATAAACAAAAAAATCATTAGGAATAGCATACCTCCTCTATTGGACAGATCTTCTTAATGTCACCTCATCAACAAGCTGAATAGGTTGAGGATTTATAATAGGAGTGGAAGGATCAGAAACCTGAATATCCATTTTCTCAATGGATATAGAAACTATATTCTCATATGATGTAATCACAAAAATGGAGACAGTCTCAATTTGATTATTATCAACATCAACAACTCGAAAAGATTTTATATCAGCCACATCAAGTTCTAGAAATTTAGCAGCCTGTGATTTTATAATTTGATTAGAACCTGTATTCTTTAGCATATTCTGGATATCCAATGAAATAACAATGACTAGTTTTAGGGTTAGTCTTTTTCTCTATACAATTATATATTCTTACTTCTATAGGACAATCCTAAACCTAGAAATATTTTAGACTAGATTTTCTACCAGTCTAAATTTTAAAAGATATTTTGGATACAGATTTACTAGAAACTCTATTAAGAATATATAAGATAGTTTTAATAGCCTCACCCCATGGATATTCTAGCAAGTTTGACCTACTCATCATGCTCCTCATCATATCTTTAGGAGTACGATTATACTTTTTAGCCACACCATTCTACTCAAGACTATCAGGCATAGTATATTAGGCTATAATCCCATAATCTTTTTAGTATTTGGCAAACAGACCCATATACTGCCCTGCTATATCATGTTTGCTATAATACTTATCCCCATGATCAAATCTCATAATCTTGATGATCTTTTCTAATTATTTTTTAATTTTTATTTTAAAAATTATAAATTTTTCAAGAGCATCAGACTTTTCTTTAATCAAATAAAGATAACCATATCAAAAAAATCATCAATAAATATGATGAAGTATTTATTGCTATAGATTATAAAAGAATAAGGTCCACTAATCTCAATGTGAATTATTTCTAAAAGGCCTTAACTATATGTTACTTCTTTCTTTTTAGTTTTAATTAATTTATCCCTAATATAGTCAATACAAGTCTCCATGTTTTCAAAATCTAAGGTAGATAAGATATCATCCTTAATCAGTCTATCAATTCTTTCCTTAGATATATGTTCTAAGTGCTTGTCCTACAACATAGAGGATCTTTCTTTAATTCTAGAACGTTTTGCAATTATATTCTCAACATTCAAGAAAGTATAGAGATTATCATAAGATAAACATAATTTATATAATCCATCACTTAAAATGCCATAACCAATAATTTGAGAATTAAATATTAAATTAATTTTTTATCATAAAAATCAAAATCAAAATCAATCTTATCTAAAGAAGAAATAGAAATTAAATTTCTTCTAAAAGAAGGCACATAAAAGATATTTTCTAAAGAAATTTTAAAATCAAACTCCAAAGGTAACATGATAAGTCCTATGTATTCTACTTCAACTTCAAGATTATTTTCTACTTTCAGGCTTAGTTTCCTCTTATTTATTAATCCCTGCAAGAAAATAACAACATGAGTCGTGGCACTGCTATTTATCCATTGGGAATCAATAGAAATATTAACTATATTTGACTTATAACAAATAAAAGCTAGGGGCTTACCTTCTTATTTTTATCTTTTTCCTAATCAAGACTTAAACTTATAGCATTGACTCCTTATGTGGCCTTTCTTTTTATAGTGAAAACATCTAACAACTTTTCTAATAGCAGCTTTAGGACTTTCTATAGAATGATTTTGATCAGGATTATTACCATATCCTTTAGCATCCTGAGACTGTTTAGGAGCAGTAGATTTATTTTTTTTCTTCTTCATAAAATCTTTGCCAGAACGAAGTTTGAGTTGGAAGGAAAGAAGGATACTCTCACTCTTTTCTTTCTTTAATTTTTCTTTCTCAGCAACACATTTAGTGATCAACTCATTAATACTCCAGACTTCATTCAGAGTATTATAGGTAGTTTTGATCCGAAAGAATTTAATAGGTAAGAAATTAAAAGCATGAGGTACTAGAAAAAAGTTAGGCAATTCAATTTTTAGATCCTTAAGTTGGGTTTGGAGATGAACTATTTGCAGAATATATTCTTTGACACCCCTAATATTATTATATCTCATGATCATCAATTCTTTCATCAGGCATCTAGACTCAATATTTTTAGATACAAGATATTTCTATCCTATAGCATTAAATAGTTTTTTAGCATTATTGGTCTCTGACAGACCACTCAAAAGATGCTCAGAAACTGATCTTTTAATAGCAATTAAGCTAAGCCTGTTAGACTTTTTTCACTTAGCAAAATAATCTTTCTATTTTGGTGTACTCTGATTATTAAGATCATCACGTTTATTCTCATGCAATGCCAGATCAATATGAGCAATCCCTAAAGTAAATTCCATATCTTATTTTCATCTTTTATAATTTGACTCGATCAAGACTTCAATGATGACATTGTTATTGTTAACATCAAATGAGATTATGCAAAAAAATAATAGAAATACAAAATATTAGATAATATAGTGACATAAACTATAAATAAGAGCTCAAACACTATATCACATATTCTTCTTTAGGCAAAACATACAATATGCATAAGAGCTCTTTATACGAGACCATAAAAAGAAATACCCTAGCTTTCAAAAGTCTATCTCCTTTGGACAAATAGAGTTTAAAAGTCAGAGTATCCTCGCAACATAATGATCCACATAATTTTTAGTTAAAATATACAATAACCCTCTTTGGATAGGTGATTGTATGTCATAACTAGAAAATATCCCTCTAATGATAAAAAATTTTATGAACTGATATAAATAAACCACTTTGATGATAAATATTCATGTTAATCCATAAAATTATTCATATAGAAGATTAAATGCCTAAAATATCGTCCAATATGGACTACTTAATAACATACATCCCACTGATCATAATACAATATAATATTGTATTCTAAAGCTACAGTAATATGTTTGTACAGATCAAAAGATATATTATGCCAAAAATAATATCAAATATAAATTTTTTGAAGAGTATTATTAGAAATAAATTTTTTAGAAAGTAAACTAAAATATTAAAAGACTATTGTAAAATAATAATATATAATAGGGGCTTAACTATAAAATAGAGATTTCATATAATAAATTGCATTATAGAGGCTAAAATATAATTTTGTTGGACCAAAATCAAATTTTTATAATGATAGGGGCTAAACTATAATTTTTTTATGTATTAGATCAAATACTTTATTTTGTAGGGACTAAATTGCAAAACCTTTGTTATAACACAATAACCTAATGGGTTCGGACTTTGGGTCAAACCCAAAACCCAAACTTGAAATCCATTAAGAGGATTTCTTCCCCAAATGGATGGAAGAGGAGCACCGCCCCCCCTCTCCCCCCCCTCGTGCGATCCAATAGTCGGTAGGAGACCAACCATCATCCTCCCTCTCTAGCCATCTCGATCGGTTGCTGATGCTGCTCCACTGCCCATGAGAGAGGAGGAGCGCTCGGCATGGAGGAGCTGATGGCCTCCTCCTTCCCTTCATCCTTTTTTTTCTTTGAAATCCTATGAAAATCGGGAATCATCGACACAACGCCCAACCCCCACCACCCTCAGGGTCATTGCCAGCCACATAGCCACTCCCAGTCATGGCATGGGCAGACGAGAAGAAGGGCACGGCAAAGGAAACTATCGCCTTTATTTTTTTTTTGCTAAAAAATGAGGAAGATCACCCCGACGGCTGATGCGACCACCCATTAGGGTAGCCGCCGGATTCCTTAATGCTATTGCTGACTAGAGGGCCCCATCCGATCTCGACATGGGAGGAAGAGAAGGAGGGCATGGTGGCAAAAACTGCTGCCCCTCATGCCCCCTTTTTTTTATGCTTTAGACCAAAAGGGATCTATATGGGCTCTTCATCAGTTGCTCTCGGTGGCTGTCAGCCTTTGATTTGGCCAGCAAGAAGTAACAGAGAAGGAGAAGGGCACCAAAAGATCCGTGCCTTCTTTTCTAGGTTCTTTTTTTATTCTAATCTTTTACGAATTAGCTTTGATATCACATGTAGAAAATTTGTCATGAATCTATGTAGAAGATTAGAATACAAAAATAGATGCATACCTATGTTTGCCATTGATTTTTCAAGAATAATAGCAGATGCTCAGACGAACACCGAGAACCAGATCTTTCTCTACCAGCTTTCTTTCAATAGGTGGTTATATGGGACAAGCCTGAGAACTAATCTCATGGTATTTATAGAAAATGAAAAGGAAACCTAGCCATATAAAATAAAATCCTAACAGGTCCATCTATCATGAGCTCATATTGAGCCAAAGCCTACACTATACCGCCCCAACCACATCAACCCAATTTAAGATACATCTAGTCCAAAACAAAAGGATCACAAACAATATTGGACTTTCATGTATGTCTATTAACCCGGATCACATAATCAATCTATTTTTAATAAAATAAAATAATTAATTAATGATAGTCCATAATTAGAAAAATTCTCTCAATTCATTGTATTAGAGAGCTGCCTTTTGTCATGGTTGTTACAATGCATTGCAGCTCAATAAGACTTAGAGGCTCAATAAGACATAGAGGCTGAAGGTTCTTAGCTTCTTAAAGCCACACCCAAACCCTTTCTATCACTTCACCTAAGATTTGAACTAGACATGGTAGTCAATGTGGATATCGTGGCCTTTCTTCCACATCTTTGATAGCCATTGAAGCTGTGAGTAGGGATAGAAAACTATAGACAGGTGAAGCTATTCATCTGGTGGAACCATGAGAAGTGCCCTTTGACACCACATGAGACTGCATCTATTCTCTAAGCTCTCAATATCCCAACATATTAAACCATCCATCTGGCAGCTAGGGATGGCATAATGGAAAGTGAAGTCTGTATATTTGTTTATACTAATCTTCATTCTAAATCTTCCCTTCTAAATAGTATAGATTTTATTCAAATGAATGGCAACATGAAAGCTGCCCTAGATTACTATGTTTCAACAAATAGTGATGCTCATATTGCTACTTACTTTGGAAATATGGATAATATGGTACTAGTTATGAGAGCACTGAAGAGGCATTTTAAAACTCTAGCTTTAAGCAGAAGGGCTCATAGAAAGAATTTTGTGATGGGTGTGGGTATTGTTTTACCTGATTGTTTCTATAAGGTCATATTATAATATTTCATTTTCTGCTACTGGCATTTTGAAATAGTTTGCCTCAATTGTATTCTTCATGGATTTTTTAAATGATGTATTGTTTCTTTAAGATGAACTTCATGACCATAGTATATACCCAATCAGCAATTTATCAGCTCTTTCTTACAATGATACTGCATTAGGGAGAAGAATTTTTCCCATGGTAGTGCTCAGGCAATGCTCTGATCAACGCTGATTTGTTGTTGAATCTTATTTATTCATATTTTTTGTAATATGCGAGAGTGCGATCATATTCTAGATTGCAAATAATTTTTCTGGGATAAAGTAGATTACATATATTTATCATTGGTCATAACAGAAACCCTATGTGGCATTTATCTCCTTTTTCTATTTGATTTCCATTTCTATATAAATATTGCAATTATGTCTAGCTTTCCTCATATTTTTTTACTACTAGTATGTTCAGCCAATACTTATTAACTTTGGTGATAATTGAAATAGGAGTAAATTATAAAAATCCCATGAGATTAGGGGTAAATTATGCTTACATCAAATAGTTTGAAAAATCTATACTTATCCTTTATTTTTATCCAATACTCTAACCCATAACTTAACAGAATATTAATCAAACCGTTAATCTTAAATAGAATCCAAATACCATGTGTTGGTATAGAAAATGGATTGCCGTCAGAGATTACTAGAGCTGCACACGAGATCTCTCTGATGGAACTTGCAAAACAAAGTTCTGACTAGAGATGGATGGCTCCAGCATGGATCCTCCGATGATCAAGTCAATAATTTGACTAACAAGAATGGAGTACTCAGGTTAGAAATGAGAAGAAAGAAAGCATATCTAGATGATTTAATTTATAGATGGAGCTTGTAACAAATTGATAGTGGCTATTGTAACTAAATATTAGTAGGCCATTAAGAGTTTATTACAGAAAGTGGGCTATCAACTATCACTACTTGCTGATGATTGGCTATTATTTTTTGAAGCTTGTGTTGAAAAATATATCCCAAAGCCAATCATCAGTCTATTAATGGTTAAGCTATATTATAATTATAATTAATTTATTAATTAATAAAATATATTTTTAGCATTTTTCATCATAAGTTTTCATCTTCTAATGAACTTCATTGTTGTGATAAAGTTCTTAGGACTATTTAGACTCGATAAAGAGATGATTTATCGATTAGTCCTTAAAGTTGTTTATGACCAAATGATAGACTGTTAATTAGGACGATAGTGTCTATCGAGCATGGGTCGCTGCATGCCATATAGGTTGGTTATCCTCTTAACAAAAAAGTATGGAGACAGTAGTATGGCATATAGATGAGATGTAAGGGTACATCATCATGGAACATGACAAACTTCAGAGCATTCTACTATCGAGAAAGTCTCTAATGGGATATAGGTATAACTGTCCCTTAGACCTGAGATCACCTCAGTGACTTGCAAGCAACTCATTATGCTTTGGTATCGAATTAACTAAATTTCTAATTCAATAATGAAAGATTTTTGGGTACAATCAAATACTTACGAAGTTGGTGTATGATTAAGGTGGGATTGACCACTTCAAGAGTTGGAGAAGAATGTATCACTGTATTTCAATATAGCAAAACCTTAGCCAAGGTAATCCATGAGATGGATTTGATATTTTAAAATATAATGTGGATAGCCTGATCAAAGTTGATAGTTAAATTTTGAGGTGTTCTATGAGCATTTTGGTCAAGAAGATGAATTATATGGAAACTATATCCACATGGGTTCTAAGGATGTTGTTCTATACATTTGACTTATCCAACCATCAGGTACCATTGCTAGATGGTCACTTTAATTGGTATAGAAATTTCTTTCTATGCTACTGACTTAGGTTCGAACCTATGAGGTCACACACATTAGAGTTCATAATCCGATCGGATGGTTAATTAATGATTAAGAATCATTCTATGGTTAAATGATCAATACAATTGATGTTTAACCTAGTGCAATTATTATAGGAGGATCGATTAGCAATTCGATTGTTAATTGGCTTAATTTGGTTAAGCCAAGAGATTGAGATTAAGTTTAATTAAATTTAGTTTGAGTTTAATTGGATCAAGTTCAATTGGTTTATTGGATAAGCCAAGTGGAAGGAAGAACTAGTTTTAGTTCAACTAGGACTTGGGTCAACCCAATTTTCTAATTTGATTAAAAAATTAAATCAAAATTAAATTTTATTTAATTAAGTTTTTAATTATGTTATGATCTAATTTAATTGGATTGATTTACTTCTTATTTAATTTGGTTTGAGAAACTAATTTTTGACCAAGTCATATATGGAATCTTAGTAGGACTAGGAATCCATCCTTGCACCATATTTGCCCCATGCCCCCCACATCCCACACTCCCTCTATTTTGGCATAGAATCCTCTCATCTTGATGGTTCACACATGCCCACTCTCCTTCTCTCTCTCTTATTTGGAATAAGTTATAGACCAATTCTATAGAAGGTAAGTTATTGTGGTTTGTTCAGACTCTATATGATAGAATCCCAACAAACTAAAACTCCTTCCTTTGTGCCATCTCCACCTAATTTTTTTTTAATTTTCTATGGTAGAAAAAGAAAGTTTTTGTGTTCCTACCAGGTGGTCCATGGCATGGGATGATGAGAGGGCCGTTAGGCATCCAAGTGTTGGACACCCCAACAACTTGCCAAATATGGTCCTGCCTTATCTATGAATTTGACCTAGACAAGACTCTTCCATATCTCTATATATATGGCTCATTTTGGTTTGATTTTTGAATAAATTATAGACCATAGAGAGAGATTTTGGGCATGTGAAAATCATAGGGAAAAGGTTCTTGGGTGCTGAGTTTTCATAGACATCAATCCAGATGTCTAGGTAAGAGAAGAAAGAAGAAGAAGAGGGTCTTCTTCTAGAGTTTCTTCCATTCATCCTTTTTCCTCCACTTTTGAGATTTTTTTTAGAGTATCTCAGATCTAAAATCTCTTCTCTTTCTTCTAATCTTTGAAGAGTTCAAATCTAGAAGAAGAAAGCACCGAATTGATCGTCAAAGAAGGATCAGCATAGTACTAGCATACTATGCTAATTTTCTGCATCAGACTTCTGATCGGAGTTCGTGGGCTCGTGTGGACATCTCTTAGAGGTCGGACATGTGTGCAGCTTCGAGCTTCATTCTTCAGCCTGGATCAGTAAGTTAGAATATCTAACTTGCATAGGTAACATGGATCTAATCCTATCTTACATATATGCAATAGATCTAGTATAGATCCATGTTGATATAATTAACATATCTTTTACTTCTAATATTTTTAATTTTTGATTTAATCTCATACTATAATTATATAGTAGGATCTAAGATCTAGGATTCTCTAATTTTTATGAATTAATTTTGATTAATTTCTATCTTTTGCTGTCGAGATTTGAAAAAATTTTAAGATCTAGCCCTGAAAACCCTAGATCTGGTTCCTTCAATTGGTATCAGAGCCTAAGTTTATTATTACATGATTATTTTGATATATTTAGATTATTTTTTAGATTAAATATAATTTATAATCTAATTATTAAATCTAAAATTAAAAATTATGATCACACGAACTAATATAAAGTTGTCCTATTGTAAGATTTATCCCTTATAGTGGAGAGGTTGTCTTAATTCATGTAGATCTATTTTTTATCATAAATTTATTAGATGTAATCTAATTTTATTTATAATTTATTAGATTTAAAAGAGTTTTAGATCTAAAAATAAAAGTTTTAGATTGCACGGACTGATTATAAGATTGTCCTACTATAAGGTTTATCCCTTACAGTAGAGAGGTTATCCTAGTATGTACTAATTTAAAATATTGATCATAAAATTTTAGATTAGATCTAAGAAATTTTATGATCTGATTAAAAATATTTTAATCTAATTTTAATCATCATAAATATATTAGATTTGATCTAAGATAATTTATGATTGATTGAAATTAAAATGATTTCACTTACATGAACCTATTTAGATTAGATCTAAAGTAGTTTCATGCTTATCTTATTTGTATATTGATTATAAATTAAATATACAACTTGGTTGGTAGAACCATATTGTAAAAATATTTTATAAATATAAAAATTATTTTTAAAAAATTGAAACCCAATTCTCAGCCCAAAACTTCATTAAGAATTAAGAAGTTATTTGATTAGGATCTAGGATTATGAATTGAAGATCCTAAAACACAAATCATAACACATTGGGTTAAATGAATTAGTGGAGATTAGGTCCATTAATTAGGTTAGACCTAGGGTTAGATAAAAGAATGAGCTTAATTAGAAAATTGACTAAATCTAATCAATTATTATCTTAGATTAGGTCAAGGATTCTCTGGATCAATTACAATAGTTGTAGTTGATCAAATCCATATTTTTAATGAGACCCAAGATGGACTTGATTCTTGGCTATGCGGTCTAGCATGAACTGTTAAGTTGATCTGATCGAGATTAATTAAACCAGTTGGTGTCTAAGGTAAACTAGATCGATGGTCTTTAATTGGCAACCTATTTATCTGACCATTTTTTATGGTGTCTAAGGCAAGATTTGGCAGATCCTCCCACAAATCGAACTTATCTGGCCTCTTGGTGAAATTATGTTTTGATCGGATCACTTGACTATTTGAGCTGACCCATGTCAGCTAGGTAAATCAATGTGACTAATTTAGGTGCTTCTAAACCAGCTTATTATTGGTCTCCCTTAAGCTAACTTGCTGAAGCCAGTGGAAGGATCATGATAAGCTGGTTCATCTGACATTTTTTCTTCTTTAAAAATTAAATCCTCTAAAATTATTAGGTTTCTAAAATAAAATATTTATGGTGATAACTAGATCATAGCCTCCCATTAAGTAGATGATAATGGATCCATTAGTTGGATAATCATTGGAGGCCTAAAGGCCTGGTGCTTATCGGCTAATAGAATTATCATTCATTATATGATTTCTTGACTGCATCTTTCTAAATGGTAGTTAAGTTAGCCAATCAAAGTTGGGCCTAATCATTCATTAGTTTTATGAACCAAGTATGGTCATGTTAATAGTTGGACCTAACCGGACATTTTCAATGAAGGTCAAAGCCTACTAATTAGGGACTGAGGAAAAATTTAATTACTAAAAATTATTTGAAGAAATAAATGATTATAAACCTATCCTTAGATGTACATGGATTGGCCAACCAAAGTTGGGCTTGTGTGCAGTCTATGTGGATTCTAGTACCACTAAAAAATTAGGATAATTCCGTAGATCGGAGGTAAAGGCTATCAATTCAAATAAAATAGTGGAATAAACATTTTGATAAAAATCCAAATCTTTAGGTTTAATAAATCAATTACTAATTAGATTTTGATTTTTCTTTGTGCAGATATGGCCACTTTCCTATTGCTCCAATCCTTGTTAGATAATGATAAGTTGATGGGACCCATCTTCGGTAGATGGTATCAAAAGTTGAAGATAGTTCTAGAGCATGAACGAATCTTGTATGTGTTCATGGATCTTGTACCTTAAGAGCCAATCCCAAATGTACGTGGGACTGTCAGAGACACTTATCAAAAGTGACTTAATGACCGAACCACTGTACACTGCATTATGCTGGCTACCATGAGCAACGAGTTCAATCACAGATTTTAGATGGCTCAACCAAAGGATATGATTCAAGTATTGAAGGATTCTTTTGGCACACCCAATGACATTAAAAGGCACAAGACTAGTTGTGCCATCTTCAATGTCAGGATGCAGGATGGAGCCTCTGTCACTAATTATGCACTATACATAATCGAGCTAATAGAGCAATTGAGCAAGCTCGGCTTTTTCTTGCATAAGCAACTTAGAAAAGATGCAATACTAAACTCATTGCCCAAGTTCTATCTCCCATTTTTCACTCATTTCAGAATGACAAAGCCTGAAGTAGACTATCATGGGTTACTAGGGTTACTTCAGAACTTTGAAAAGGATCACCAACTCCATAAGGAGTCGATGAACTTAGTGGGAGGTTCGTCTTCTGGTTCTCGACCCTGTAGAAAAGAAAAGAGGAACAAGAAGGAGCAAGTTCAAACTAGGACATCTATGTAGGGTCAGACTAAAAAGATCAAGCTCGATAAGAGTCAAGCTGAATGCTTCTTTTGCAAGAAGAGAGGGCACTGAAAGAGGAACTATCCTTAGTACATTGCCTCTCTAGATCCGAACAGGCAAAGAAAGAATCAAGTTATTACTGGGCAAGGTATTTATATGATAACTTCTTAAAACTTCTCTATTTGTGATTTTACTGACTGAGTATTGGATATCAGTAGCCCTTACCATATTTGCAATTCATTGCAGGGGTTGCAGGTCAATAGATGATTCGAGCAAGGTGAGAGGTTCCTGAACGTTAGAGATGGAAGATCAGTTTCAGTTCTAGTATTAGGAATCTTGAAACTTGTATTTGAGTCCCATACTATTGTTCTTGATAATTATCATTTCTATCTAAGTTTCTTTTTAAACATCATTTCTGTAGGCCTTTTGGCCAAAAATAATTATAAAATTTTAATAAAAAAATAATTTTATAATATCATTATGAATGGTGTTACTATTTTCTCTGGATATTTGAACAATGGTGTGTATATGCTATCACAACCTATTAACATAGTCTATTCAACTAGCAAACACCCTAGATTAGATAGTGTGTCAGATATCTACTTATGGCACTGTAGGCTAAATCATATAAATAGGAACAGGATAAGTAGATTTAACTCAAGAGGAAATTCTTGAAGTCAGTGATTATGAATCACTTCTAACCTATGAGTCCTATTTTTTTGGTACAATGACTAAGTCATCTTTTATTAGAAAAGATGAGAGAGCCATTGAGTTCTTGGGTCTAGTACATACTGATGTATGTGAACCAATGAGCACAGGTGCTAGAGATGGATATTTCTACTTCATCACTTTTATAGATGATCTATCCAGATATGGATATGTCTATCTGATAAAATATAAATTGGATTCATTTGAAATATTTAAATGATTTTGAAGTAAAGTAGAAAAACAAACTGAAAAGGATATTAAAACTCTTCAGTCTGACCGAGGAGGGGAATATCTTTTCGATGAGTTTCTCACATATCTAGAAGAAAATGGGATTCTCTTTCAATGGACTCCTCTAGGAACACCACAGCATAATGGTGTGTCTGAAAGAAGGAATTAGACTCTATTACACATGGTCCGATCCATGATGGATTTCCCCAGCTTGCTGATATTCTTCTGGAGATATGCACTCAAATCGGCTTATTATCTATTAAATAAGATTCCAAGTAAGTCTATAGTTAAGACTCCATATGAGATATGGATAGGGCGTAAGCCAACACTTTCACATCTTAGGGTCAGGGGGTGCCCGACTTATGTCAAGCGATTAGTTATAGATAAACTTGGACCCAGGTCTGACAAGTGCATATTTATAAGATATCCAAAAAAAATCAAAGAATATTATTTCTACCATGCTAATGAATAAAAGATATTCGTCAGCCTTAAGATAACCTTTTTGGAAAAGAAGCTCTTTAGTGAAGGAACTGTTGTCTTTTGGAAAAGAAGCTCCTTAGTGAAGGAACTATTGTCTCTAAGGTTGAACTTGATGAAGTTCAACAGGTAAAAAGACAGACACTAGTAGCTAAACTTGAGTCGGATTTGATTAGATCAAATTTGGAGCCTAATATACCTACAGCATTAAGGCAATCCGGTAGAGTACCGCATCAGTCGAATAGATACTATGGTTTTTTTGTCCAAAATGGTGATCCCATCGAACTCGATGAGAATGATAAGTATCTAATCACTTATATGGATGCAATGCAGAGACCTGATTATGAGAAATGAATCGAGGTTATGAAGTCCAAAATGGAGTCCATGAAGATTAATGATGTGTGGACATTGCTTGACCCACCCGAAGGAGTTAAACCCATTAGGTCTAAGTGGATCTTCAAAAGAAAGAAGAGCGTAGATGGAAAGATGGAGATCTATAAAATCCATTTGGTTGCCAAGAGGTATCATCAACATTATGGTATTGACTATGATGAGATGTTCTTCCCTATGGCAATGCTCAAATCTATTCAGATAATGCTTGTGATAGCTGTCCATCTGGATTATGAGATCTGACAGATGGATATTAAGATAGCTTTTCTGAATGGAGAGCTTATCGAAAAGGTGTATATGATACAACTTGAGGAATTTACATCCACAAATAAGTTCAAGGTGTGCTAGCTTCAAAGATCCATTTATGGATTGAAGCAGGCATCTCAGAGTTAGAACATGCATTTTGATAAGGTGATCAAAATGTATGGCTTCGTTAAGAATGAAGAAGAGCCCTGCATTTATAAATAGGCAAATGATCCAGCAATGGTATTTCTTATCTCGTACGTGGATAACATTCTCTTACATCCCCGCATTGTAGGAAATAAAAGTTTAGTTGTCATCTCAGTTCTCCATGAAGAACTTGGATGAAGCATCCTACATCCTAGGGATGAAGATCTATAGAGATAGATCTAAAAGGATACTTGGGTTATCTCAGTCCACATACATAGATACTATTATAAAAATATTTAGTATGAAGAATTTTAAAAAGGGCTATCTTCCGATAGGTCATGCAATTTCTCTCTCTAAGAAGGATTGTCTGACAACTCCTGAAGAGAGAAAGCATATGAATAGAGTTCCATATGCTTCGACAGTAGAATCTATCATGGACGCCATGACATGTACGAGACCAGACGTGGCATACTCACTAGAAGCAGTGAGTAGATACCAGTCTGATCATGATGAAAATCACTGAAAAGTGGTTAAAGCCATCCTTAAGTATTTGAGAAGTACTAAAGACCAATGGATGGTTTATGGTGAGTCAGATCTGAAACTTATGAGATTTCTAAACTCTAGCTTTCAATCTAACCATGATAATAGCAGAAGCATATCAAAATATAACTTTACTCTAAATGGTAGAGTCATCTACTGGAAAAGTTTAAAGCTGTATATTATGGCAGACTTTGTTTGCGAATTAGAGTACATCGTAGCATTAGATGCTACGAAGAAAGCTGTGTGGCTAAGAAAATTCATCACCGAGCTTTGAGTAGCACCCTTCCTTGATGGCTCGATCTTGCTCTACTACGATAGCACTGGCACCATTGCTCAGGTAAAGAAACCAAAGGCACACCAGTGGATGAAACACATACTATGCCGCTTCCACCTGATCAGAGATCGTAGATCGAGGTGATGTCAACCTTCAGAAGATCGATGAAAAGGAGAACCTAGCAGAAGCCTTCACTAAAGCCCTGACAATTAAGAAGTTCGACAACCATAAGTCGAAAATGGGTATTAGATACTATGTCGAGTGACTTTAGGATAAGTAAAAGTTGTTAGAAAATGTGTTCCAAAATCAATCATCAGTCTATTCATGATTGAGCTATATGGTAATTATAATTAATTTATTAATTAATAAAATATATTTTTGATATTTTTCATCATATGTTTTCATCTTCTAGTGAATACAATTATTGTGATGAAGTTTTTAGGACTATTTAGATTCGATAAAGAGAGGATTTATCGATTAGTCCTTAAAACTATTCACGATCAAATGATAGACTGTTAGTTAGGATGACAATGTCTATCGAGCATAGGTCACTGCATGCCATATAGGTTGGTTATTCTCTTAACCAAGGAGTGTGGAGACACTGGTATGACATATAGATGAGATATAAAGGTACATCATCATTGAACGTGACCAACTCCAAAGTATTCTGCTATCGAGAATATCTTTGATGGGATATAGGTATAAGTATCTCTTAGACCTGAGATCACCTCAGTGACTTGCAAGCAACTCACTATGCTTTGATACCAGACTAACTGAATTTCTAATTCAGTAATGAAAGATTTTTAGGCATAGTCAAGTACTTGCAAAGTCAGTGTATGATCAAAATGGGATTGACCACTCCAAGAGTTGGAGAAGAATGTACCACTGTATTTCGATATAGCAAAATCTTGGCCAGGATAATCCATGAGATGGATTTGGTATTTTAAAATACAATGTGGACAGCTTGATCAGAGTTGACAATTAAACTGTGAGGTGTCCTACGAGCATTTTGGTCAAGAGGATGAATTATATGAAAACTATCCACATGGATTCTAAGGATAATACTCTACACATTCGATCTATCTGATCGTCGGGTACCATTATTAGATGGTTACTTTGATTGGTATAGAAATTTATTTCTATACTATCGGCTTAGGTTCAGACTTACAAGGTCACACACATTAGAGTTCACGATCTGATTGGATGGTTGATCAACGATTAAGAATCATTCTAAGGTTAAACGATCAATACGATTAATGTTTAACCTAGTGCAAATATTGCAGGAGGATCGATTCGCAATTTGATTGTTAATTGGCTTAATTTGATTAAGCCAAAGGACTAAAATTAAGTCTAATTAAATATGATTTAATTGTGAGGATTTATGATGCTCCTAAATCTTGGGAGGCCATGGGAGGAGTCAGGATGTTGACTCTAGGAGACTAGGACAGGAGTGGTCGTAGGGCTAGGATAGAAGTTATCCTAGCATAGAGGTGGAATGTAGCCCTCTACGAGCTCAAGGTCCAGGTGTTGAGAACCTTAAGGGGCTTGGTTGATGCTTTGAAGATCCGAGACACAAGATGGAGCAAGAAACCAAAGTCAGATCATGAAGACTGTAGAGAAGGATAGTTTCTACAGGTTAGCCAGCTCAGTCTCAGACTGGGTCGGCTAAGTCTCAGTGCACAAGATAAACAGAGAGGAGCGCATTTGGGACTGCAGGCTAGCATGTAACTGGGTTGGCTTAGTTTGAAACTGAGCCAACCCAGTCTCAAGTTAGCCGGATTAATGCACGGGCAAAGCTACCCAAGAGTCTATTTAGGGCTAGGATAAGGACTTATCCTAGGAGTCTTAAGGCCTAGTTTGAGATGACTTAAGGAGGCTAACTCATGTATAGATTGGGTTTAGATCCAGGAGATGAGAGCATGGGAGACATGGATGTATATGGGCTCAGTGAGTGCTTTCATCGATTGGGTTAGCAGGAGAGTTTTTGGTCAAGCCTAATGGCTATGTATAAATACATAGGTTGTATTAGAATTTTAAAGAGAACAATCATTATAGATCTTTTCTCTCTCAATCTCTCTTCTCTCTTCTCTCTAGTGTTGTTGCCCTAGGTTCTTAAAGAAGTTCTAAAGAGAGGGGGCGCCGCCCTCAAACCCAAGGAGAGAGGCATCCTAACATAGATCTAGGTAATGATCTATGGTATGCTATCTTTAAGAACATCAAAGATCTCTCCATATCCATGCTAAAAATCAGGAGCTTTCGCAACATGGTATCAGGGCTTGTGATGTCAGGAGGATTGGCGTTCGAGCGGTACCATGGTTCCTTACAATTAGTAACAGAGGTTGGTGATGCCATGGTGATTACGCCAACATTAATTAGATTTGGTTTGGACTTAATTGGATCAAGTTTAATTGATTTATTGGATAAGCCAAGTATAAGGAAGAACTAGTCCTAATTCAACTAGGACTTGGGTCAACCCAATTTTTTAATTTAATTAAAAAATTAAATCTAAATTAAATCTAATTTAATTTGATTTAATTAAGTTCTTAATTGGATTAAAACCTGATTTAATTAGGTTGATTTACTTCTAGTTTAATTTGGTTTGAGAAAATAATTTTTGACCAAGTCATATATGGAATCTGAAGGAAACCTAGCAGGGTTTAGGGCATGTCTTTCAAAACTTTTTTCAAAAATTAACTACAGTGAGAGCAGAATTAATGTAAAGTTAATTCTATGCATGCTATGATCTTATCATAAAATTCTACTCAGGATCTTTGACATGTTTATATGAATCAGAAAAATAAAATGCATTCGATTAGCAAATCATATTTGCTGACAGATCTATATTCAGAACATAGTACCTATGAATGGATAGATGATCACCATAATCTGGATCCATCGAAAAATGCTCTCCCATTGTGCTACAGCTGCACACATGTTCGACCTCTATGGTGAGTCCACATGGAACCCCTGGTCCTGATCAGCCCTTTCGGAGTACTAGCTCCTCGTCAGGGCCTTTGATGGCGTATCTTCATTGATTCAATTGATGATTTTCTTTTGATCTCCCGAATGCTCTAGAAGATCAAAAAATGCAATGAAGGAAGATGAGATGGTGGTGAAAGTCGGTGGAGATCTGGCACTCAAACTCTCCATCCAAAATCGAGAGTCCCAACTCTAAGGTTTCAGCACACACCCATGACCTTGATCCCTTTTTCTCTATGAAAAATCTCACACCAAAAGAGATGCGTGCCTCTCTGATTTTTGTCTCATAGAATCCTTCTCATCCCTCATGCAAACCCATGCTATTGCCCAGGTATGGCCACCCAAGAGGGAGGTGAATTGGGTTTATAAAATTTTTAGCCAAATTATACTCTAAAATAAATATGTGCTTCTAATTAAGAGAAACTTGAATGCTTATGGTAAATGAGCAATGTGTAACAGCGGAATTAAAAGCAACTAACTAATGTAAATATGTAAAGCAAATAAGGAAAGCAAGAAAAGCAAAATCACAAAACAAACATACAAAGATTTTATAGTGGTTCGGTGCAATTTCACACCTACATCCACTCTCCAAGCTATTTTCTTGAGAATTTTACTATAATCCAATATTATAGTATATTTGTTTTGACCCAGGATCATAAAAAAATTTAATTAATTTTGCTGGGCTCACCAACCACAATCCTACATCGATAGTTTTCTCGGGTTCACTATCAATCTAGTTGATTTTAACCTACGAGCACCAACCACAACCTTTACACTATCCAATTTTTTGGCTTGGACCAACCTACACTTCAAGTTTCTTTCTCTCAAAGAAACTTGTAAAGAAACAAAAATTAAAACTTAGCACAAAAATTAAAAAAAAAAGAACTTCTTTTGAAGTTTGATGGAGAGGCTGAAAGATGGCTCTTGAAGCTTTGTATTCTCTTTTTTAAAGGCTGAGAGGAAGCTTGAATGAATGAGGATGATCATACGTTGAAGTTATCTGAATTTGATGCACAAGATCCTCTCTTTTTCTTTAGATATTCAATGAACCTCACTATTTTAATAATTTCTACTTTCAATCTATTTAATCTTTTTTTTCAAATATTTCTCTAGCCTTTTATACTCTTTGTGATAGCCTAAGGATCAGTTCTAGCCATTGAAAGCCTTAAAATAGCTGTTGGAGTGGAGAAATGATTGTTTGAAAAAGCTGCAGAAAACTAGCCGTTACGATCACTAGGTCGGCTCAATCCTAATTGGGTCGGCTCAGTTTATATCTGGATCAGCTCAGTCCCCTAGGTCTTAAAAAACTAGCTTTCTGCACTTTCTGTCTTTTGCTCCAACTGAGACTAGGTTGGCTCAATCTCAAACTAGGTTGGCCTAGTTTGCATGCCGAGCAGCCCATTTCGAAAAGGGATGACCTAGGTATCGTCTCTTGGATTGTTCCTTTTGCTATAACTTGATTTTCTTCTAATTTATGCATCCAAAAATTTTGAGACTACCTCCAAATGATTACAAATCTTCTAAGCTTATTCTTGAGGCTTCCGAAATAGATTTTTTTCAACTTTATAAAATTATAATTTTTTTCTTGTCACTTTTTCTTGATCTCCAACTTGATAAAATTATAACTTTAACTTAAAATTCTGAAAAGACCTACATCCATTCTTGAAACATATGGTTAAATACTTAAACACTTAAAGTTTAACAATCATTAAAATCAATCATGGGATCAGTGTTAGATATATATGCCTTAGAAGTCAGAATTGGCTGACACTTGTAATACACTTCTAGGGGCAAAATTATAATTTTGACTAATATCAATAAAATGGATTATTTTCTATCACATATGTGTATTTAGTATCTGTGATACATCCTTTGAGTTAATGATAATGATAATTCATATTTTCAAGAGTTGAAAATTTAAGACATGAATAATCATTATTAACTCATAAAATGCTCCCGACCATAGGATCATCACGAGGATGGTGATTGATCCGGAAGATTGGTGTACAATCGCTTCTCTTTAGTAGATGAGTCTTGAGTCTATGGTGTGGAGACACTAGAGTGAGAGTACAGATACTCGTTAGAGAATGAGGGCACTGAGCGTGACCACCTCGAGTAGTCATTAGGAAGTCTACCTTCTCGTCAATGACTGACTCGATGCTGCAGTAGTGTGTCTGGTTCTTTGACCTGAGATGCATCGGCAGTTCACCTTGAGGGTGTTATAGTTTGACTACACCATTACTCGATCTCCTAGCCATTCGAAATCCTGAGGTGTATGTTGGCTATAGCATGTTCATTGTAGGAACTGGATTGCATCAAGATGGAATCTATCTACCTCGGTGGTAGAGGAGCAGCCCTATGATGATCATGAGAATCAAGTCCAGAAGTCCATGGCCATGGCAGAGTGAAATAATAGAAAGAGTTTCTATTTAGGTTTTCACATCGGACTTGAATCGAATGATTACATCATATGATAGAGACTAGGGTTTGATGAGTTCACCTTAACCCTAATCTGATCGGGGCTCAAGATAGAAGAACTTAATCACATAGGTAGCTGCACCAAGAGGTTCGCATTCAGCTCTGATGGGTTGCCACCATATACTGCTAGGTGTCACTGGTGGATTTTGGGAGCAATTAGAATGATTTAGATGATCGATCATTCTAGCTGTTCGAATCAGAAGAGTTCTGATCCATCGAAAGGAGTTTCGATGATGTCGATGATAGAGATCATGACATATCCCATTACCATACAGAACTGAACCTAACTGGGTCACACAAATAAGGATTTGAATCTGGTGATCATCAATTGAACTGATCTAGTTCAATTGATCTGAATGAGATTCAATTAGGTTCAAGAAAATCGTGCTAGCACTCGATTGAACCTAACGTTCTTCTTTTACTATCATAAATAGTTGTCCTGACTGAGCCAAAGGAGTTTGTGCTCGATCAGAGGCCTTCACTTTGGTCTGACTGGAGCTTATCCAAGTCAGAAAAGGTTGTCTTATTTTGTAAGACATTACCTACCATTTTTGGTCACCTGCCATTTCTCGTCCTTTGACTTTGGTCAAAAGTTGACCTTTGACTGGTCAAATGTTGACCATTGACACTTTGACTTCTGTCCATGTGTCATGCACCTATTGGAGAGCTGGTGGGGGCCTGTCCCCCTACCAGAACCTGGCAAGGAGGAGGGCGCACGCCACCCTTGGCGTGTGCCCAAGTTGGAGGCGCCCAGGAGTCCCTGTTGGACAGGGACTCCATCTCCTTTTTGGATTCCAATTAGAGTTCTCCTAAGAACCAACTTTGACTGGTCTTAGGCACTCTAAGGAGGAATCCAGGGGACTCTATTCCCACCAATCAGATTTAGATCTGATTTCATAAAGAGTTGTGATTGGTTGGGAAGAAGAGGAGTTGGATCACAGATAGTCTATAAATAAGACCCTGCGCCCAACTCAAATTAAGATTGAAGAAATTGAAATCCCACACCCCAAGGCTGCCTCTCCCCTCTTCCTCCATGCCAAACCCACCTTCTCCCTCTCCTCTCCATGTCCAAAAGTAGTTTTGGACCTTGGTTGGTGCAATCCAGATGAGAGAAAGGCGACTGAAAGCTAGAAGGCTGCGCTGCTGCAAAGGACAACTGCTGATCTTCAAAAGGAGTTTTGAAGATCCTCCAGATCAGATCCAGATCTAATTTTTGGAGATGTGATAGAGAAGAAGAGGATCTCCAGATCTAGCCTGAGTGGATATCGGTAGAGGCCAGGCACTTGCATGGCTAGATCCAGAACCTTCTGCTGCTCATAGGATCATCATCGGGTAATAGGATTACCCACTTCAAGATAAATTAAATTTGATTTAATTTATCTAATTTTATTTTAATTATTAAAATAATAAGAATTAGATCTAAAATATCTCAGATCTTGATCTAGATCAAAGAAAAAAATTTTTGAAATATATCTCTTGATCTGATCAGATCTGAACGAACCTGATCCGAAAAATCAGGATTTTCCTTCAACTGGTATCAGAGCCAAGGTTCTAAAAGTATTTAGATCTATTTTTAAATTTATTTTAATTAAAAAATAAGTGATTTTAGATGTCACATGAGATGTGATCAGATCTGAAATTAGAAAAAATTAAAATTAAATGATTTGGATCTAAGATTAGAAAATATGCATGACTAGTTCTAAAATAGAATAGTTCTATAGAATAGTCTTGCATATATTTTCATTTAATTTAATTTGATTAAAATCATATTTTAGATCTATTTATTTACTATTTTTTGATATTATAATGGTTATAATAACATCTAAAAAATAGTAAATAAAAATTATTTAATTTTAAATATCATATGAGATATGATTGATGCATGTCTAGACTAGTTGTAGAATAGTTCTACATAATTATCTAGATTAGAATTTATTTTGATTAGATCAATTTAAATCTAATTTTTTAGATTATTATGAGATAATTTAGATCTGAAAATATGCATGATTCGATACATGAGATGTATGCAAAATATGCCATGATTAGATCTAATTTGTATATGAGATATATGATATAGATCTAAAACTATTTTGTAGTATTACATGTTCCTGATTAAGGCGTTCCTCTTGGCCGTCCGATCATAAGAATGAAGAAGGATTTAAAGGCCCTCTCCTCCCATCCAATGGGATGTTCTTATGATGTGTAGGGGTGCTGCGTGTTCGTCCTTAATCAGAAATCCAAAACTTACTTTCTGCAAAACCCTAGATCCTGAAACCCTAGGATTTATTGTGCATATTTTATTTATGAACCCTACTTAATTAAAAATTAAGATTATGAAATATTAATTAGGTCTAAAATTGAGAATTTTAGATCTAAGACATATTCATAATACTGGGTTCGGGCTTGGGTAGCTCAATTAGGTCTAAGCGGTTGATCAAATCGAATCAAGAGTTGGTTAGATGGGATCAACAATGCTTAAATTGACCAGCCTAATAGGATTAAGTCTGGGTCAAGATCGAGTCACGATCAAGCAAGACCTAATTAGGCTCAGAGGTTAGAGTCTGGATTGTAGGCTAACCCAATTGGTTCTGACTCAATAATTTGGTGTCTAAGGTAAGTTTGGCACATACGACCGACTGGTTTTTAATTGGAAGCTACTCGACCTGAATGCATTCTTGTATGAGTTAATGGCATATTCCTTCCACCGGTCTCACTTACCTGGCCATATCTGTTGACACAGTTCTGATCTGAGGTGGTCAATAATCCGAGCTAACCCATGCCACTAGGTTAGTCATAATTGTTATGACTATGATAAGTCTAGTTTAATGAGACCTGAATCAATTCTTCCTAAGAAAAGATTAAGTCTGAGGTCTTCCACCATTGTAGATGTGCGGGCCCTTCTCGAGGTTGATTGTTCTCGGCTGGATATAGTGGCTCAGTTGCACCGGAAAGATGCAACCATGTCTATTAGGCATTGGATGCTATGGGCTGGAGGATGAGTTGGGCTCAATATTTCAAATACGGTGAGAGACTCAATTAGGAATCCAGTCTATGCAAATGGTGGGTCTGACTTAACTAAGGAGTGGATCAATATTCTGGATACGGTGAGATTCATGAATTAGAGACCAAGTTTGGGTGCACCATGATTAGAGAATCATTGAACAAGAGTTGTTCACTCATTGGCTAACCCATCACCAATAACTGTTAGGTGAGGTGATGAGTCAGTTGGTGAGACCGCACCACCCACTAGAAATCATTAATCGTGGAGATTTTCGCATCTCTATAGAGGGAGTGTAGGGATCCGAGAAAATAGTGGGAGCTAATTTGTTTAAAAATAAAATCTCTAAATAAATTGGTCAAGTCATAATTACAGTATCTAACTAGAATCTTTGACTCTCTATAGAAAAATGTCTGCGTCCAACCCATTGGCACGTATCCTGGACACACATAGACTGACCGGACCCAATTATAAAGATTGGCTCAGGAACTATAAAATTATTTTGGGTTTCGAAAAGTTAACCCATGTTTTGGACCAGGACCCTCCCACCTTACCAGCCCGTCCATCCACTGAACAGAGAGCATCTCTGAAAAATTGGATAGACGAAGATAATAAGGCTAGATATTACATGTTGGGCTCGATGTCTGATGAGCTCCAGTGCCAACATGAAGATATCGAGGACTGCTCGCCAAATGTTGGCTCACCTGTAGGAGATGTTTGGTGAACAGAGTCGCGCAGCCAAGTATCAAGTCACGAAATAACTTTTTAAGGCTAAGATGCGTGATGGGCAGTCAGTCCAAGATCACTGTCTGAATGATGATCAAGGACATGGAAGAGCTTGAGAAGCTCGGTGTGAAGTTAGACTTGGATCTGCAGAACGATATTATTCTGCAATCCTTGACTGATGCATATGGGCAATTCATCATGAATTACCACATGCATAAACTTCAAAATTCCTTGGCCGAATTAATGAATATGCTGGTCACCGCTGAGCTTTCTATGAAAGGTTCTAAAGGCTCAGTTCTTGCTATGGAATGGACTTCTTCCAAAAGAAAGTCTTATGAAAAGAAAAAAAAGTCTGTGAAAAAGCAGAAGGTGGAAGGAGCAAAGAAGAAGAAGGCAGAACCGAAGATGAAAGGCCGCTGCCAAAGGAAAAGTATTTCCATTGCAACAGCGACGGCCATTGAAAGCGGAACTGCCCTACTTACCTGGCCACCCTGAAGAACAAGAAGGAAGGTCCTTCTGGAGGTATGCTCGTTATTGAGTCTAACCTTACGATTTCTTCTGCATCCAGTTGGGTGCTTGACTCTGGTTCTAGTGCTCATCTGTGCACTTCCATGCAGGGTCTTGAGGATAGCAGGAGGCTGAGGGATGGAGACATGATCCTACGCATCGAAAAATGGAGCAAGAGTTGCTGCAGTAGCCGTGGTGGTGGGAACATACCCTCTTCGATTACCATCTGGTTTAGACTTAGTTTTGAAAGACTGTTATTATGTGCCTGCAGCTAGCAGGAATTTGATTTCTATTTCATGCTTAGCACTAGAAGGCTATGTGATTACCTTCTTTAAGGACCATTGTAACATTCTTTATGAAAGAAATAAAATTGCAAATGGTTTTCCTTATTAATGGTCTTTATCAGCTACATATTGATGTACCTGTTCTAACTATCGAGCAAAACGTGAATGCCAAACGACCTAGGGATAGTCCAAATGATAGATATCTATGGCACCTGAGATTAGGTCATATAGCAGAAGATAGGATCAACAAATTGGAGAAAAATGGGCTATTGAGTCCATTGACTTTCGAGTCATATCCAACTTGTGAATCTTGTCTTCAAGGCAAAATGACTAAACTCCCTTTTGTTGGACATGGGGAGAGGGCCACAGATCTCCTTGCCCTAGTACATACTGATGTGTGCGGCCCATTTGATGTGCCGGCTAGAGGCAATTTTGTCTACTTCATTATCCTTTACCGATGATCTGTCTAGGTATGGGTATGTGTATCTTATGAGACACAAGTCTGAAGCTTTTGAAAAGTTCAAAGAATTCAGACATGAAGTAGAAAAACAAACTGAAAAACCCATTAAGGTTCTTCGATCAGATCGAGGAGGTGAATACCTTAGCCGAGAAATTCCTAGACTATCTCAAGGAAAAATGGCATAGTCTCTCAATGGACTCCACCAGGAACACCTCAACTCAACGGGGTTTCAGAATGGAGAAATCGGACTCTATTGGATATGGTTCGATCCATGATGAGCTTCACAGACCTCCCTGATTTTCTTTGGGGACACTCATTGTTAACTTCAATTTATCTACTGAATAGGGTTCCCTCTAAAACCGTTCCTACCACACCGTATGAGATATGGCACGGTAAGAAACCAAGTCTGAGTCATCTCAGAATTTGGGGTTGTCCGGCTCATGTCAAAAGACAACAAGCGGACAAGTTAGAGTTTAGGTCCTTTAGAGCTCGATTCATAGGATATCCTAAAGAGTCATTAGGATACTATTTCTACATTCCAGAAGACCACAATGTGATTGTGAGTCGACATGCCATCTTTCTTGAAAAATAGTTTATTCAAGATAGCGGCATTGGAAAGCAGATTAAGCTTGATGAGAAAGTCTCACAAGTACAACGAGCTAAGGACCAATTGGAACCAAATCAGGTTGAGCCAATAAGAACACTACCTCCTCCACCTCGTAGATCGGAAAGAGTTTTCCGTCCCCCTGAAAGATACTTAGGTATTATTTCAGAGGAAGTAGAGAAAATGTTCCTCGTAGGTAATGGTGCTCATGGTGATGATCCCAAAACCTACAACGAGGCGATATCAGATATCGACTCCGAGAAATGGCTAGAGGCAATGCAGTCAGAAATTGACTCGATGCACTCAAACCAAGTCTGGACCTTGGTAGATCCACCAGAAGGTATAGTACCTATTGGGTGTAAATGGATCTTCAAGAGAAAGATTGGTGCAGATGGGAATGTGGAGACATTCAAGGCTAGACTAGTGGCAAAAGGTTATAGTCAATGCGAAGGCATTGACTATCAGGATACCTTTTCCCCAGTGGCTATGCTAAAATCCATCCGCACATTGCTTGCCGTTGCAGCCTATTTCGATTATGAAATATGGCAAATGGACGTGAAAACGGCATTCTTAAATGGATATCTTGAGGAAGATATCTATATGGAACAGCCGCTAGGTTTCACATCCAGTGATACTGATCACAAGGTTTGCAAGCTGCAAAGGTCCATATATGGACTTAAGCAAGCATCTCGGAGCTGGAACACTCATTTCAATGATGTGATCAAAAAGTTTGGTTTCATCAAAAATGAAGAGGAACCATGTGTTTTCAAAAAGGTCAGTGGGAGCGCTGTTGTCTTCCTCGTATTGTACGTGGATGACATCCTCCTTATTGGGAATGATATTCCCATGTTGACAATCAGTCAAATTATGGTTGTCCAAGGAATTCTCCATGAAAGACCTAGGTGAAGCATCCTTTATTCTAGGAATTAAGGTCTATAGGGATAGACCGAATAGGATGCTAGGACTTTCACAGAAGATGTACATAGAGGAAGTACTAAAGAGGTTTAGTATGGAAAACTCTAAGAGGGGATTAATACCCTTCAGACATGGTATTCATCTTTCCAAGAAGATGTGCCCTAGCACACCTGAGGAAATAGAACGCATGAGCAAGATCCCTTATGCTTCTGCAATAGGGAGCCTCATGTATGCCATGCTATGTACACGACCTGATATAGCCCATGCTGTGAGTGTCACAAGCAGATATCAGTCAAATCCAGGTGAAGAACACTGGACTTCTGTGAAATGTATCCTTAAGTACTTGAGAAGAACTAAGGATATGATGTTGGTCTTTGGTAATGGAGAACTCCAAGTCCAGGGATACACAGACTCGGATTTCATGTCCGATATAGATGATCGAAAGTCGACATCTGGGAGTCTGTTTGTGTGCAATGGTGGTGCTGTCAGCTGGAAGAGTTCCAAGCAAACTGTGATAGCAGATTCCACCATGGAAGCAGAATATATCGCTGCATCAGAGGCTGCAAAGGAAGCATTCTGGTACAAGAAGTTTGCTGCAGAAATTGGAGTAATGCCATCAGATGCCATTCCTCTATACTGCGACAATAATGGCGCCATAGCCCTTGCTAAGGAGCCAAGGTCTCACCAAAAATCCAAGCACATTGAGCGGCGATACCACCTCATCCGCGATTACCTCGAGAAGGGTTATGTCGAGGTCAAGAGAGTCAACTCCACAGATAATGTGGCAGACCCACTTACAAAGCCGTTGGGCCAGCAGAAGATCGAAGCCCACCTTGAGAAGATGGGACTTAGACTTGTAGCCAATTGGCTTTAGGACAAGTGGGAGATTGTTAGATATATGTGCCCTAGAAGCCAGAATTGGCTGACACTTGTAATACACTTCTAGGGGCAAAATTATAATTTTGACTAATATCAATAAAATGGGTTATTTTCTATCACATATGTGTATTTAGTGTCTGTGATACATCCTTTGAGTTAATGGTAATGATAATTCATGTTTTCAAGAGTTGAAAATTTAAGACATGAATAATCATTATTAACTCATAAATGCTCCCGACCATAGGATCATCACGAGGATGGTGATTGATCCGAAAGGTTGGTGTACAATCGCTTCTCTTTAGTAGATGAGTCTTGAGTCTACGGTGTGGAGACACCAGAGCGAGAGTATAGGTACTCGTTAGAGAACGAGGGCACTGAGCGTGACCACCTCGAGTAGTCATTAGGGAGTCTACCTTCTCGTCAATGACTGACTCGATGCTGCAGTAGTGTGTCTGGTTCTTTGACCTGAGATGCATCGACAGTTCACCTTGAGGGTGTTATAGTTTGACTACACCATTACTCGGTCTCCTAGCCATATGGAATCCTGAGGTGTATGTTGGCTATAGCATGTTCATTGTAGGAACTGGATAGCATCAAGATGGAATCTATCTACCTCGGTGGTAGAGGAGTAGCCCTATGATGATCATGAGAATCAAGTCCAAAAATCCATGGCCATGGTAGAGTGAAATAATAGAAAGAGTTTCTATTTAGATTTTCACATCGGACTTGAATCGAATGATTACATCATATGATAGAGACTAGGGTTTGACGAGTTCACCTTAACCCTAATCTGATCGGGGCTCAAGATAGAAGAACTTAATCACACAGGTAGCTGCACCAAGAGGTTCGCATTCAGCTCTGATGGGTTGCCACCATATACTGCTAGGTGTCACTGGTGGATTTTGGGAGCAATTAGAATGATTTAGATGATCGATCATTCTAGCTGTTCGAATCAGAAGAGTTCTGATCCATCGAAAGGAGTTTCGATGATGTCGATGATAGAGATCATGATATATTCCCATTACCATACAGAACTGAACCTAACTGGGTCACACAAATAAGGGTTTGAATCTGGTGATCATCAATTGAACTAATCCAGTTCAATTGATCTGAATGAGATTCAATTAGGTTCAAGAAAATCGTGCTAGCACTCGATTGAACCTAACGTTCTTCTTTTACTATCATAAATAGTTGTCCTGATTGAGCCAAAGGAGTTTGTGCTCGATCAGAGGCCTTCACTTTGTCTGACTAGGAGCTTGTCCAAGTTAGAAAAGGTTGTCTTATTTTGTAAGACATTACCTGCCATTTTTGGTCACCTGCCATTTCTCATCCTTTGACTTTGATCAAAAGTTGGACCTTTGATTGGTCAAACATTGACCATTGACACTTTGACTTCTATCCACATATCAAGCACCTATTGAAGAGCTGGTGGGAGCCTGTCCTCCTGCCAGAACCTGGTAAGGAGGAGGGCGCACGCCACCCTTGGCGTGTGCCCAAGTTGAAGGCACCCAGGAGTCCCTATTGGACAGAGACTCCATCTCCTTTTTGGATTCCAATTAGAGTTCTCCTAAGAACCAACTTTGACTGGTCTTAGGCATCCTCTAAGGAGGAATCTAGGGGACTCTATTCCCACCAATCAGATTTAGATCTAATTTCATAAAGAGTTGTGATTGGTTGTGAAGAAGAGGAGTTGGATCACAGACAGTCTATAAATAAGACCCTGCACCCAACTCAAATCTGGATTGGAGAATTGAAATCCCATGCCCCAAGGCTGCCTCTCCCCTCTTCCTCCATGCCAAACCCACCTTCTCCCTCTCCTCTCCACATCCAAAAGTGTTTTGGACCTTGTTTGGTGCAATCCAGATGAGAGAAAGGCGACTGAAAGCTAGAAGGCTGCACTGCTGCAAAGGACAACTGCTGATCTTCAAAAGGAGTTTTGAAGATCCTCTAGATCAGATCTAGATCTAATTTTTAGAGACGTGATAGAGAAGAAGAGAATCTTCAGATTCAGCCTGAGTGGATACCGGTAGAGGCCAAGCACTTGCGTGGCTAGATCCAGAACCTTCACTGCTCATAGGATCATCATCGGATAATAGAATTATCCACTTCAAGGTAAATTTAATTTAATTTAATTTATCTAATTTTATTTTAATTATTAAAATAATAAGAATCAAATTTGAAATATTTTAAATCTGATCTAGATCAAAGAGAAAAATTTTAAAATATATCTCTTGATCTAATCAGATCTGATCTAATCAGATCTGAACGAACCTAGTCTGAAAAATCAGAATTTTCCTTCAATCAGCACATGCATCTCTCCTTATTTCTCACATAAATCCATGCATTCCTAAGGCATCTCAATTTTGCACGCCCAAAAAAATCCTATTTTTAATAGGCGTCAGTGCATGGAAGGATAAGGATAAGTTTGGTTGAACTTGTTTCAACCAATCTCTTGAATTCAAAATTCAAGAGGACTCCTTATCTTATTCCAGCACCCACCTCAATGTTTAACACATAGAAGGACTCTCCTTCTTGCCTACGTACAAATAAAATGGCGATCAAACAAATGAGAAGGCATGGAGACTAGATAAAGATGAGAGGGAGATGTAATTTCAAACACCAACAAATCAAGTTGAATTCAAAATTCAACTTGCTTTGAATTGATCCAACTATTGGACCATGTCAAAAAGAGATAAGAGAAGGGGCGCAGAAGGCTTCTTGGTGTGAGAATTCCCATGCACATTTCCAATGTGTGTTGAGAAGGAGAATGGGTCAAAAGTTAATGGTGCAGGGAGATAGATGTTTAAATTCAAACTTACTTTGAATTGGTTCAAATTGGTTTCAACTAAATCAATAACTCTAGACCCAATTAGATTAGGTCAAACCTAATCAAATTAGACTTAACCCAAATTATTTAATTTCTAATCAAATTAGAATTTAATTAGGTCCATCCCCTGATCATATCAGGATCGAATCTCCCATAGTGATTAGATCATCACATGATCTGAGTCAATTTGACTTGATCAATTTCTCATCGCTCAATCAAATTAAGCTAATCAATAATCTAATTGCTAATTAATCCTTTAATAAATAACAGAGTTCCAATCTAGTGGAATATCCAGTCATGATTAGCCATCAGATCAAATAGGAAACTGCTATTGTGTATGACCAAATAAGATCGAATCCTAAGCCAGTAGCATAAGAACTAACTTCTTGTACCAATCAATGTGACCATCTAGTGATGGTATCCGACGTTTGGATAGGTCGAATAGTCGCAACGCAATATCGATGAACCTGCGGCATATGGTTACCATATAATTCATCTCCTTGACCACGATGCTCATAGGATGATTTAGGATTAACTGCCAATCCTAAAAAATTTATCCATATTATATTTCAAAATTTAGCATCCATCATATGGACTACCTTGATCGAAGATTTGCTAAATTAAAATTATTAGATGTGTATCCTAAAAGCCAGATTGACTGACACTTGTTAAATACTTTCTAGAAATATTTTTATAATTTTGACTTAAAATTAATTAAAGGATTATTTATTCTATCACATTGTGTATTAAAGTGTCTGTGATACATCCATTAAGTAAATAGGCATGATAATACATATTCTCAAGAGTTGAGAATTTAAGGCATGTGTTATCATAATTAACTCATAAATTGCTTTCGATCATAGGATCATCACGAGGTTGGTGATAGGTCTGGAAGATCGATGTACGATCGCTTTCTTAGGATAAATAAATCTTGAATCTACGGTGTGGAGACACCAGGGTGAGAGTACAGATATTCGTTAGAGAACGGAGGCACTAAGCGTGACCACCTCGAGTAGTCAGAAGGAAGCCTACCTTCTCGTCGATGACTAGCTCAATGCTGCAGCATATGTCTGGTTCTTTGACTTGAGGTGCATCGGTAGTTTACCTTGAGGGTGTTATAGTTTGACTATACCATAACTCGGTCTCCTAGCCATTCGAAATTCTGAGGTATATATTGGCTATAACTTGTTCATTATAGGAATTGGATCATACCAAGATGGGATCTATCAACCTCGGTAGAGGAGGAGTAGTCCTATGATGATCGTAAGATTGAGTCCTAAAATCCATGGCCATGGTAGTGTAAAATAATAGAAAAGAGTTTCTATTAGGATTTCATATCGGACTCGAATCGAATGATTCATTCATATGATGGGTGTTGGATTTGACGAGTTCACCTTAACCATAATCCCATCGAAGCCCATGATAGAAGAACCCAATCACACAGATAACTGTACCGAGAGATTCGTTATTCAGTTTTGATGGGTTGCCACCATATATTGCTAGGTGTCACTGATGGATTTTGGGATCAATTAGAATTGTCTTGATGATCGACGATTCTAATTGAGTGAATTGGAAGAGTTCTGGTCCATCAAAAGATGTTTCAATGATGTCGATGATGGAGATCATGACATGTCCCATTACCATACAGAACTGAATCTAACTAGGTCACACAAATAAGGGTTTGAATCTAGATGTCATCAATTGAGCTAATCCTGTTTGATTGATTTAGATTAGATCCAATTAGGTTCAAGAAAATCATGCTAGCACATGATTGAGTCTAACATTCTCCTTCTGTAGTCTTTTTAGATCATCTCAATTGAGCCAAATTAGATTTGACTTACCTAGGATCATTATATAGGTTTGTCCTAGTTTGACTAAAACTTCTCCAGATCAGAAAAATCTTGTCCTAACCTAATCTAGGCTTGTCCTAATCCATCGGATGGAAACAGGACAAGACCTGCTAATTTGTGAAACTTTTTGGACAAGGCTTATTCGAAAACTTTATAGGAATTTATCTTGATCTGACTGGATCTTGTCTTGACCTAATCAAGACTTGTCCTAAATCTCATAAGATGGGAACAAGACAAGAGTTGTCTTTGCCATATTAGGGCTTGTCCTAAAATCATGAGATGAAATTTGGACAAGCCTTTCTAGAAAATTCTAGATGGATTTTTCTTAATCTGACTGGACCAAGTCCTAGTCTGATCGAGACTTGTTCTAACTTGATTAGGACTTGACATAAATCCATTGGATGGGACTTGAAAAGGTTTTATCTTAATCCCATAAGATGGGAACAGGATAAGGGTCAAATGTTGATCCAGTATGCAGGAAAGAAGAGATATGGCATGGGCCTCCTAGAATTTATCTGAGGGCACACGTCCATATGGGATTTATGTGGAGTTTATGAGTGCAGGCCCCTTTATGGCATGCACATTTGATGGATAAGAGAAGGTACCCATTCAAATTTGATTTGACTGGTCAAAGCATTTGAATTTGATTCAAATGTCTAGGGAGATAAGAGTTTGCACCATCTACTCACCTTATCCTTTATTCCATGCCATATTTTTGAGTTTTGTACAATAAAATATAGAAAAAGTATAGTGTGGAGCATGGAGATCATGGAGGAGTCCTTGTGAATGTTAAACTTTGACCTGTTCAAAGTTATATGCAAAGGGACTCTTGACTAGGTTTATAAATAGGATCCTGCACAAGCTATTGTGCATCGCCATTTCTTTATGGTGAAGGCCTACCAAAATATTCATCTCCATACCTCCCTCATCTGATCCTCTCCCTCTTCTCCATGCCTAAGAGTTGGGCAAAACCTGCAAGCAAAGATCAAGTCCCGTTGGTGCGAAGATCAGCGAGAGATGACAGTGTTCGTGAGATGAATGCACAGCCTTCGGAGTTTGCTTTGAAGGTTCTATGGGAAGATATCAGATTTGATCTTTAGAAATCAGATTCAAAAGGAGGAGACTTCTAGATCTGATCTGAGTGGATATGGATAGAGATCGGACACGTGCGTGGCTCAATCAGAATCTTGGATCAGTCATCAGATCATCACAATGGATAAACGATTTATCCGATCAGGTGATAACTATTATCACCATTTTTATTTTTATTTTATTTCTAATTTTTAATCAATCTAATCAAATTTAAAAACTCTCAGATCTGATCAGATCATAAAAAATTTTAAAAAATTATTCTGCTATAAATCTGATCCGATCAGATGCATCCTGCAGTAGGAAAATCCATTTTTTTCTTTAACTAGTATCAGAGCCAGGTTGCTACTTCTAGATATACTTTTAGATTGATCTAAAATTATTTTTTATAATCTGATTATTTAATTTTTAGATGTTACATAAGATGTAATCAGATCTAAAATTAAAAATTATATATTTTAAATATATATGTTTGACATAAATAATGTATGCTCTAGTCTAGATCTGCTATTCTATATCATGATAGTTTTCAAATATATTTTAGATTAGATCTGATTTAATTTTTTATGATTTGATCATTTAAGTTTCAGATGTTACATTAGATATAATCAGATCTAAAACATAAGGTCTAATTTAAAATTTTGATATATGTGATATAGGTAGCATATTTCTAGACTAGATCTCTAGTTTAATCTCATAGACTAGATCAAAAATTTTATAAAATATTCATTTAATTTTTTAAAGATTATGTGATTAGATTAGCTAAATTTTAGATATTATATATGATATAATTAGATCTAAAAGCATGAGATGCATTTAAAATTTTCATATGTATGACATATGCAATGCATGTCTAGACTAGTTACATAGATCTATGCCATGAGTAGTCTAGATTAAAATTTTTTATGATGAGATCATTTAAAATTTTACTTTCAAATATTATATCAGATGTAAACAAATCTAAAATATAAATTTAAATGTTAAATTTGATACATGAGATGTATGCAAAGCATGTATAGATTAGATCTTAAATCATGTAACAGTTATATGCTTTAGATCTAATAGTTTTGTAGTATAGTTCATATTTTTGATTAAGACATTCTTCTTGGTCGTCCGATCATAAGAGTAAGAAGGGTTTAAAGGCCCTCTCATTCCATTCGATGGGGTGCTCTTATGGCGTATAGGGGTGCTGCGTTTGCTCTTAATCAAAAATCAAAAACTTACTTTTCTGCAAAATCCTAGATCCTAAAATCGTAGGATTTCTATGCATGTTTTGTTATTGAACCCTTGAACTTAATTAAAAATTAAGTTTATGAAATTAATTAGATCTAAAAATTATGAATTTTTAGATTTGAGATACCTTCATAAATCATGGGTTCGGGTGTGGGTAGCTCAATTAGGTCTAGCAGTTAATCAAACCAAATAAAGAGTTGGTTAGGTGGGATCAAGAGTGCTTAGATTTGACCAGCCTAATAGGATTAAGTCTGGGCCAAGGTCGACTCACAGTCATATGTGGTCGATCAAGTTAAGATCTAATTTGGCTCCACCATTCGAGTTTGGATTTTAAGCTAATCCGATCAGTTCTGATCAAACAAGTCGGTGTCTAAGGTATGGCAAATATGATCAGTGGTCTTTAATTGAAAGCTACTCGATCTGAATGCGTTCATGATGAGTTAATGACATATTCCTCCCACTGATCTCACTTACCTGACTGATTGAGTCGACCCAATTTTGGTTTGAGGTGGCTAACGATTTGAGCTAATCCATGCCACTAGGTTAGTCATAAATATTATAACTAGTTGAGTCTAAGAGACCAAATCAAATCTTTCTAAGAAAATATTAAGTCCCAGGTCTTCCACCATTGTAGATGTGCGGGCCCTTTTCAGGGTTGATTGTTCTCCATTGGATACAATGGTTCAATTGCACTAGAAAGATGCAACCATATCTATTAGGCATTGGATGCTATAGGTTGGAGGATGGGTTGGGCTCAATATTTCGAATACGGTGAGGGACCCAATCAAAAATTGAATTTGTGAAAATAGTGGGTTTGGCTTAACTAAAGAGTGGAGCAATATTTCGGGCAAGTTTGAGTGCATCATATTTAGAAAAATATTAGATAAGAATTATCCACTCATCGGTTGACTCATCATCAATAACTATTAGGTGAGGTGGTGAGCCAATCGGCGGGACTGCACCACCCACTAAAAATCAATAATCGTGGAGATTTTGCATCTCTACCAAGAGAGTGTAGGGATCCGAGAAAATAGTAGGAGCCTAATTTGTTTAAAAATAAAGCTCCTAAATAAATTGGTTGAGTCAAATTATAAGTCTAACTAAAACTTTGATTCTCTATAGAGAAATGTCTGCATCAAAATTTCTAGCCTGAATCCTAGATACCCACAAGTTGACCAGACTGATTTACATGGATTGGCTAAAGAACTTTAAAATTATTTTGGATTCAAAATGGCTGACCTATGTATTGGACCAAGATCAATCCCACTATACCAGCACGTCCGACCATGGACCAAAGAAAGTCTCATGAAAAATGGTCGGACAATGATAACAAAGCTAGGTGCTATGTGTTGGGCTCAATATTAGATGAGTTGCAGTGCCAACATGAAGACATTAGGACTGCTCGCCAAACGTTGGTGCACCTGCTAGAGTTGTTCGGTGAATAGAGTTGCGCAGTGCATTATCAAGTCTCGAAGAGACTTTTTAAGATGCAAATGCATGATGCACAGTTGATCCAAGATTTTTGCTTAGCAATGATCAAGGACCTGAAGAGCTTGAGAAGCTCAGAGCCTTGATGGTCAAGGAACTACAGATTGATGTGATCTTGTAGTCTTTGATTGATTCATATAGGCAGTTCATTATGAACTTCTATATGAATAAGCTCCAGTGCATCTTGGCTGAGTCAATAAATATGCTGGTTACTACTGAGCAAACTTTGAAGGGTTCAAAGGGCTCAGTTCTAGCTATGGAGCAGACTTCTTCCAAGAAAAAGTCTTTTGGAAAGAAGAAGAAGTCTGTGAAGAAGTAGAAAACATAAGGAAAAAAGAAGGACGAGCCAAAGAAGAAGGCCACGGAGAAGGAAAAGTTTTTCCACTGCATCTTCGATGGCCATTGAAAGCAGGACTGCCCTATGTACCTGACCAGCCTGAAGAACAAGCAGGAAGAAGGACCTTCTAAAGAAATGCTCGTCATTGAGTCTATCAAGCAAAACGTAAATGCCATAGGTTGAAAATGATCTAGAGATAATGTTAATGAAAGGTACCTATGGCACCTTAAACTAGATCATATAGCTGAAGATAGGATTAACAAATTGGAGAAATCTAGACTAATGGGTCCATTGACTTTTGAGTCATATCGATTTATGAATCATGCCTTTAAGGCAAAATGACCAAGCTTCCTTTTATAGGATATGGAAAAG